>OX456525.1:51797207-52257207 GCA_949748255.1 Eustalomyia histrio
AAACTGCAGTTAGTTGGCAATTATGAGTTTTTTGCTTCATTTTTTTTTACATCAGCATTATTAGAAGGAGGTATAGTCATCATTAATGTTTAAAATGTAAGGCAATGTATTTTTTTCACTTATGCCCCGCAGTGTTAAAGAAAAGTTTAACTGTTTCTGTTTCTGTTTGTTTTTTAGTAAATTATGATAAATCTTTTGTCAAAATACTTGTGTACTAACGCTCGGTTTTATACTGAAGGTTTTTGATTTAACTATAAGTTAACCCAAGCATTTGTTGTTGTTGTGAACAACATTTTCATTAATACACTCAGAATATTATGTAGTTAACTGTTTGTAGTTTAATAAAAAAGTTTTCCGTTCCATTTAAAAATAAAGGAATATACATTTATTTTTCCAAGAAACATCTATATTAACTTTTTTATACATTTATTCGAAATAATTTACTATCATTTACCGATTTTTTTCAGTTCCATTTATTTTTTTCATTTGTTTGAAATTTAATGAAAATTTACCCACGAAACAGAAACTTGTGGTTTATTTGTGTCCGTAACAGTTATTACAAATTTAAATTTTGTTTGCTGTCTGTTTAAAAAAAAAAATATATTCAAAAAATTTCAATTTGTTTTTTTATTTAAATTGGTTGTATATATACAAAATTTTTCAATACAATTTACAAGAACTTCATAAACACACATACATATACAAATACATTCACACAAAAAGTGTTTATAGCTTCATATGCATACATACATTTTGTATTGTACGAGTATATTAAAAAAAAAAAAAACAAAAAATACAAAAACGGAAATAATTTCAAATAAATGAAAAAAACATTTATTTTTTAAGGATTGGTAGGTAAAATTTTGACATTTATTTTAACTGATTATATCAGTTGTTTTTTACGGATGTGTCAGTTGATTAATTAACATTTAAAAATAAATAACAAATGGCATTTAATTTAAATGAAAATTAAGTAGACCGGTTTTTAAATGAAATATCATTTCCTTTAAATGATATTTTCAGTTATTTTAACTTACAAACTTTTTTAAGTGTAGTTAAGTTAAAGTAAACTATTCATTATGAAATTTAGCGTAGCAAAATAGTGGAAGTTAGAATTTATTTGCATTAAAAAAGCAAAAAAAGTCTGAAATGATAACAAAAAATGTTGTTGTTATTACGAGAAATTTTGCTAATTTGAACCCAGCGGTATTTTTTTAGTAATCTTAGCAACACATGTCTGCTGACGTGTAGTACAATGAAATTAGTAGAAAAAAATTAGTAGGTGCTACTAAATTTTAGTAAACTTTTTGTAAAGTGGAATGAAGAATCGGTTTGCTAAAATCAGCAAAAAAAAAGGAAATATTTAGTTATTAATATTAAGACAATGAAATTTTTAAGCTGCTGTTAACTGCAATTTAAAATCGATCCGCTTAAATCAGCAACAAATTTTACTAAATATTAGTGAAATGGAAATAGCAGGAGCCGCTACTAAACATTGGTGAAATTCTGTACAAATTTTATTAAAATAAATAAGTTTTGATTAATTATAGTGAACTCAACTCAATGAATTGTAAAATATAGAAAATTTTTAATTTATAAAAAAAAACAAATAATAAAAATGCACAAGTTAACTGAATTATTTTTAAATATGCTTGTTATATTTTAAAGCTGCCAATTGGCTACACTCAGAAAAAAAGTTAGTAGACAAATTTGTAAACGGTTTTCAATCTCACTTTACTATTTTTGTACGGCTTTTTAGTCAAAAATGTCCAAAAATAGGACATCCGCTTAAAATAGCACTAAAAAAATTTTTAGTTTTAAAAATCAGCCATGAAAACAATTAAAATTTGACCTTAAAATCCAAAAAATTTATTAAAAATATTTTCCAAAAGAAAATTCGTTTAAGTTTTTACTATTTTTTAAGCCTTTGATTTTTTTTTAATTTTGTCTGAAATTTTTTTGTTGAAAAAATAAAAAATGTTGCTCGATAAAAAAAATATAAATTTGTATATTTGAATTCGTAAGGCAATTTCCAAAGAAATTAGCCGCTTAAAAGTGTAACAAATGTATCTAAAAATAATTGAGTTAATTTGTGCATTTTTTTTTATAAATTAAAATTTTGCTATATTTTACAATTCATTGAGTCTACATCAATTTATTAAATTAAGTAGCGGCTACTAATTTTTTCCACTAATTTCATTGTACTACACGTCAGCAGACATGTGTTGCTAAGATTAGCAAAAAGTACCACTGGGCTGAAATTAGCAAAATTTCCCGTAAGCAAACATCAAAATTTTCAGTTGCCATTACAGACTTTTTTTGGTGAGTGTACAGGAAATCAGGAATTTCTTTATCTCCAAATAAAAACGAAATAACTGTAGTATCGATTGGAATTTTGACCCTTTTCATTATTTTAAAAGTAACTACCTTAGTCGCATATGCTCCAAATTTAATTGTCACTTTCTGAAGATTCTACCAACAAATTTTTTTGAGTGTATTTTTAGAAAATCACCCTATGCAAAGTGCTAAAAAGCACAAAAAATACCCGAAATACCCGAAAAACGTAATAAATGATTTCTAAATGTAAAGTAATAATTGAAATATTTTTGAAAATCTATTTTTAGATACATTACTTTGTGTCTTTTTGTAAGCAAAAGGGTAATGTATGTTTGCTTTGACAACACTAGCGAAGAACAACAATTCATTTAAGTTTACAGCAATCAAATACTATATGCGTCGATAGCTCAGTGGGTAGAGTTCTTGGCTGGCAACCAGAGTTCCCTGGTTCGATTTCCATCATGACCACATTATTTTTAATAACGTCTAAAATATTTGTAATAAATTTATTTAATAAAAATAAAAATTCATCTTTTTTTGAAAATCTATTTTTACACACATTACTTTTTCCATTCTCGTAACCATATAAGTAAACCCTTACATTATCACCTCTAAAGTAATGGGTATATACATTACTTTGAGGCTCATCGCCAGTAAAATTCATCAATGAAGTAAGGTGTAAAGTAATCCATCGGCCCCTATGGCTATACATTACTTTACCCATTATTTAGTAATATGTGGTTTTGCTGGGATTTAACCTATTTATGTGCTTTTTCTTTTTTAAATCGTTCAGAACATTGCTTGCATAAATATATATTTTTTTATTAGCTTGTTTGATATATAATTTTTCTATAATGGAAGGTACACTCAGAATATTATGTAGTTAACTGTTTGTAGTTTAATAAAAAAGTTTTTCTTTCCATTTAAAAATAAAGGAACATACATTTATTTTTCAAAGAAATATCTATATTAACTTTTTTATACATTTATTCGAAATAATTTACTATCATTTACCGATTTTTTTTCAGTTTCATTTTTTTTTTCATTTGTTTGAAATTTAATAAAAATTTACCCACAAAACAGAAACTTGTGGTTTATTTGTGTTCGTAACAGTTATTACAAATTTAAATTTTGTTTGCTGTCTGTTTTAAGAAAAAATATTCAAAAAATTTCAATTTGTTTTTTTATTTAAATTGGTTGTACATATACAAAATTTTTTAATACAAATTACAAGAACTTCATAAACACACATACATATACAAAAACATTCACACAAAAAGTGTTTATAGCTTCATATGCATACATACATTTTGTATTATACGAGTATATTAAAAAAAAAAAAACAAAAAATACAAAAACGGAAATAATTTCAAATAAATGAAAAAAACATTTATTTTTTAAGGATTGGTAGGTAAAATTTTGACATTTATTTTAACTGATTATATCATTTGTTTCTTACGGATGTGTCAGTTGATTAATCAACATTTAAAAATAAATAACAAATGACATTTAATTTAAATGAAAATTAAGTAGACCGGTTTTTAAATGAAATATCATTTCTTTTAAATGATATTTTCAGTTATTTTAACTTACAAACTTTTTTAAGTGTACTCCATACAGTCTTGGATACTGTGTACACACGCTATAAAAATACATAATGAAAAAGTACAAAATTAACGAAATATAGATAAATACAACGAACAACTGATGTAATAAAATATTATAGAATCCTAGACAAAAAAATGGGATTATAAAATTTTGCTGAGATGCAGCACCTTCCACTCATTGATGCATATAATAGTATTATTACTGTAAATTGAGTAGAATATAATGAAAAAATATAATTAAAGTATTAATTATATTAATTAACAATCATTTTTAATAGGCCATAGTCGCGCAAATACAGAAACACAACGAACGATTTAAAAAGAAATGTTTATTTTTCGTACCAAACGTATGGTTTCAAAATTATTGCTAATACTAATTTAAGCATTATATACTTTTTGTTTTATTTAAATATTTTAATACTCATTATTAAGAAATCAAAAAAACATAAGTTGTACTATTTAGGATTTGTAATAGTTGGTCAACCCTAAAAGCGTTAAAATTTTAATTACTTAATATTTCAACATTATTATCAGTATTGTAGCAGAAATCAAATTAGACCAATAAAAACACTTTCACTTATTTAGGATCAGTGTTTTCAATTTGGCTAATCGATTAACCTCGATTAATCGGTTTATGTCTAAACAAATAATTTAAAACTCTTATCACACAGTTCAACACAAACAAAAATTACGTGGTTCCGACGATTGATTCTTGTTAAGGAGACCAACAAAAATATTAGTGTGTCGGCGTTTTGATAGTTTACATCAGAATTTCATTTTAGAGGCGGTTAAAGTTTCCCAGCTCTGGCCTGTTCTTGCAGCATATCGGCATATAAAACTCTGTTTTCCTTACATCTGAGGTGTAGGGTATGTTCAGCAACTTTGTAGATAATGGTATGGAAAATATTTTTGTAGAACATGTTAACCCTCTAACTCCCCTTCATAACGCCATTTTTTGGCTTTATTCTAACAAATTGTAAAAAACACCCTGAAACAGGGAAGGGCGGGGACGAAATGTTCTACAAAAATGTTGGCTATAAAATTAAATAGCTTCTTAAGCAACTCAAATCAAGTAATATATAGGCTTTAGGAAATACAATAAACAATTTTTAATTTTTGTTTCGATTCCTTTAAATATTCAAATTAATTTTAATTATTTTTTTTTATATCCTTCACAACAAGTTTGCATTTATTTTAAATCGATATTATAAAGCAGACAATTGATATTTTAATTCTGTAGGAATTAAAAGATACATTTTTTACAATCAGTTCCAACCACAGAAAGTTTTGGGGTTAAATTATTGCTTTAGGTTGTAAGAAATAATTCATTTTCAAAAATCAAATTCTGAATATGAGAATTTTTTAAAAATACATCGAGTTGATATGTAGTAAAGCTTCAATTAGAAACTTCTATTGCAGAAAATTATTTATTTTTTATTTACAGAAAACAAAACATCATATCGGAAGCCAAAGCGTCCAGAATTAGCAGAGCGAAAATAAAACCTTTTAAAACTTATATATTGATTCATAGCAATTGTCCCAACAAGCACTAGAACGTTACTACTGGTATAATGTAAATATTTTATTTTTTAACAGTTTTGTTTAACATTGCATACGAGGGCGGCTCAATTAGTCCGTGACTTTTTGAATGAAACATAGTTTGTTTTGCAAAAAAAAAAAAATATTTTTCAACATAATCTCCTTTTAGCTCAATACAGTTAGTCCACCGTTTCTCCAATTTTTCTATCCCTACCAAAAAATTGGATTTTTCGAGGTCCATAAAATAGGCATTTGTTTGATCAATAATTTCATCGTTGGAGGTAAATCTCTTTCCACCGAGCCGTTTCTTTAGATTTGGAAATAGGAAATAGTCACTGGGGGCTAAATCCGAAGAATATGGCGGATTTTGCCATTAAGACTACACACGTGTGCACCCGTGCATTATGGTCAATTGAGAGCAAACGCGGCACCCATCTTGCAGACTGCTTTCTTAAATCCAACTGATCATTTAAAATCGAAACCACACTGCCATATAAAATGTCTATGGCATCAACAATTTCGGGCACTTTTACTCTTCGATCGGCCAACACCATATCGTGGATTTTTTCGACATTTTCGGGTGTATTGACCTCAATTGGCCGTCCAGAACGTTCAGCGTTATTTGTACTTGTGCGACCACAGTGAAAGCCAGTAAACCACTTTTTCACGATTCAAATCGATGATGCAGAGTCCCCATAGTATTTATCAAGCTTTTTCTTGGTTTGGTTGACGGTTTTTTTCGCAAAAAATAATGTTTATTGAGCTCTTGAAATTCACATTTTTCGATTTTTAAAAAATCCACGAGGTTGTATGGCTTGAACAGCTGGTACTTGATGGGAGCAGTGTTGAATTTCATATAAATACGAGGGAAGTTCGAAAAGTCTCGGACTTATTGATCCGCCCTCGTACAAGAATCAATAAAAAAATAACATGGAATTATGTAATTCATTTTACTTATTAAAAAAATTTTGACAAAGTTGAAAAACTCGAGTAGAAACAAGTTGATTCGTCAAAAATATTTAAGAACTAGCTTATTTGAACAATTACAGAACAAAGCGTTACAATTTACTACACTTAAAATAATTTGTAAGTTAAAATAACAGAAAATACTATTCAAAAGAAATGATATTTCATTTAAAAACCGGTCTTCTTACTTTTCATTTTAATCAAATGGTTTTTGTTATTTATTTTTAAATGTTGTTTAAAAAATTTTAAAAATAAATGTTAAAATAATTTTACTTACCAATACCGTAAAAGTAACTGATTATTCATTTATTTCAAATTGTTTCCGTTTGTTGTATTTTTGTTTGTTTTTTAATATACAAAATGTATACTCTACAAAATGTATACTTTACATTTTGTGCGAATGACCATAATTGTCTATGTGTGTGCGTTTACGAAGAAATTTGAATTGAAATAATTTTGTATATAAACAAAAAATTTAAATAAAAACAAAATTGGAATTTTTTTAAATATTTTTTTTTTTTTGAAACAGACAGCAAAAGAAAATTTAAATTTTTAATAACCGATACGGAAGCAAATAAACCACAAATTTCCTTATTGTGGGTAAATTTTTATTAAATTTCAAGCAATTGAAAAAAATAAATGAAACTGAAAAAAATTGTTAAATGACAGTTAATCATTTGGAACAAATCTGTAAAAAAGTTAAAATAAATATTTCTAGTGAAGTTTTGATCTTTTTAATACTTATATAAACGAAATTATATTTTAGTCTGGTTCGAGATCAGAGAAAAAAAAATTTTTTTTCCAAATGAAAAAATTTTGTTATTTTTATTTAGTAATCATGGTGAATATACAGAAAAAGTTATTAGATTCAAGCTGAATGGAATGCATTTTCTGGTCCGCTACGACCTTTATCAACATTCTTCGTGCCCTTAAAAGTGCCAATTATAAATATCTCCATTTAACTAGCAAATCAACAAAAAAAAAAAGAATTTCTATGATCTCAAACCAGATTTAAAATACATTTTCATATATAAGAATAATAAATATTTCTTTAAAAAACAAATTTATGTTTCTTTATTTTTAACTGAACTAAACACTTTTTTTATTAAACTACAAACAGTAAAGTATATAATATTCTGAGTGTAGGTGAGGAATATGAATGTTCAAAAGTTTTATTGACTACAAAGATTTTGGAAAATTTTCTCAAGATTCTAAAGCATGACTCATTAAAAAGTCTTAGGAATTTTCCTGAACAAAGACTTCATAAACTAATGCAGTATACTTAACTTTATATTTCACCAAAAATTTGGCTTTTTGAGTTTTTATTTATGAGAGAAATACATTTATTTTTGCATTAGCAATTAAATGAATAACCGTAAATTTTTCCTAATAATCGACCCGAATAACCGAATAATGCCCATACCAGTTACCCGACTGCATCGAATAATTGAAAACACTATTTAAGACACAAATATTAAAACATAATAAGCACACTTTTATTGTTGTTATATTTAACTGATTTTTAATCAAGGTAAAAGAAACATTATTTGTTAAGAAAAACAATAAAATTCAAATTGGCTAATATCAGCCAACACTTAAAATATTGAATAATATTTTTAGAAGGGATGTTTGTTTTACCGAAATTATTGAAAATTTTGTTGTTTATCAAAAATGTTGTTGAATAACATTTGTAATCTAGTTGTTAACATAAAAATGTAGTTAAATTATTGTTTCGATAACCTTCTTTTGGTTTATTTTGTTTTTTGTTTGTTTAGCAATCTGTATTAATTTATGGTAAACTAATATTTTCACTTATTTTTTTTATTAAAACCAATCAACATTATAAAGAGAGAAAAAAAGATAATATTAAAAAGTCTAATTGATGGACATCATGAAGTTAATTTTATTTTAACCACAATTAAACAGCAAGTGTAAACAAAAAATTATACTCTTTATGTGGTTAGTGTTGATTCGAATTTACATAAAAATGCTAAGCAGATATAAAAAAATTCTACACACACAAAAATAATAATTGAAAAGTGTATTTTGCTTGCGACATCCCAAAAATTCGGTTGGTACAAGCATTTTCAAATGTGATTGCTAAATATTATAGCTGTTGCAATCAAAATTCAGTTCTATTAAATGAATATTTTGTTGGTGAAAACCAATATTAAATTGTACCAAACAATTGTAGTTGTAGTTACTTAAATTTCAATTGGAAACTTGCATAATTTTTTGCTGTGTGTTATTAAATAAGAATGATAGTTTCTCTAATTCCTTGATAGCAGAAGTTTTAAGAACAACATACAACATTAAGTGGTTGTCATACAACTTTGTCAATAGGACACAGTGGTTTACTGACAAGGAAGCACTGTTGGTAGGTTCCCTCTAATTATGGTGTCATTTGGATATGTGATCTTAAGATCAAAAGACAACGTTCAACAATCAATTTAAAATGACTAAAATATAATTTGAAGTCCGTATCACATAATTGCGCGATTTACAAAAAAAAAAAAAAAAATAAAAAATGGCCTCTGGCAAACCGACCTATCTCTTAGATAATTTTGTCATAATAATATAAAATGTAATTTTAAATAAATATTGTTCGATCAAGAGAACTGTAATTGGCCTATAATCAGTATCTTGAAGCATTTAGTAGTCAAATGCAAAATATTTTTCGGACGCTGAAATCCGCAAAGTTAAGCAACGCTTTCACTTTTCGGCACATTCCATTCATCTTACCAATATTGTACAACAAGAGGGCGGATCAATAAGTCCGTGACTTTTCGAACTTCCCTCGTAGTTATATGAAAAGCAACACAAGCCATCAAGTACCACCTGTTAATAGACTACTGTCAAATTTTGAACAAGTTCCGTCATTTACTTTGCGTTTAACAGCTGTTCAAAACAAACAACCTCGTGTATTTTTTTAGAAATGGAAAAAAGTGAATTTCGAGTGCTCATTAAACATAATTTTTTGCAAAACAAAACTGTCAATCAAACCAAGCAAAAGCTTGATAAATAATATGGGGACTCTGCACTGTCGATTTCAATGGTAAAAAGTGGTTTACCGACTTTCTTTGTGGCCTTACAAGCACGGAAGATGCCGAACGTTCTACACCCAAAACAATTAAAAAAATTCACGATATGGTGTTGGCCGATTGAATGTGCAATATATTGTGAAAGACATAGGCATCACACATGGCTCAGTGGTTTCAATTTTGAACGATCACTTGGGTATAAGAAAGCTTTCCGCGAGATGGCTGCCGCGTTTGCTTACAATCGACCACCAGCGGAATTAGCCCCCAGTGACTATTTCCTATTACCAAACCTAAAGAAATGGCTCGGTGTAAATAGATTTAGCTCCAACGATGAAATTATTGATCAAACAAATGCCTATTTTATGGACCTCGAAAAATCCTGCTGTTAAACGCAAAGTAAATGGCGGAACTTGTTCAAAATGTGACAGTAGTATATTAACAGGTTGTACTTGTTGAGAGCCGTGTTGCATTTCATTTAACTTCGAGGGAAGTTTGAAAAGTCACGGATTTATTGATCCGCCTTCGTAACAAAATTTGTTCAAAATTATTAAAAATACCGAATTTTAACCAATTCCCGGCTTTTTGACCGAACCGTTTCGTCTGACACTGTAAGTCCTTTTTCAAATCCAACCACTTTTGAGTTAACTCAAAATTTCAAGACGTATTGCAGTTACTAAATGTTAGTTATTCATGTAGTTTCTTAACGAGAGTTAGCATGTTTTGTTTTAATATTATTGCAGTTATATTGCCATTGAAAATAAAAACTACTTTTATGACAGTAATTATAAAAATAATTAATGAAACTACTTTATTTTTTAAACACATATTTTAAATGTAGTTTTTTGGTCAATCTTTGTAGGTATTTTAATTACTTTAAAATTCTCGTTTTCCTTTTTTTTTATAAAATACTTTGTTTATGAAACAAAATTTAGTAGTTTTGCCAGTGGTGACAGTTGCTTTTAACGGTTAAAAATAACTGGTGTTTGAAGTTAGTTTAAATAAAATTGCAGTCTACAATTTTCTCTTATTAATGGCAGTTCTTAAAACAAAATTTAGTAGCTTTGTCAGTGAAGACAGTGACTTTTAACGGTTAAAAATAACTGGTTTTTGAAGTTAGCTCAAATAAAATTGCAGTCTACAATTTTCTCTTATTAATGGCAGTTCTTTAAACTGTAATTTTTAGTTAATTTTGCCGTCGCCGTAAATTAAAAAAAAATATTTAAATTTCCGTAAAATTTTAAATAACTTTATTTCAAATAAAATTTAATTGTTGTCGCGTTTTCAGAAACCACTTTAAGCAATGTATGAAATATAATGCCTTCTTTGTACCAATTTAAACTTATAGCAAAGAGTATGTATTTTAGAGAGAGATTTTACTTCACAGTGTAATTTATGTGTTAATAGTACCGTAGAGATTCTTTAATCTCCAGGGTCTCCTTTCCTAATTAACGAAATAATAATTTTAATAAAAATTTAGAACCGAACTTACTGAGATGGTTTATAGAACATTGTTCATTCGCGAGTATACAAAGAGAACATAAGAGCTATAGAATATCGTATGCTAATTTAATGATCAAATTTTTTTGTTTACAAAAAACTTTTAAAATGCGGGAATTAAAAACAAAAAACAAGAGAATAAGATTTTGCTTCTCAGTGTCTCGGCGCAGAATAAGAACGTGACATGCAGCGATTGTTGCTATGAGAGAAAACGCGCCCAAAATAACAACGTACGACGGCGACTGCACAAACTGTCAAATTTATTTTAGTGTAAAGAGTATCGTAGAGATTCTTTACTCTCCAGTGTCTCCTTTCCTTATTAACGACCCATTTTTTTTTTTGTTTTTACATTTTAATTTTATAAATATAATAAAAGAAATAATTATTTTAATAAAATTTTGAAAGTGAACATACTAAGATAGTTTATAGTCGTTGTTCATTAGTGAGAATACAAAGAGAACATAAGAGCCATAGAATATCGTATGCTAATTTACTTATAAATTTTTTTTTTGTTTACAAAAAACTTTTAAAATGCGGGAACTTTGTTAAGAGAATTAAAAACAAAAAAACCAGAGAATAAGAAAAAACGTTTTGAAAATAAAATAGATTCTATTTCACAACTGCAATGCTCGGCGCATTTTAATTGTCAATTTGTATGGAGAAATACATCACGTAGTTATTCTCGGCCGACACTCAAGGTTGTAAAGATATATATACTAACTGTCCTCTAAGGGAAAAACTTATTCATATACATGTAAAAATGGCTTAAATTCGACTGTACCGAATCTTTGAATACCCTCCATCAATACGATATGCTAAAAAAACTGTTCTCTACTGTGTTTGATACAAATAATTTAAACAACTTTACACAGTAAAATCATGGAGGTGAAAAACAAATTTTTGAGATGAAAAATTTTTTGTTTGGGTGTGAAAAAAAATTTTATGGAGGAAAAAAAAATTTGAGGCGAAAAAAAAAATTTTTGAGGTGAAAAATTTTTTGAGGTGAAAAATTTTTTGTGGTGAAAAAAATAAGAAAACAAAATATAAATTTGCTTATGACCACGTTTTCCTTCATAACTCAGGAACCAAATGAGTCTCCACCTTAAAATGTAGAGAGGCCTAAGTTTTTAACATATATTTTTTTTATATGTATGAAAATCTATTTTTAGTTTGGTTCGAGATCATAGAAAAAATTTTTTCAAATGAAAAATTTTTTCTTATTTTTTATTTAAGTAATCATGGAGAATACACAAAAAAAAGTTATTTCCGTTGATTTGTGAGTTAAATAGAGATAATTACAAATGTCATTTCGGTACGAAGAATGTTGATGAAAGTCGTAGCTGACCATAAAATGCATTCCATTCGGCTAGTGTCTATTAACTTTTTCTGTGTATTCTCCATGATTACTTAAATAAAAAATAAGGAAAAATTTTTCATTTGGAAGAAACTTTTTCTATGATCTCGAACCAAACTAAAAATACATTTTCATACATATAAGTATTAAAAAGATCAACTATAAAATATAAACTTGACTTATATATTTTTTTTTAGAATGTTAAAAAAATTTTGATCTTAAGATATCGGTCTTTAAACATTAAACTTGAAAAAATTACCTTTGACCTTTTATGACAAATTTTAGGACTCCATTTTGAAGGTAATGTTTTCACCTTAAAAATGGTATCAATAGGTTTAGGTTGTATAGTTTAGAAGTTATGGGCAAGTTTGTATGGACACTTTTTCGATATTTTGACGTTTTTTCCAATTTTTATGACATCATATTTCGAAAACCGAAAAGGTTTGAGGCCGAAAAGTTAATGATTTGATAAACACTACCCATTTACAATATATGTGGTGAATTTCATTAAAATTGGAGATGACAAATCCGAATGCTGTGCGGTTTAACCTGGAATTGTCCAATCTGATTTACAGCATATCTCGTTAGCTTATTATTAGTTAAATCTTTAGTAATGGATTAAATATATTGTAAATATTCTCTTTCTCATTCCAAAACCCATTTCTTGATATCTTGTAACATAACTACGATCTCCAGCATCGACTTAGTTGCTTATACCACTGTTTGGCATATACAGCAAATTCAATTATTGTTTTGCTGCATTTGGGATATGTATCTAATTTGCATACAATAATATTTCATTATTGTTTTGTTTCATTACCATAACAAAGAATGTTAATCAAAACAAAAAGAGAGAATTGCTTTTAAGCTCACCTAAATATGTGGATATACAGCACAGACAGACAAATTCAAAAACAAAAGAATTATTTCTATATATAAATGGATGAAAACTTATAGTTTTGTTAAAAATACAATAAACTGGCCAATGGTGAAAATAAATAAAAAATATTTATCATGTAGATTTTAAGAAAAAATTTATGTAAACCTTTTTTTTATCGTTTTTCTGCATACCAACCTTTTGGCATATACAGTGTGTGACAAAACATTGGAAACTTTAAAAGATTTTATTGCTTCGCACATCTCTTTTAGACAATTTTCTTCTTAATACAACATTTTTTTAATTTTTTTTTGCTAAATAAATATTTAGAGTGTAATCTAAAGAAATATAATAAATTTAAAGCATAAAAAAAATTGCAAAAGAAAAAAATATAATCTCAAATGGCATGTTATTTTTTTGTTGTTGGCAAAACATTGGAAACTTTGAAACTGCTGTGCGAAAGTTGAATAAAGAAAGAAAAATAAAGAGAATGTAAACAAAATTTATCAAAAATTTACCGTTATTTTAATTTTAAATGTTTTTGGAAGTTTCTGTGTTAAATGTTTTTTTTTAATTACTTTTATTTTGCAAATTATAACGAATTACAAAGAAAAAATTAAAAATGGCTAAAACTAAATTTTGTGAAGAACTAAAGTTAAAAATAATAAACGATTTTTATGCTGGAATTAAGCAAAAGAGTATTTGTGAAAAATACTCGATGAATAAATCTATTATTTCAAAAATAATAAAGAAATATCGTGAAACTGGTACAGTAAAGACACAACATTTAGGCGGCAGGCCGCGCAAAACCACTCAAAGACAGGATCTTTTAATAGCAAGAGAGTTTAAAAAGTATCCAAAAATGCTTCCTCGAGAGGTTGTTAATAACCTTAAATTAAAAGTAAGCCAACGAACTGTTTCCCGTCGAGCAAATGAGGCTGGTCTTGGCTGCTACCGTCCTGCAAAGAAACCTCTTATATCTGAAAAAAATCGATGTGCTCGTATTAATTTCGCTAGAGAGCACTTAAACTGGTCTAGACAGAAGTGGAATACGGTTCTTTTTTCAGATGAGTCGAAATATAATTTAAGAGGCCATGATGGCAGAACTTTTGTAAGACGACCCAAGGGAAAAAGACTAAACCCCAAGTATACAAACAAAACTGTTAAGTTTGGAGGTGGCAATATTATGGTATGGGGGTGCTTTTCGGGTCAAGGAATGGGACCAATTCATGTCGTTACGGACACTTTAACTGCAATCGGGTACAAAAGTATTTTGAACGATATCATGTTTCCATATGCAGAGGAAAACATGCCACTAGTCTGGAGGTTCCAACATGACAATGACCCAAAACACACCTCCAAGCTTGTAACTGAGTGGTTACAATCTAATGGAGTTAGTGTTTTGAAATGGCCAGCCCAATCACCAGATCTCAATCCCATAGAAAACCTATGGGAAATTGTAGATCGAAAAATAAGAACAAAAAACTACACGAACAAGGCTGGTCTCATAGCTGCAGTTACTTCGGAGTGGCAATTAATTCCTATAGAAACTATCAGCAGTTTAATTGACTCAATGCCGAGACGTTGTGAAGCTGTTTTGAAAAATAATGGTTACCCAACAAAATATTGAAACCAGCAAGTGTTCGCAGCTTTTAATTTTAATATTGTAAAAGTTTCCAATGTTATGCCAAATACATAAAAACTAATACCTCTAAGTTTCTTTATTTTATTCTGAAATTGAATTGATATTTGTTAATTTTTTTGTTATTTTATTAAAAACACAAATAATTTTAAGATACACAGAAGAAAAAATTTGGTTTTTGTAATGAATTATAATTTTTAGATCACTTGAGTTGGGAAAAACGATTTTTTGCTAAAAGTTTCCAATGTATTGTCACACACTGTATGTAGGTGAAACGAATAGTAAGCTAACGATATATATTTTTTTAGGCGTTAATTATAAAAAAACAATACGCTCGTGCGTGTTTTATTTTACTTAATATTATATTAAATATATATTTTTTTATTATTTAATATTTATTCAACTTTTGCATGATAGTTTGACTAATATTTTTACTAGAGATGATATATTGTTTTTTTTTTCGTTTGATATGCTTAAACATTTTAGCTAACAGAAAGGTGATAAACCTTATTTTTATGAATTATAAGAAAAAAATTACATGAAAATGGAAATAACAAGTTAAGCAATGAATTGAAAACTCGGGTCATTCGTATTAAAGTATAAAGTTGTGATGAGGTGATTTATATGATGTATGTAATTTTTTTCCCCATTTCAAATATTCGTTCATATATGGGAGTAGTTTGTTGTGGTGTACGGTAAAATTGTTTGTCTTGAATTAATGTCAAATAGTTAGTTGTACGTGTATGTATGTCTGGTGTGGTTTTATTTTAACTACATTCTAACTTTTGCACTGAAGATTAGTATGTTACTTATTAAGGATATAACAAAACAGGTTTTAAATAAATATATATTTTTAATATAATGATATGTGGTTAGAAGATATTTATGTAGATTTCAGTACAACATGATTTTTTTAATTCAAATTTCTATTTTGTTTATACAACTTAAATACTTGACAGTAAAAGTTTTCATAATGAGATGTATCAACACAAATTTTTAGACAAGTCGGAAAATTCGATTTTCTCTTACCAGTTTGTAATTAATAATAATGTTTTTTTTGTTTTAATTTCTAAAAGCAGTACATACCACGCATTTTTTTTAATTACTGTTTAAGTTCAGGATCTGTATCAGTAAATGCGGTTTTAAATATATATCTGCTTTTAGTAAATTACACTGTCCAACAAATTAAGACTTTTTGAATGGAACAGAATAGCCACCCCATAATTCTGAAAGGGTATGTTGAGTAGATAATTTTTGTAGAACAAACTTATGGTCCAGCACTTCTGAGTTTTTTTTTTAAAGTGGGTCAAAGTTTTCATTTTTTGGTCGAAGGGAGCATTATACTATATGAAAAAAATGTAAGTCAATGTCTGAGAGAATTCTTATGATCAGAGTTGTATTGTGGAATTGTATGAGGATTATTTTTGTGGAAGATCTTAACCCTCTAACTGGTCTCTTTATGGGTCAATTTGACCCTTTTTTCAAAAAACCAAAAAATATCCTTTAAAAAAGGACAATTAAGGATTAAAATATTCTACGAAAATGTTTGCCGGAAAATTTCAGTGGGGGTCACCAAAGACACCAATGTTGTAAATAAAGCTCTTAAATAAAATTGAATACTATAAATATAAATGGGAAGTATGCGCAGACTTCAAAATAATTGCAATATTGACTGGAATGCAAACAGGATACACAAAATATATGTGCTTTCTTTGTAAATGGGATTCACGTGCTACCAGCAGTGATTATCATATTAAATATTTCGAAGAACGTAAAGACTTAAATATAATCCATGAATCCCTTGTTCCAAAAGATAAGGTCTTACTTCCACCGCTGCATATTAAGTTGGGCATGGTGAAAAATTTTATTAAAAGCTTAAATACACAAGGAAATGCTTTCAAACGCATTCAAACAATTTTCCCCAGATTATCTGCAGCAAAATTAAAAGAAGGTAAAATACGGTTTTAAGAAATAATTTATTTCATTTAATGTAAAATACCTTTTCTAGGAATGCTCGTTGGACCCGATATAAGAAAATTATTACAAGATGAAGAATTTTATGGTCATCTGTCGGATATGCAAAAGACAGCACTTGACTTTATGCAGCTGGTTATATCAGAATTCCTTGGAAACTCAAAAGCACAAAACTATGCAGAAAATATTGAAAGCATGCTAATCGGTTTTAACAATATTGGCGTTAAGATGTCACTAAAGCTGCATTTTCTGCACTCTCATCTCAATTTTTTGTAAAGAAAACCTTGGAGCGGTTTCAGATGAACACTGTGAAAGGTTTCATCAGGATATAAAGGTATTGGAAGAAAGATTAAAAGGGAAATCCCAAAGTGTAATGCTTGCTGAATACGTATGGGGCTTGTACAGAAACCTTGACCCATCGGAACATTCACGTCAAGCTAAATACAGGAAAGCATATTCAGTTTAATCTTTAATCCATTGTCATAGTACTGCTATTTCCCAATACCCTTTTACTCGAAAATTTGAAGCAAAAAAATAAATATGTACATACTATAATAAACCACTATTAAAACAAAATTATAATTTTTTATAGAAGTTGGCGTGTAATTTTGCCAATTAATGGTAAAGAGCTTTATTTACAACAATAGTGTCTTTGGTGACCCCCACTGAAATTTTCCGGCAAACATTTTCGTAGAATATTTTAATCCTTAAATGTCCTTTTTTAAAGGATATTTTTTGATTTTCTCGGAAAAAGGGTCAAATTGACCCATAAAGAGACCAGTTAGAGGGTTAAGATCTTCCACAAAAATAATCCTCATACAATTCCACAATACAACTCTGACCATAAGAATTCTCTCAGACACTAACTTATAGCATTTTTTTCATATAGTATAATGCTCCCTTCGACCGAAAAATGAAAACTTTGACCCACCGTAAAAAAATACTCAGACGTGCTGGACCATAAGTTTGTTCTACAAAAATGATCTACTCAACATACCCTTTCAGATAGGGTCGCTATTCTGTTCCAAAAATGCTGTTGGACAGTGTTATTAATACAAATAAATTGGGTTCAACTAAGACTTATTCACTCATTATTCAATTATTATGATGTATCTCTTAATATAACCTTATCTAACCTTTGGCTAAATCTTTGCAACAATGTTTTAAATACGTGTACGTACATGATTTTTTTTTTTATTTTGAATTTGCATACAATACAAAATATATTTTTTTTTATGTATTAAATGCAAATTAAACATAGTAAAATGTATCAATAGAAAATATGAATTTCAATGAAAATAATTGAATTTTTATTAAGCAAGATTAAAATATCAATGCTGTGTAAGATACAAAAATATTTTTTAAATACAAAAATGAATAGAGTTATATTAAAAACAAAAATGACGGCTTACACAAATGTCAAAGTACTTTAATCAATGGTTGTTTAATAGTAGGGGTATACATGTAACACAGAGTTTTTTATACCCTCCACCATATATGGTTAGGGTATATATCAGTTTGACATTTCGTTTATCGAAATATAGGTTCAAGATCCCATAAAGTATATATATACGTGATCCTTACTCAAATTTAGGTCGATTTAGCAATGCAGTTTGCTATTGAAAATGAGCAAAATCGGTCCAGCGGTTAAAAAGTTATGAGTGAAAGTGTGAAGGTACCTCTAATTGTTCCATACAAATTGGTGTATTTTAGTACAATTTCATAGTAGCGACTGGTACATAGAGTTGTAAAAGTATTCAGTATTTCGGTATTGAGTACTCGATACCGACTAGTTTTTTGAGTACTCAAAACTCAAAAGTACCTACTTAATACTTTTAGGGTTGTATCTTTTTAGCATAAATACGTGTTTTTAGGGCTTCTCAGAGTTGTATTTTTAGTAAATGTGTCAATTTAAGAAAAAATAAATGTCAAAAGTTTGTGGGAAAAATCTTGGCGTTTTTTAAAGAAAATTTTTATTTCGGTATAATTGTTAAAAGAAATCGCAAAGTTTGAGCAAAAATTTAAATATTATAAAAAAAAAAACAAATATACAAACAAATAAAATGTCGAAAAAAAGAAGTGTTTTGTAGAATCATTTTACGGAAATGAATCGAGAGAAGGGAAATGCATTTTTTTTTCAAAATCATTATATCTTACAAAGGTATGTTTTATAAAATACAAAGAAATTATTAAGGTTTAATAATTATTTATTTATTTAAAAAGTGGTGGTAGTTCTAAAAAGTGGTGGTAGTTCTAATCCAAAAAAAAAAATTAAGATTCAAAACATCCTACGATCGATCTAAGAAAACCATGCGAAGATGAAGGTTACTGAAAAAAATATTTCTGTAATACATTTATAGATTAAAATACAATTATAGTTATTTTGAATTATATTTATTTTTTTTTATTTAATATGATGTTTTTAATTCAAAAAAACCGTTAAAGTATTGAGTAGTACTTAATCAATACTTGAAAAGTATTAAGTAGTATCGAGTATTTAAAAGTATCGAAATTTTACAACTCTACTGGTACATAATATATTTTCTCATATTTTTTAACCAGTCGCTTACAAGCGAATAATATTTTGTACTTCACGTCAATAAATTTTTTTTACATCAAATTTTTTTTTCCACAACAAAATTTGTTTACACACCCAAAAAAAGTTTTTCACCTCAAAAATTTGTTTTCACCTCCAAAATTTTACTTCCAAAGTATCAAAAACAGTAGAGAATATTTTTTTGTATATTGGTGGAGGTTAGCAGAGAACTGCATTTGCTGATTGCAAAACGTTCATACGCAATCAACACAAGAATAAATATGTGTTTGCGTTCAAACGCTGAATATACTCCAACACACATATTTGTTGATGATTTTAAATCAATCAAACGACGTGCAAATTGTTTTGTCACTGATTTATAATCATCGGTCGTTGTTATACCATTGATTTTATTCTGTTCATTCGAGCCAACAATAATTATTTTGATGTAGAATAAATCAGAAAAAACAACAAACAACGTGTATGAGTGTAATCATAATTAAAACAAAATAGTTTCTTATCTATAAAAAGGGGGTGGTTTTGTAGAAACACATTTCATAAATGTTATATGTACACTTAAAAAAGTTTGTAAGTTAAAATAACTGAAAATATCATTTAAAAGAAATGATATTTCATTTAAAAACCGGTCTACAAATTAAATGTCATTTGTTATTTATTTTTAAATGTTGATTAATCAACTGACACATCCGTAAGAAACAACTGATATAATCAGTTAAAATAAATGTTAAAATTTTACCCACCAATCCTTAAAAAATAAATGTTTTTTTCATTTATTTGAAATTATTTCCGTTTTTGTATTTTTTGTTTTTTTTAATATACTCGTTCAATACAAAATGTATGTATGCATATGAAGGTATAAACACTTTTTATGTGAATGTATTTGTATATGTATGTGTGTTTATGAAGTTCTTGTAAATTGTATTAAAAAATTTTGTATATATACAACCAATTTAAATAAAAAAACAAATTGAAATTTTTTGAATATTTTTTTTTGAAACAGACAGCAAACAAAATTTAAATTTGTAATAACTGTTACGGACACAAATAAACCACAAGTTTCCGTTTTGTGGGTAAATTTTTATTAAATTTCAAACAAATGATAAAAATAAATGAAACTGAAAAAAATCGGTAAATGATAGTAAATTATTTCGAATAAATGTATAAAAAAGTTAATATAGATGTTTCTTTGAAAAATAAATGTATATTCCTATTTTTTTAAATGGAACGGAAAACTTTTTTTATTAAACTACAAACAGTTAACTACATTATATTCTGAGTGTATATTAGGGTGGGTCTAAAATACGTTTTTTTAGAATTTTTATTAGGAATACCAAAAATATTGTTCTATGTGAATTTTTTTTTTAATTTAGATTAAAGTTAAATATTGCCTAATTTTCCAATCAAAATAGATGAAAAAAAAATTAGACAATATTTAAATTTTTCCGGATTAGGCAAGCCTGAGATATCGGCCTAAATTTTTTTTCCAAAAAAATATTTATATTTCACAAAGAAGAATATTTTTATTACTAATAAAAATTCTAAAAAGCGGATTTAAGTCCCACCCTAATGTAAACAATATCATTTATGAAATGTGTTTCTATTTTGTTTTAATTATGAATACACTCATACGCGTTGTTTGTTGTTTTTTCTGATTTATTCAACGCTGACTTTTTGTTGAGTGATTAAATTTGCAGTAAACATAATCGACATATAATTCAAACTGATCCGAATTATGCGTTCAGTAACATGATGCTGATTTTATTCTACAGTGAATTTTGTTGAATTATTAAATGTGTGTATGATTAAATCAAGAAAAAAAGTTGATTTTGCAGTTCTCTGGAGGTTAGTCAAAGATTCGGCACAGTCGAATAAAAGCCGTTTTTTACTTGTTTTAACTTTATATTGTTTTAAATTTTATATTTAATGAAAGAGAGTCATATGCGAAAAAAGACATGTTTACAGGCAATTATATATTTGTTGAGAACCTACCATATATTTGTTTAGAATAATGTTATTTTATTTTTATGGTTACTGACTGACTGATTCACTCAACATTGCCCAGCCTAAACTGCTGGAGTTAAGGAAGCTGAAATTTGACATATAGGTACCCCCTTAGGGAAGGCGTAAAAAGGGGGAAAACTTTCCTTTTGACTATAAACCTGAGAAGTAGCCTATGCGTTACCTGAAGTATGGACTAATTCACTGATAAAGTATATTTTTCGCCAGGGACGTGCTACAAATAGGGGTCCAAATAGCAAGCCATTAAGGCTTGCCCAAACCGCCGAAGCTAGGAAGTTGAAATTTGGTAGGAAAGTGCTGCCTCCGGTGTAGACATCAGCTAAGACAGGATTTTCGGAAGAGTCTACGGGGAGGGGGGGCTAAAAGGAAAAACTTCTCCCCTTCACGGCCTGCCAAAACCGCTAGAGCTAGTAAGTTAAAATTTTGTACATAGCTTCCTCTACGGACGCAAACATCCACCCAGATAGAATTTTTTTAACTATTTACCAGGCTATTTACTCGCTTAATTACTTTTGTTTGCAATGTCCCAAAATTCGTGGGTGGTCATTACCCTCTCGCTTACAAAAAAAGTGAGAATAATGAGTTACCAGACTGGTTATCCATAGTGAAGAAATAAGTGGTTACCTACAATAATACAGTAAGTAGTTACTATCAAAAAAACAATAGTGGACCTTATTCAAAAAATGCTCTTACTTTAAAAAGTCGATAAGAATAATTTGTATATAAATTTATAAAAAAAATCTTTAAAATAACTATACTATTTGCATTCAAACATTTAAGTTCATAATTCAATGCTGCTTCACATTATAAACCCTTTAAAATCTTAAAATTTAATTAATTTTATATTTTGTTTTAAAGTTTTCCAAAACAAATTATTAAATATCATTCATGGGACTAATTAATTGATGATTTCATTACCATTACATTGATAATAATTGTACTGAAATAAATTTCATTACCATTGTTGGAATTAAGGATAATGATTTGAGGACCTGATATCATTGAATAATGGTAATGGTTTTGAATTTTATTACCATTACTAATATACCCCATTTAAGAGAAAACATTATCATTATTAACCGTCATTTTATGTGTTCATGTTTATTTTAATATTTATTTATGTGGGTTAATATTTGTATAGTTTATATTCTATTTTATTATTTTCTGTATAAAGCTACTTTGAAAATTTTCAAATCGTATAAATTTTTTTGTAAACAAATGATTTTTCAATCAATTATAATTAGTTATTTTATGCATTTGTGCTATTTCATTAATGGAAAAATGGTAATTGATGTTTTTTTATTTGCATAACTGTCAACTAATGGTAATGAAATTTCAATGGTAATGAAAAACTCCCAAGTATGTAAAATATAATAGTAAAAAATAGCAGTAAATCATTATTTTTCATTTACATATATGAACTTCTTTAACCTATTATTAGTATGTAATTATTTTGTTTTTAAAAGTAATGCAAAAATTAAGGATCTATGATTATATGGTAATCTAGACAGTAACGAGCTGTCATTACCATGTTTTTGCTAGGAAACACAACGCGAGTTAAAAGTTAACTTCTAACAATTTATACAGATTTGACATTCATTCCTTGAGAAGAAAAACACTTTTCAAATATTTTTTTTAATAGAAAAACCACACTGAGGCAAAAATATGAAAAAAGGAATATAAAGTTCAAAAATCTTAAAAGCTTAAATCTGAAAAATCCAAAAATGCAAATATGATAAAAAAAAAATGCAAGAAAAAACAGCAAAATAGCAAATTTGCCTTCTCTGTTTATTACTTTAGTAAAGCACTACATTTTGGTTATTTGAGATAATCAGCAGGCCTCAATGACTTAAATGCGAATAGAAAAATCTTGTTTTAATTGGTGTCTTTTCATATGGAGAGACACATAAACCCGTAAATGGAGAGAGAAATTCTGTTGACGATCGATTTTTCCTCTATTTTTACATCTCTTCGTCCCCATATCTGATTTTAGTACATATTTATTCAAAAAATTATTTTACAAAATTGTTCGATTATTCGGATAACGATTAATCGTTCGAATACCCTAGCTTTATTACTAAATTAAGGGAATAAATAAAAATGACTATATCTTTACCATATCTAAACATAAATATTGTCGATATCAGCGGAAAAAACATGTAATAAAAAAATCCTCAAAATCTCAAAATTTTGTCTGAAACATTGAACTGAAAATTGAAACATTTTACGACAAACTGAACACCCATAATGTTTTAGAGTTTACAAAGAGAGTTACAATTTAATTTATTTAATTTTGTAAAACTTAATACATTCAATTATTTGAGACATGTAATAATTGTATTAGTAAATGCATAACAACAAACGATCCGAAATATTTATGTGGCAGATGATGGAAATAGTAGATACTGATATAAATGGCATTGTGTGTTATGCGATAATGCTTACAAGTTGGCGAGTAATGTTTAACGCTTGCTTTAAAACGATTTTAAGTATGTACAAGTAAATATGAATGATTTTCCTTAAAGAAAAACAAAAAATATATTAGGGTTGAATATTTTTCTATGGAACATATATATTTTAATTTTATCATGTGCTACGAATTACATCCCAAGAAACATTTTTACGGACTCTTCGACACGTTCGGATTTATAAATTCCCTTTACTTGAATTTTCGAAAACAATACGTTTTGACTTCGGTTTGGTGTATCCGTTTCTATACCGTTAAATGCCGACTTCACCGATTTTTATCAGTTTTTCTTTCGTTGTTTTTTTAATTCATTTTGATGTCAAAATAGAATACTTCAAAAATGTCTGTGATCATTATAAGGGTCGCGCGCTAAAGTTAAGACAAAAAGATGTATATTTTGAGTAGGACTCTTACATTCAAAGTCTTCATATAGAAAATAACTTTAAGTGATATCCATGAGGTAAATATTTAAGAAATTTAGAACAAATTTTACGATGATGTGTGCAAATTTATGCGGTGTTGCAAATAAAAATATTGTTTGACAGTTAATAATAGATTTTGTGAAAAAATGTGAAAATTTGCATTGTGTGCTACATCATATTATTTTTTTTAGGCTTTTAAATGGGCCTGAACTGCAGTGAGGAATTGCACTGGATATAAATATATCATTTAATTTAAATTTGTATTTTCTTTACAATATCTTTAAAAATATAAATTGTAGGCATTAACACAAATCCGTTTTTGTTGGAAAAACGGCACGTATACGGACCGTATACAGATTATAAAAACGGAGTACACTCAGTTTTTTACACGATATAACGGTCCTTAAGCTTGCCGTTTATGACGGTCCGAAAACGATACGTAAACGTTTGTTTGTTAGGATATATTTACACTGATATCTCGATCAATGGCAAATTTAAGTTAAATTTTTATTAATTTTATTATTTAAAATTAAACGAGCCCTTTTATGTCAGTTTTGTGACATGTCGCAAGGTTTCTAATATATGTAATTTTTCTCTATAGTTTAACATTGTCACCATAGTTTCTAAAGAATTAAATTCATCATTCGATTTTCAATTCTAATTGACCGTGGAATGATTAAATTCGCAAGCTTAAATTTTTGAATGGTAATTAATTCTTCGTTGGTCTCAATTGATTTAATGTTAAAAGACTTAAGTTTTTCTGCATTCGATTTCTCAATAATTGAATTCTGCATTCGATTTCTCAATAATTGAATTCAATCTTTTAAATATTAAGGATTTATTGTTTATTCGATTGAGTACTCTGGGAATGACATTCGACTTTCTTTTTTCGATTTTAAAATTAAGAAAATAGATAACTACGTTATTAGTTTTAATTAAAGGAAATTCAGGATTTTTTTTTTG
The DNA here is from genome assembly GCA_949748255.1 of Eustalomyia histrio. Taxonomy (NCBI): domain Eukaryota; kingdom Metazoa; phylum Arthropoda; class Insecta; order Diptera; family Anthomyiidae; genus Eustalomyia; species Eustalomyia histrio. The sequence goes on from OX456525.1 coordinate 51,822,470, forward strand.
CAAATACAAAAAAAAAATTAAAGAAAATCAAAATTTAAAAAAATTACGTTAATCGAAGGAATTGCTAAAATTAAAATTAAATAATCTCCAAAATAACAAAATTTTCTAAAATTAGAAAAAATCGCTCAAATTGAAAAACTTGCCATAATAAAAAAAACGCTAAAAAATTGTAAAACTCGCCAAATTGGAAAATATTACTTTAATTTAAAATAACAAAAATTGAAGAGTTGCAGCAATTCGAAAACACGCTGAAAATGAAAAAATCGCCAAAATTTAAAAAAGTACCCAATACTCAAGAAACACTAGAATTTAAAAAAACGCTTATATTTCAAAAATACTACAAAACTAAAAAAAGTTATTCGAATTGAATCGCTTAGATACAGTTATAGCTGCCCAAATCTGGAATACTTAACGCGCGAAAGAAAATCATTTTGCACTGAGTAACTTGGTTGATGGATCGAGTAAAAATTTATTTAATTTCTAACGAATGATTGATCGAATACCCAAATTATTAATTGAATGAGTAAGAAATCAAATGATTTCCTAATTATTGAAATCAACGATTGATATAATCGAATGAGAAAAAATTAATTGAATTCCTTAGATGTGAATTCGATCGAATGAATTCTCGCGAATGTTTAAAAAGGAATTCATTCGATAAAAAAGTAAATCGACTTCAAGTTTTAGGGAATTCATTCAAAATAAAATTGAATCTTCGAAGCTTTGATTGTCACTGATACAATTGACCGGACCCTGACTGGAACATGTAACTGTTTCATTTTCTCGTGGTGGTCAAAATATAAATTATTAGAAAAAATTATTATAGTGATAAAAATTTTTGGATGTGAAAATAATTTTTGTGGTGAAACAAATTTATAAGATGAAAAAATCTTTGAGGTGAATATAAAATATTATTTAAAACTATGTCAAAATGTTTGCATAGAAAATTTAGAAGTATCTGCACATTGTCATTACTTGCTCATTTCCAATACCTAACTGAGAAGCCCCGCTTGCGTCTTCGTCTTAGAATTACATAAGGGTCATAAATACAAGGTGGGGCAATAAGTATCATCCAATGGGAAAGTGATCAGTGTGCTCAGTGAAGAGGTTTCCTAAAGTTATCCGAATTCTGCTACATGAAAGTCTTCTATGCGAAATGATTTCACTTTAAAAGTTTGATTAGCTGTATATGTGCCAACCTAATATCTACACTCGTGTAATAATAATAATAACGTCGTATCAGTAGCTCATTTAATTTATAACTATGAAAAATATTAGTTTGACTAGGTTTCTTTTGTATTTGTTATATTTCTTCTAGTTGTTTTTTCCTTTTATTTTTGATTTGCTTTAATGATTTTGTGACAGTTATAATCGACATACTACTACCCGAACATAAAAAATTGAAATAAAAGACAATACACCCAAAACCAGAAAAATATATGAAAACAACAATGAATGAATGATAAACATAGAGTTTGACAGATCAAAAGAAAAAAAAAAAACACTGATATAACCCCGCTTAAGAATGAAAGTCTATTATACTGAGGTTAAATAAACAACAAAGATGATGGCTTTGAATTGCAGATAACATATCGTCAGGTGAAATGCAAAACAAGGGAACTAACAAAATTTTCAACACCTGTTTGGATATTAAACTTTTTTTTTTATTTTTCGCTTTTTTTTTAAATTAAAACCATCAAGTTTAGCACTATCATTGAAATATATTTTTCCACAAAATTTTTTTAATTATAAAATTTTACCATTATTAGTTTAATGAAAGAATCTGTTAAAATATCTATCAGCGTTTTTTGCTTCTCATTTAAAAAAATAAAAATTGTAGTTATGTTGTTTTGCATTTCACTCGACGATATATAATAATTTTTTTTTTGGAAATTTCTGGCATATAAATATTTAACTTTCAAGTTTATATATTTAATTTTAGAATTTTAAGAGCTTATTTAACAAAAATACCCAAAGGCAAAAATAGGGTCGGCACAGTGCTGCTAAACAATTCATCATCAAAAAAATATAATAAAAATTTTGCTGCTTCATTTTCAATATTATATTTATATCTAGGAGGCGTTATATAATTTAATCTTAATATTTTACAGTATTATTAAACATATATTTTAACTTTATTATCAATATTAATAAAATGTAAATAATTATGAAATTTTAGAGTGGATATTTAGCAAAAATTTCTACAAAATTTGTCAGCACTTATTTGACACTGACAAACTGCCGATTTGTTAGAACAACAAGATGTTTTTGGAAATTAATGTTGAATTACTGGCTATTTGTCAGCATGACAATTTTTTTATACATAAGTCGCATTGATTACTACTTATTTTTTTATAAATATTTATAAAAAATAAAAAATACATTTTTGCCATGACGGCGATATAAAAATGAAACATATCGATATACAACGAAATCGATTTACTAAATTTAAAAAATTCTAAATTGAATGGGAAATTCAAATAAAATTAATATAATTTGAATTTAGGTTTGCTTTTTTGAATTTCATATCTATAGCTATAACTGCTTGTAATGAAAAAGACTATCCCTACTTACCTGACTTTTCTTTATTTTTTGTAAAGAAATACAATTTGTACGAAAGCTGTTTTCGTATATGGACTTCGCCGGAACGCTAAATAGAGCTATTATATTGTGCGCCCTGCTTGACCTTTACTTACAAACACATAATTTATTTGTTAGATTTTGTTGTTTTTAATATTTTATGAAATTTAAAATACAAAAACTTCAAATATTTTTATGACAAATATTTTTGTTTACATTTAAAAGAGAAAAGCCAATAATTGCCAAGACTTGGCAGCATTTTTATATATACTCAATTTTTAAGTAGCTATATCTATAACTACTTAGCAAGTCTATATATTCGTAAATTTTTACGAAATATTTATATAAAATTCGAAAAAAATAAATCCTTTGAATTTGAATAAGGAAAGATTTAAATAAAATTTAAATGTTTTAATTTGTAAAATGGTATAGAAGTAGATGCACAATGATGGAGAACTCCACTTTGCAACAAAAAATTTGTAAGTGCAAAAGAGAAGGGACCAAAGTCCACTCTGCATAGTGGAGAATATTTTAAGTATAACGGTATTTAAATTAATTCGTTAACAGTTACCCCTAAGGTAATAATTAGAGATCCAGTGATATGTCAGTAATGTTGTTATCAATAAACATGATTTGGCCGTGAAAATGAAATTACTTATACAAAAATGAGAACACTTATACAACAAATTTTATTTATTTTTAATTTTTTATATTTTTTTTTCTACCCATGTGAAAATTGAAATATATATGATCATACATGATCATATTCAGCAATTCATAGTACAATATATGATCACACATAACCTCATATATTTTTATATATCTTCGGATCCGAATTTTCATGGTATGTTATTGTATATGGTCATATATGCTCGTCAATTTATAGTTCAATAAATTACCATACATGATCTCATATATGATAGGGTCCGAAATTTGAGGGTATATGGCCGTATATGGTCATATATGAGCATATATAATTCCTATATGCTCATACATGATTAATATATGCTCATATATGATTCATATGTGCTCATATATGATTCATATATGCTCATATATTATCATATACGGCCATATACCCTAAAATTTCGGATCCGAAGATATATGATCATATATGATATCGTGTACGGTCATATATTAAACCATGCATAAACGCTTATGGTCATGTTTGCCCATGTATGATCATATACAGGCCCATGTGTGTTCATGTATGCTCATATATATTTCGATTTTTACATGGATAATAAATTTTTAGCGTGAAATTTGTCAATTTTTCTTTTTACAAAAAATTTTTATTTACCTTTAGTTATCGCTTTTTCCCTTTAACAAATTTCTAAGTAAATTAACATATTTTTAGTAAAAATTAGTAATTACATGCACCAACAAAAAAACTGTTTAAAATTTTTTGGATTTATAAATATTTAAGGGAAAAATAGTTAATTTTAACAGATATTTTTAAAGACCGAAAAATTTTATGAAATTTAAATTATATTATAATAAGTAAATTTATTGCGCTTGCATTAATTTTATTCAAAAAAACTAAAAAAAAAAAACAATAAAAATGTTAACATTTAGATGACAATTTACAACATTCTCTAAGATGAATATAATTTAAACATTAGTTGGTTGTGATGGTGGGTTAGGCCTAAAAATTTGTATCATAAAAACAAATAAAAATCAAACAATACAATCTTGCCGTTTAAAGAAAGACAGCGAAAAAAGAAAGGGCCGTATGTTTTTTTATTACCAATTATTTTTCTTTTATAAATTTTACACTGACCATAGAAAACAAGTGATAAACAGAAAATTTAAAATGTATTTAATTTGTATAATATATTTTTTTTTCTGAAAGAGAAAGGTTAATTTGATGAGAAATTTGAGTTGGGACTTTAATATTTTAATAGATATAATATGAAAATTATTAATTTGTATGCTAATATTAAAGAAATTAAAAAGCCAATTTTATTATTAAAAATATTTTGTTTTATTTATGCCTGCATTAAAAGAGTAAGATAAACACAGTTAATATGAAAGAATTTTGTTTTAAATGTAACTGAAACATGATTTTTATAAAAAAACTAACAACTTTCAATTTGTTGTCTATTCATATAGGTTTAAGGTACGATATACCCAAAAACTTAAAAATTTTAAACAAACTTATTAAATTTTCTATAATTTTTTTTTTTGGTGTAAATATGACTAAGGAGCATAATATAAAATTAATATACAATTAAAAAATTTAATAGCGTACAAGATTTTAAAAATGACTGTTTTAATTGTATGAATAACAAAAGACTTAAGACACATACATCAATAGCATTATAACACACAAGACTTAAGACACATACTTGAAGTGAATAGAATGTTTTAATTTTTTTTTCTTGTAAAATTAGAAAAAAAAACAACAACACATAACCTAGTTGTTTTAAAACAATTTAAAATTGGTTTATATTTTCTAAGTCAAGTAACGCCTTAATTAATAGTTTATGAAAGAGAAATACTTAAAGTGCCAACAATCAGGGGCAACAATTACACAAATAAAATACAAACTTGTGGTGTTTGTAAATATTGAAATCAAAACTTTTACACATGCTTTATTTAATTCAATTAATGCTGTATAGATAAATCAAAAGACTTAAGTAACAAACTTGTGTTTGATATCATAAATTTATTTGCAAACATCCTGAAGTCTTTGATAACTGCCATAAGTATTGATTTCATATGTAACTCGTTATGAGTTAAAAATAAAAATTCCCAAATTAATGTATATTTTCTCTCTTTTAATATATATTTTTTTTTGCATTTCAACTCATTTTAATTTATTATGATTTTTATTAATAATTTTTCATCATATATACATTCTCTTCAGGGTCTATTAATTTTTTTTTGTATCATATTTTCTATTTTCTTAAATATTTTTTGAATATATGTACATATACATATCTGTTTGTATTTTCATTATTTGTTTTCGTGTAATGTGGATTATTGCTTTTTCTTCTATATCTTTCAAAACGAAAACGCATCTTATTCTTCTGCATTTTTATTTTATTTTTTTTAGAGTTATTGTTAATTAGCGTGTTTATTTTCTTTCTGTTTTTTTATCAAGTGGATTTTCTTAACATTTTAACACTGCAAAATTGCAAAAATAAATATTTGGTTGTATGTATTTTGATTTAGTTTTTGTTTTCTAATAATTATTATATACTCGTATGTGTCTGATTAATATAAGTACCTTGTTGCACATTTGTATTATTTTATTTTTGTTTGTAATCATTAATGTACTGCTTTTATGTACATTGACATAATTGCATAGGAAATGGTCAATACTGGTTATATTACTACATGTGCAGCAATCTTATTGCTATTACATAAATAATTGATTAAATAATTTTAATTAATAGTTAATTTATTTTAAATATCTTAACTAAAATGAATATTAAAATAATATTAAGAGAATAACGTAAGTTTGGCTTAATAATTCACATTTTTTTTTTGTAACAGTTACTTTATAATACATAAATGGCAAGACATAATTTGGAGAAAAATGTAAAATAGCATATTATTAAATACAAATTTAAATTTAAATAACTATTATTTTTCATTCGTTGTACCATTTGTTTGTTTCAATAAGATTTTAAACCCTTTATTTATGGAATATTTATAAAAAAAATACCAAAAAAGCGTTTTTTAAACAAAAACTTACAGCTGTAAAACATTTAGGAGTAAAGTTTCATTTTTAAAAATAATGTTTGTTAGAAAAACAATTTTAATAGAAAGTCTAATTTACTTCATACTATTATTCATTAAATATAGCTTAAGTGCAGTTTGAAAAAGAGTATAATTTTTTAAATTTAAATTAATCTACTCTTGTTCTTAATAATTAAAAATAAATTGATAGCATACTGCTTAAAATTGCATGAATAACAAAAGACTTAAGACACATACATGCATGCAGCAATATCTTTAATATAAATGACTTAAGACACATACTTGAAATCGAATGTTTTTATTTTTTGGGTTGCTTCTAAAATTGTACAGAGAAAACAGATTGATTGTGACAACCGAATTTCCTGCTAACCAAATGCAAGCGAAGTCTCTCTGCAACTTGTATATGGGGCAGAGGAGATGAAAATAAGCGACCTCTCGGTAGCTTAATATTACAGGTAGCAACTAAAATGTCGATTTTTTGTGCTAAATCATGTCTAAATTTTACGATATTCAAATTATATTTTAAGAGTTAAACCTTTGTGGTAGACCCAAATTATATACAAAGTCGAACCCCGATTTTCGCCCCCCCCCCCCCCGTCTGTAACCTACTGAATAAAGGCTGAAACCGTCTGAAATGGCCTGCTTAAACCTTTTTGTCTAGAAACCTAAAATTTAAAAAATTAGTCAAGGGTAACGTAATGGCATAGAATAAAAGGAGGAACGAGTGGAAGTGGCAAGGGGAATGAAATGGAATGGAGCGGAAAAAAGTGAAATTTAAACACTAAACAAGGGAAACGAAATAAATGGAAAATGGAACGAGTGGAATTAAAAGATTGCACAATGGAACGATATAGAATGGAACGGGGAACGTGTAGAATTAAAATACTAGACAAGCCGAACGAATTGTAATAGATTTTAGTGTAAAACATTTAGGAGTAAAGTTTCATTTTTAAAAATAATGTTTGTTAGAGAAACAATTTTATTAGAAAGTCCAATTTACTTCATACTATTATTCATTAAATATAGCTTAAGTGCAAAGTTTGAAAAAGAGTATAATTTTTTAAATTTAAATTAATCTACTCTTGTTCTTAATAATTAAAAAATTGATAGCATACAAGATTTCAAAGAAGACTGCTTAAAATTGCATGAATAACAAAAGACTTAAGACACATACAGGCATGCATCAATATCTTTAAATAAAAGACTTAAGACACATACTTGAAATCGAATGTTTTTATTTTTTGAGTTGCTTCTAAAATTGTACAGAGAAAACAGATTGATTGTGACAATCGAATTTCCTGCTAACCAAATGCAAGCGAAGTCTTTCAGCGATCTCTAGGTAGCTTAATATTACAGGTAGCAATTAAAATATCGATTTTTTGTGCTAAATCATGTCTAAACTTTACGATATTCAAATTATATTTGAAGAGTTAAACCTTTGTGATAGACCCTAAGATTCAAAATTATATACAAAGTCGAACCCCGATTTTCGCCCCTACCCGTCTGTAACCTACTGAAAAAAAGGCTGAAACCGTCAGTAACGGCCTGCTGAAACATCTAGAAACCTAAAATTAAAAGAACGAGTTTAATTAGAAAGTGAACGAAGTTGAGTTTAAACACTAGTCAAGGGAAAGGTAATGGTATAGAATCGAAGGAGGAACGAGTGGAATTAAAATTTAGACAAGGGGAATGAAATGGAATGGAGCGGAAAAAAGTGGAATTTAAATACTAAGCAAGGGAAACGAAATGAAATGGAACGAGTGGAATTAAAACATTGTATGTATAAGGGAACTATATGAAAGGGAACGGGGAACGTGTAGAATTAAAATACTAGACAATGGGAAAGAAATGTAATAGATTTAAGTGATCCCAAAAAACATTTTTGGGGACTCTCCGACCGTACGGATTCATGAATCCGTCTTCTACTGCACGTTTACGGGCCGTAAATACGTATCCCTCAAAACTTGTACGTAAACGGAACATTAAAATTAAAAACTTTACGAAAAAACGGTATGTATCCGTAAACGGTCCGTCATTGACGGACTTCCAATGCACAACTCCGTTTTTCATCCGATATATCGGCCCGTAAACGGTCCGTCATTGACGGTATTCAAACGGATTCAAATCAGTTTCAAAGTTTTATAAAATCCGTAACTGGAGTTGAATTCCATTTATGACGGACCGAAACGGGTACGTTAATGAACGTATTGTTTGTTGGGGTACTTTGCGGTTTGCTCCTATTTTATTTCATTAATTAATAAAATCAAATCCTTAAATCAGAATTGTTAATTAAAACAAAGGTAATAAAAATAATTTTACGGAATGGAGCAAAAAATATGTTTCAAAAAGTATTTTTTTTAAGCTCTGCTTTCCTCTGGAGGCTCTATGTTTTCTAAAACTTCGGGATCTAAAGAGATTTTTTGCTGGATTGAAATACATGCATTGGTCTAGCTAAAAATGTTGCTTGCTTGCTTGCTTGCTTGCTTGCTTGCTTTTGTAAATATACGGAGGTTGAAAGCTCGTTATAAATAAACAAAAACAAAAAAAGCAAACAATAATTTAAGATATATATTTTCTGAATTTTGGGCTAATTTACTAATGAGGTGCCTTCTATAATATTTCCTTAACGGCCTGCTAAAATTTCTAATATATTTGATTTTTATTTTATTAAAACTACACAGAGAAAATAGATTCATTGTGACAACCAAACTTTTTTGCCAACCGAATGGTTCGGTTAGGGCCACCGATATATTAGTTTGTGGCAACAGAAATTCGGTTAATATAACAGAGATTTGGTTATTACAACAGAATTTCAGTTAAAGCAAAATATTTCAATTGTATCAGGATATATTTGTTTACCATAACCAAATAATTTAAGGAATTCGGTTGTCACAATGAATCTGTTTTTTCTGTGAATATGATACAATAAATTATACTATATACACTTAAAATAGTTGGTAAGTTACAATAATAGAAAATACAATTTAAAAGAAATGATATTTCATTTAAGAACCGGTATACTTTCTTTGCATTTAAATCAAATGGTGTTTGTTATTTTTTTAAATGTTGTTTAATCAGTAAAAACAAAAGATTAATCAGTTAAAAATAAATGTTAAAATTTTAACTACCAATTCCGTAAAAAATATTCGAAATTCTTTTCATTTTTTGTATTTTTGTTTGTTTTTTAATCTACAAAATTTATACTCACACAGTCTATAAACACATTTTGTGAATATATGTGTGGGTGTTTATGAAGTTCTTGAAATTTGAATTGAAATAACAAAACAAATTGGAATTTTTTATTTTTTTTTAAACAAATAAACAACAACAATAAAGAACTACGAACTCGCAGAGAAAAAACATGGTTGGTTCAATCATATTCGAAGAGCATCATATATTTTTAGGAATATGATTGTGTCAACCATAGTCGTACTATAATATAGTTTTCATATTATTATAATAAAATAATCATAATTCTACACAGAGAAAACAGATTCGTGCTGACAACCGAATTTGTAGCCAATCGAATGGATCGGTTGTGGTAACCGAATTTTTCGGTTGTGACAACAGAAAACCAATTAAGAGATGACAACAGTATTTCGGTGGACTATTTGTTAAAGAAAAATACTTCTAAAAAATTTTTAAATTCTTAAAACTTTTTTAATAAAAAAACGAAGATTCAATGGACTATTTCTAATAGAAAAATTCTTAGAATTTTTTTTTAGAAAAAGTCCTTAGAATGTAAATATTTTTTATGATGAAAAGTCCTGAGAGTCTAAGATTTTTTTATTCAAAAAAGTCCTTTTAAGTATAGTTTTTAAGAATATATAAATTTTTATCCGAAAAACAGTTTACAGAATCTAAGAAAAGTCTATAGAAAAATGTTTATCTTAGAAAAATTTCCATAAATCTAGTATTGGGTTTTACAGACCTTTTCTTATAAAATAATATTTTATAAATATTCTTTTCCACAAGAGAGTCGTTATTTTACAAAAAAATTAATTAATAAATATATTAAAAAAAATATTATTGCTTTTATTGAAATGAATTAAAAAATATAAAATATTTTTATAGAATCTTTTTGACAATGAATTTTTTCGACAATGAATAGAGTGTGTAAATTATAATGTTATATGTATTTATTAGGAATTTTCGAAAATAAAACACCCCAGGTGAAAATGATCATATATTATTATTTTTACAATTTTTTTTTTTTAAAAACTATATAGTATTATGACTGTAAATGTCAAAGTCATGTTTTATTTCATTTATAATTATTAATTGAATGTTGTCAGCATTTTATAGTTCCATGATTATTATATTTTTTTTTTTCATAGTCAGAATTTTTGTTACCACAGTATGTTTACAGCCAATCATGTTATTAAATAGAAAGTGACAATCATGAAATAATAAAATTTTTACTATAATAATGATGGTAGCGACCATATTGATGGTTGGAACGTATTCATAAACCAATAACATGATCTTGACAACCACATCCGAATGCATCAATCATAATATAGTGGTAGTAATCATATTGCAACCATGTTTTTCTCTCAAAGTCACTGCATGGTACGCCATTTACACTGGAGTTGTTATCGCAGCTTATTATTCAAGGATGCCGTGACTAACACGGGTTCTGTGACTGGTACTGCAAATTGATGAGTTGAAACTGCAGGAAATGTGGTTCCAACAGGACGCCACAACTGCATACACAGTTCGCGAGATAATGGACATTTTAAAGGATGCGTTTTTGGGTGGTCTAACGTCTCGTTTTGGAGGTTTGTAGTGGCCAGCAAGAACCACTTTATTTAACCACTCCCGAGTTTTTTTTAAGCCACGGGTCTATGTGAGACTGTGGAAGCTTTCTAAGAGAATATCCGACAAGAGTGCAAAACTTATCGCCAGAATGATGGAAAATACTGAAAACTATCCCAACTGAGAATTATCATCTCTCACAATAACAGTGTCCTATATTTGAAGCTCTATATCTCTTCCATACCCTTTCCAAAGAAAGCAATTCATTAACTAGTAGGAATAATTTTCTGAGTGGCGATATAATCTTCAAAAATTATTGACAATAAACTAAAAGACCCAAATAACTTAAACAAAAAATTTATTCATAAATATGTAAAAAAACAACTTCGGGTGAAAGTTTTTGGGCCTCCCTGTATTTGTTTTTAAATTATGAATTTTAAAACTAACCAAAACACCAGGTAACACTTACCGCAGTGGTAGGGTGTAGTAGAATGTATCCTTTTTGATGACAAAATATGTATTAATCACATAAATATTCTTTTTTCTTTAAAAAATTTCACAATTATTCATTATTGAAAGCATTCTGTTAAAATAATTATTTTTTTTATATTAAGCACTATGGTGGGTATATCTTTGTCTACTTATGAGACTTTTATGGATAACTTTATTAAATTTTGTTGTTGCTTCTTTTTATTATTATTATTAACAAGAGGACATTAAACCATAAGTTATGTTAGCAATGTGTTTTTGAACATATAAACGTTTATAAATATCATAACATTGCAAAAGAAAAAAAAAATGTGACAAACACGTTTCCGCGCTTAATTTTTATGTGTTCGCTAATAAAAATAAAAGAAATTGATGATTTGTTTGTTTGTTTGTTGTTATTCACCCAAAACTACCCGCACTCTGTAATATTATTTTTCTTCAACATTAAAAGTTAGTTGTAGCATAATAGTTAAGTATTGATTTAGCAGAGACATTTGCACAAATTGTTTGTAAGTTTATTTGAAAATACGAGGTTTGTTTTTTTTTATTAGATGCTTCAGCTGCAGCGTGCAGCATTTGTTGAGTGTGTGTTATCACGACCGTTTCTTAAAGTGTTGTGATTTCAAATTTGTTTAGCGTCAGTTGTAAAGTCTTTCTTTTTTTTTTTGGTATGATGCATACAATTTTTGATTTTTTTTTTGCTTTACTTCAAGATTAAGCTTTTCTTTAGTTGTTATTCATATTAAAAAAGAGTGTTATTTTTTATTGTTTATATATATATTTTTTTTTACCATGGAGGGAGAGAGTAAATACATTTTAGAGAGAGTTTTTTTTAAACAAATTAAAAAGAAAATTAAATTAAGTTTGTCATATTCCACATGTTCTTATTATCAGATATTTAAATCATCTTTGTTTTTGTTTTTTGTTTTTTTTTTTATAAATTAAATTAAATCATTGTTCCATGTTACAAACATTATTGTACTTTATGCTAATTAAGAACAACACTTTACCTTTAATATTGAACAAGTTGATTTTGTTTATAATAATGGTTGTTACTTATCATGTAAATACTTTTATTTTTTATAAATTTATGTAAATTTATCATACTATTTTTATGTGCAAAGGAAACTATAAAAGTTTGTAATTAGTTTTTTTTTCCTCTGCTTACTTCAAAATTACAATTCATTGCGATAGCTAATGTGATTAAGTTAATTAGGAATAGGTCAGTTATTAATTTTCTAAGTGTCATAGAGAAAATTGTATGTAAAAAAAACCAACATGCCTGTTAGTTACAAAGTCAATCTTATACCACAGCACACGCCTTAATATGGTCACGCTCAGAAAAAAAAGTTAGTGAAAAAATTTGTACACGCACGCAGAGAAAAAACATAGTTGCAATATGATCACTGCTACTATATTGTGCTTGTTGCAATCGGGTATTGGTTGTCACAACCAAGTTATTGTTTTTCTAACCATCAACATGGTCGCTACCATCATTATTTAGTAAATATTTTACTATTTTATGATTGGCACCTTCTATATTATATCATGATTGGCTGTAATCATACTGTGGTAACAAAAATTATGACTATGAAAAAATATGATAATTATGCAACGATAAAATGCTGGCAACAATCAATAAATAATTATACATCAAATAAAACATGACTTTAACACTAACAGTCATAATATTGTCTTGTTTGCATAAAAACCAAAATTTTATCAGTTTAAATGCGTTAAAAAAAAGGAATCATATATTGTTTACTAAAACTGGATAAATATCAGATGGGTAGAAAATACCTTTCACTTGTCAGTAAAATATTTGATCAATTGACCCATTAAGATCCAGTTTATATTTTTTTTTAGCTTTGGAAGATTTTTTTAAAGGCGTTTTTCGAAAATTCCTTATACATATAATATTATTTACACTAATCAATTCATTGTCAAAAAGTTTCTATTCAAAGATTTTATATTTTTTAATTCTTTTCAATAAAAACAATTAGATTTTTTTATTTAAATGTGTTTATTAATTCATTTCTTGAAAAAAGTTCTCAAAATATTAATAAAACAGTTTTTATAATAAAAAGTCTGTAGAACCCATGATTTTTTTTTTGTTTTGTACGAAAAGGTTTTTTACACAAAATAATAGATATTTATAAATTTATCTTATAAAAAGATTTTTAGATTCTATGGAATTCATAGATTCTGAAGACTTTTTATCATGAAAGACAATAAGATTCTAAGGACTTTTTCTAGTAGAAATATTCTTAGATTCTAAAGACTTTTTCTAAAAGCTTTCTAAAAAATCTTAAAAATGTCTAACAAAAAAATTTTTAAGTATTTTTCTTAAAGAAAAGTCTACAGAATCAAAGTTTTCTTGAAAGAAAAGTTCTAAGAATCTATGATTTTTTCCTTAACAATTTTTCTTCAAAAAGTCCTTAATAATAATTTTTTTTATAAAAAACATTTCTAAAAGAAATATTCTTAAATTTAAAGAGCTTTTCATAGTTTCTAAGAACTTTTCCTATAATAAATTTTCTTGAATTATGGATCATATAATCATTATATAGTTATGAGGGACCATAATATAATAACATTTTAAGAATACTATGATTACGTTCGATAATATTATGATAAATTCAATATAACATGTTTATTTAGGACCATAATATTGTAATTTTTAAATCATAATAAAACTGTAGGGACCATTTTATGATAAAAATATGGTTATTTTATTATCATAATATGATAACCATATTATAGTACGACTATGGTTGGCGCAACCATAACCATCGAATATGATTGTCGCAACCATGTTTTTTCCTTGCGTGCGGTTTCCAATCCCACTTTACTTTTGTACTGATTTTAGTAAAAAAAACTATTATTTATCAAATCTTTTTGCTCTTAACATTTTACAAATTACAGACTTTTTACAGAATATTTACAAAATTTTTGTTGCTAATTTTAGAAATCATTTTAGAAACTTTTGAAAACCGATTTGCTGAAATTAGCAAAAAAAAAATTTTTTTTTTCTTACAACTTAAATTGCCTTAAAATGTCACATAGATTAAAAAAAGGGATGGGAAATAAATATACCGACTCATGTCTGAAAATAAGACATCCACTTAAAATAGCACTAAAAAGTGTTTTTAGTTCAAAAATCAGCCCTAAAAACAATAAAAATGTAACCTTAAAACAAAAAAAAAAAAAAAAAAAAATTGACTAAAATATTTTTCAAAACAGAAATTACCAAATTAAAATTTTTAAGCCTTTGATTTTTTTTTTTAATTTTGTCTAAAATATTATTTGAAAAAAATAAAATAAAAAATTTTGATGCTCGAAAAAAAAATAAATTTGAAATTTTGTACTAATATTAGTAATATTTAGTAAATTTTTTTGCTGATTTTAGCAAACAGATTCAAAGTTTACTAAAATTAAGTAGCGGTAGCTAATTTTTTCTACAAATTTCAATTTACTACATGTCAGCAGACATGTGTTGCTAAGATTAGCAAAAAATACCGCTGGGCTCAAATTTACCGTAATAACAGCAAAATTTTCATTACAGACTTTTTTTGGTGAGTGCACAAACATTAATTTTGTTGTAATTTTCAACCGCCGCATTTTCTAAAGTGATGTCATATTGTATTTGAGAAAAAGACGCAGGTTCGAATCGCATGACTGAGGATTATACAAAAAAAATTTATAAAGGTACAATCAAAAAGCTAAAAACAACAATTATTTAAAAAAATTACATTTTACAAAATTGCCTGCATCTTAGCGAGTTAGCGCAAAACGTACAAAAATTATGCAAATTTCAGCAAAGATCAAATTTTGACTATGCAAATCAGAAAGTTGCGTGAGGGATCCCGAGGGATCAATTTCTTTTTGAAGCAAACACAGCTTTAATTATTATTTATTTGACCAATTTTTGGGTTAATACAAATTAATTTACTCCAATAATACCGATATCGTTTTACGTTTCATTCCATTTTGTTCGTAGAAGGCCACAGGGTGAGGCTGTTTTATATGAATGGATCCCCCGGGATGTTTCGCTGATCTGGCCTATTTTTGGTTAATACTTCAATGAAGCAAAATTTTTTCCCTTTTGCACTATCTCACTTAGTTTTCGAGATACTGGCTATTTCTAAAAATGAAAATTTATCGAGATAGCGCAAAAGAGACAAAAATTTTGCAAAGGTCAGCAAAGATAACATTCCGACTATGCATATAAGATTGGTTCGGGGAGGGATCACTTTTTATGAAATCACACAGGTTGGTCAAGAAGGTTACGAGGCCATTATATGCCTGTAAGAGGATTTTTTTTGATTTACTATACTCACCAAAAAAAGGTCTGTAATGGCAACTGAAAATTTTGCTGTTATTACGAGAAATTTTGCTAATTTGAGCCCAGCGGTATTTTTTGCTAATCTTAGCAACACATGTCTGCTGACTACACGTACAATAAAATTGGTAGAAAAACTAGTAGCCGATACTAAATTTTAGTAAACTTTTTGCAAATTCGAATTTAAAACCTGTTTGCTAAAATCAGCAAAAAGAATTACTAAATTTTTTTTTTATTTTTTTTTTTCAAAAAATATTTTAGACAAAATAAAAAAAAAAAAATCAAAGGCTTTAAAATCTTAAAAGTTGTTGAAACATAAACGAATTTATTATTTTGATTTAATTTGGTAATTTCTTTTTTTGCAAAATATTTAAGTCAATTTTTTTTTACTTTAAGATCAAATTTTAATTCTTTTTAGGGCTGATTTTTAGAACTAAAAAAACGTTTTTGTGCTGTTTTAAATGGATGTCGGTATATTCACTTCCGATCCTTTTTTTTAATACATGTAACATTTTATGGCAATTCAAGTTTGTAGGTGTATGCCTTAATTAGAAATAACATTTCCCTCAATATCCACATCTTTAAAATTAGTAATTTTTTTTGTTAATTTTAGCAAATCGGTTTTCAAAAATTTGTAAAATGATTTCTTAAATAAGCAACAAAAATTTGTAAATATTCTGTAATTTGTAAAATGTAAACAGCAAAAAGATTTGCTAAATAATATTTTTTTACTAAAAACCTGTACAAAAATAGTAAAGTGGGATTGAAAACCGTTTACAAATTTTTCTACTAACTTTTTTTTTGAGTGTAGCCTTTTAACACCATCATGAAACTAGATGTCACCTATGCTATTCTGGCATGTTGGCCCAAATTACAGGAGTTTGGAAATGCCACAGAAAGTGACCTGTAGGGTCACATGAAGACAGCGTTCGTTGACGACCCACTGGCCAAGGGCACGGTTAAGATATTACCAATGCAGATTTTTGATCATCTTTGAGGGGGGAATATGAACCAACAACTTTTGGGTAAGCAAGAACCCGTTCATATTCCACGCGGAGATCTTCGCCATCTATGAATGTGCATGGGAGTGTCTTAGAAGGGACACAAGGGGGACACTGTACTTCGGACAATTCAGGGGCACTTAGGGCATTATTGTCCTATGAGTTTCGTTTAGACTTGTACTGGACAGCATTGAGTCCCTCAGGAGACTTAGTGGATACAAAAAATTCTTCCTAAGCCGAGTTCCTGGTCAAGAGGGCATGCAGACAACGAACGGTCTGACAGGCCCTTCGTCACTCCTTTGGCCCTGAACCTTTGTATGATGTACTGGCGGGGTATATCAGAGAAAAACTTAGGATGTGGAGGGAATCCAAGACCATAAAAGTGCTGGAATGCTATCATTGGCCAGCGCCAGACTAAGAGATTCATCGCTTTATCTAGTGGAAACTCTAGAACCTTAACGGAATTTTTCACTGGGCACTGTAAACTCGGGTACCACTTATGGACTAGAGATCTGTCTCATTCGGACACTTGTACGTTTTGCGAATTAGACGTTGAGACAGTGGAACATATACTCTTCTTTTTTTTTAATAAAGAGAAGCAACACTCAGGAAAATCTTCGTACTAATTAATATATTGCTTCCTTTGGAAAGGGGGCAAAGGAGATAAGAAAGTAATTGCACAAGATGTTTAATTTTAGTATAGTTGTTGCCCGCCATCGGATGGAGAGTTGGCGAAATTGTTAAAGCTTTTCATTTCATAGCAATGCCGTGTTATTTTACTTCGGTGGGTTAAAGTGCTATGGGAACACCGAATGAGTTTCTCTCCCTCATAAAAATTATTATTAAATAATTTTTTTTGCTATTTACATTTTTCAAATCACAGAACTTTTACAGAATATTTACAAATTTTTGTTGCTAATTGAGAAATCATTTTACACATTTTTGAAAACCGATTTGCTGAAATTAGCAAAATAAAATTTACTTATTTAAAAAAAGTGGATATTGAAGGAAATATTTTTTCACTACCGACTCATGTCCAAAAATAGAACATTCACTTAAAATAGCACAAAAACTTTTTAAGTTCTAAAAATCAGCTCTTAAAACAATTAAAATTTTATCTTAAAATCTAAAAAATTTACAAAATGAGGAATTTGTTTATGTTTTAACTATTTTTAAAGCCTTTGATCTTTTTTTTTTTAATTTTGCCTAAAATATTTTTATAATATCAGTAAAAAAAATATAAATTTGTATATTCGAATTCTACTACATATCAGCAGACATGTGTTGCTAAGATTAGCAAAAAATCCGGCTTGGCTCAAATTAGCAAAATTTTTCGTAATAACATCTAAATTTGCAGTTGCCATTACAGACTTTTTTGGTGAATGTATGTATGAGGGAGAGAAAACTCACATATACGAGTATTATTTTTTTTAAATTGATGTTGTCGTTGCAAGAAATGGACCCTACAACCTTCTGTGTAGCAACGCCCACGAAATTTTGTTCTCCGTTTCATTATATTCTATTCCATTCCATTAGTATTCCTATTACACTCGTTCACCGTTTCATTCCATTTCGTTATATTTTACCTAGTTATGAAGCAGAATGGAATAAAAATCTATATCCCTGTATTTAAAATCTATATAATTTATTTCGGATTCCCTTGAGGCCGAGCATAATGTATCTCCGTTTTAACGAGTTAAAGTTTTTTTTTTGTTTATAAATGATTAATTGCAATGCAATTTAAACTTTATGGGTTGCTAAAAAAAACGAAAAATCACAAGAGTTAAAAATTTTTTCTGAAATTCAAAAGTTCTTAAATTTTAAAATATTTAAAAAATTTTAAATGCTAATGATAAAGATTTAAATCGGAAGATCGACCCAAAAGTGTTGTAAACGTCGTTTTTATATTCCATTTTTTTCACCGTTATAATAATACATTTTATATAGTTGCGTCAATTGAAGCGGGGCCGCGAATAACGTTTTAAGCGACAATTTTTACAAAACCTGTTTTTTCCAGATTACCGTTAGAATAACTCTCTTTTATGACTTAAAAATGAAATTAGGCAAAATTATGCAGGATTTCGTTATCAAAATGCAATCTAAAGAATTCAGTCAGTGGGATACACCTACAAGTTCTAAAACGTTTTTTTTTTGATTTCTCAACAATTTCAATTTTGTCGCTTACAACGTTATTCGCGGCTCTGCTTCAATTATTGACTATATCCGAATACGTTTATATGCTTTGGTATGACTTTGTGACTATAAGCGGAAAGTACTGTGGTACATTTTACTAGTTTGTATCGCATCCTAAAGGTGTGCTATGAAAGAAAAATAATTTTATACTTAACAGACCTGTAAACTGTAATATACGACTAACAAATGTTGTACGAGTATAAATTATACCATTTTTCGATTATATCAAAGAGTTTAGAAAATAAAATAAATGCAATAATCTCAGTTACTGGGAAAAAAATATATATGTAAAATGTGGCGGCAAAAAGAAAATCGATTTTTTCGCGCTTTTAGATTGATAAATTGATTCTTATTAGTATTAATACTGATAGTTTTCGTAAAATTTTTTATCATTTAGGCATAAAATCAAGTGACCTACCTTTGGTTTCTGAAAACACATTAATTACAGACGTATTTAAAACATTTTAAAGGGAGCAGCACACCCTTGACAACTTCACGGCATGTCCTGAAAGCTTAGGTCCTCTCTTATAGTTCGTTAAAATTGGGACAGTAGTATAGAATTTTTATACTTTTTACCACTCTATATTTAAAATACAACACTGCAGTGCAATGCAAGTTAAGGTGTCTAGCTTGGCCTCTTTTGAAGCCACACGTAATAGCGGGGAAAAGTTGTGGAACCTATATGCGTAGATAGAAGTCATATATAGGACTAAACACAAAACAAATAAATGGAATTGACAGCTAAGATTTTTATAAATTATTTAAATGGATATAAATATTTGAAAATATTTGCTCTGCCTCGTGATCATTTTAACTATGACTTACTCTTGACTATACTACATAATAACACTAACAAATGTTAGGAAATAACGGTAATCGTATTCCTTTTATTAATTCGTGATTTAGATCTTTGCATTTTATTAAAAAAACTCATTACAATTATTTTGCTATAAGAGTTTTAATATTGGAAGTATTAACATCGTAAGAATTATTTTTGTAAAAAATGGCAGGATGCAAATACAATTCAGATTTCAAAGTCAGAGTTTTAAATGACTTAAAAAATGGGCTTTTTCAAAAAGACATTTCGTCAAAATATTCCGTTCTAAAATCAACAATTTATCGCATTGTTAAGTGGTAACATCCATACAACTTACAAATTAGGAAGACCCCGTACAACTACTGTAAAAGAAGACAGAATTTTGTCACGAAATATCCTAAAGCAGTTCCTGGAGAAGTTACAACAGAACTTTCCATAGATGTCAATCTTTCCACCATTAAAAGAAGGGCTCGAGAATATGGTCTTAGAAGTTTGAAATGCACAAAAAAACCCTTTATGTCGGAAAAAAATAGAAAAGCTTGACTTAACTTTGCCCGCAACCATTTAAATTTGACCAAACAGCAATGGAAGAACATACTATGGTGCGATGAGTCCAATTTCAAGCTTCGGGGTTTAGATGGAAGAGCCTACATTCGACGACGACGAGTCGAAAAGTTAAATCCCAGATATGCAAGCGCCACAGTGAAGCACGGAGGTGGAAACATTATGGTGTGGGGGTGTTTTTCGGGAAATGGGATTGGCCCAATTCACCGGATTACTAATAAAATGACGCCCACACTCAGTTATGCTTCCATATGCTGAACGAGAAATGCCACTTTCATGGATGATAAGGACCCTTAACATACGGCAGGGGTTGCAAAAGTATAGTTGGAGGAAATTAATATAATGTCGTGGCCACCAACATGTGGATGGTTGCAAAACGGAATATTGGTAATAAAGTACTTCGAAATGGTGATGAACTTTTCGCCGAGTTGTAAAAGCAGTGAAATCAAATTCCCGAAAACTTTATCAAAAAGCTCATAGCTTTAATGCCTAAAAGTTTTTCTGAGGTAATAAAAAATAACGGCTATGCTACAAAATACTGAATATTAAAATCAATTTTAGGATTTGGGTCTTCCATGTCAAACCGCACAGAAAACTGTCATTTTCGGATTTGTCATCTCCGATTTTAATGAAATTCGCCACAAATATCGTAAAAGGGTAGTGTTTATCAAATCATTAACCCTTCGACCCTAAAGTCTTTCGGTTTTCGAAATATGACGTCGTGAAATTTGGCAAAAACGTCAAAATATCGAAAAAGTGTGCATACAAAGTTGCCCATAACTTCTAAACTATACAACCTAAAAATTTTCTGTTGGTACCATTTTAAAGTTAAAAATATTACCTTTCAAATCTCGTCCCAAAAGGTTTTTTGTATTAAAAGGTTAAAGGTAATTTTTTTAAGTTAAATCTTTAAAGACCCATATCTCAAAATCAAATTTTTTAAAAATTTTCACAACACCGGAATCAAAATCACTGCTTCTTTTTATCTTCGTTTGCTACTTTTTTTTGCTGGGCCCTTTTACCTTTATTAAGATTTTGTGAATATAGGTTCTACATTTTTTTTAGAAAATTTCAATATGTATTATTATTAAGTCAAGATCTGTGGCACTGCGACCCATATGGATCTTTTGTACCAAGAATCATAGAACTAAACTAAATTCTGTATTATATTCCCTATGAAGTTTAATATACCCAGCAAAACTTTGGTAATGGGTGCGATATTCTCATGCGTTATCTTGTAATGATAGCTTGTTACCTTTTTCATTATTTGCAAGTATAAAGTAATAAATTACTGATTGTTGATTACGTAATATATGATTTCTAAATGTAAAGTAATAATTGAATTATTTTTGTGTTTTTTTGTAAGCAAAAGGGTAATGTATGTTTGTTTTGACAACACAAGCGCAACAATTCATTTAAGTTTAAAGCAATCAAATACTTTATGCGTCGATAGCTCAGTGGGTAGAGTTCTTGACTGGCAACCAGATTTCCCTGGTTCGATTCCCATCTTGACCACATTATTTTTAATTACAAATATTTCAAATAAAATATTTGTAATAATTTTTTTTAATAAAAATTACTCTTTTTAAAAAATCTATTTTAAGACACATTACTTTTTTCATTCTCGTAACCATAAGTAACACCTTACATTATCACCTCAAAAGTAATGGGTATATACATTACTTTGAGGCTCATCGCCTATAAAATTCATCAATGAAGTAAGGTGTAAAATAATCCATCGGCCCCTATGGCTATACATTACTTTACCCATTATTTGGTAATGTGTGGTTTTGCTGGCTAGAAGATGGAGAAGAGTTTCTAATGACTTTTGGACCTAAATATATATGAAAATTTTTTGAAAATATTTATAAATATTTAACTAATTTATTTTTGGGTAAAAAAAAATCAAGGTCATTTTATTAATGTCATTATCAAACGAGATGTTAAATTGACATTGAAAATGTAATATGTGCAATTAATAGAGGCGGTTTTAAATATTTTAAGAAGAAACATTCTAATGTGCAACAAAAAGTTGTTAAAATAATAAATTTATTAAATGTTAAATTACAACACAAAACTTGTAATATAAAATATTTTCAAATGCACGAGTTAAAACTAGCAGCATCTACTAGACGATATTGGTTGTAAAATTGAATTTATTGAATTTTTACAGGCAAAAGTATTTTTTTATTTTTTCTTTAAACACAAATATTATTTTTAAACTTTAGCAATATGCACTAAAAATATAAACAAAGTGTAATGTGATGGTTAATCGGTTGCAATATATTGGTTAGCTAAAAGCAGCGTTCGATTGGATTTTTTTTTTTGTTTAACCGACTGCTGCTACTACCCTTGACTAACGTTTCAACTTGCATGTAGTGTCTTAATCAAAAACATTATTACACTCACAAAGTCAAATCGGTAAAATGTGTGCATTCAACCGACAAACAACTGATCAAGCCAGAAAGTCATGTTGCTTTCAAAATAATTGTGCTGTACACGCAATAATAATTCATAAGCTACATATTGAAATACATACACACACATTGTTTCAAGCTCAAAGTTTTTGGTTTTGTCTACGTTCTCGATGGATGGATGTCTGTCTGTCTATCAATCTAGTGATTGGCGTTAATATGATGTTAATATACAATAGTGCTAATATCTGATTTACTTGGTTTATAAAAGTATACTTTACTATGGGTCAGAATAATCAGATACACCTAGAAAAAAAGTTTTGTTCTAACCTAAGTAGTTATAAAGAATCATTGACTTAAGTACCGATTACCGACTACTCGTATAATAAAACTGATTTTCTACACCTTAGTGAATTTAAGTCATATTTAATTAAAACTTAGAAAAGCTTTCTTAAAATGAATAAAAATTCCTATGTTTGGATAAAAACGAAATAGTTTATATACTCAGAAATAGTTCATATCTTTCTTAAGTAATATTTCTTGATTTTAGGAAAAAAACTAGTACATATACTAAATACAAATTTATCAATTTTTTAAGAAAAACATCTTAGTTTTAAGAAATTTGAATTCTAAAATATAATAAAGGTAAGTTTAGTTAAATAAAAAAAATTAAAACATAATTTACTCCCATTTAGTTCAAAAAATGTGTTTTACCTAAAATGAGAAAGTACTTGAACTTAATGTGTGTTCATTTTTTTTCGCGAGTAGTAAAATTAACTAAATTTTAACAAGCCATTTCTAAATTTAGTTTTTAAGTCTACCACTTTGCAATTTATAAGAATCATTTTCCAAAAATTAGTTCAAAATATATTATTTTTTGTCTATGTAATAATAAAAATTTATTTGATTTAGAAACTGAAAATTTTCAGATAAATTTTAAAAATTTTAATAAAACATTATTTTTTTTTTCAAGTAAAAGTTTTCTAATTTTTGGGAAATAATAAACATAGATTGTTTCCTAAAAATTTCATCATATAAATTAAAAAAAAAACTTGAGTAAATTTTTCTTAAATTGAGGAAACATTTAGTTTTTGCGGGAAGACGTTTAACTAATTTTCAATATCTTTTTGCAAAAAAAAAAAAAAAAAAAAAAAAAAAACATAAAAAATTAAAAACAATCTAATTATTTTTTCTTAATTCAAAAGGAAAAAAATATAATTTCAGGAATGATTACATGATTGTGATTTTTGATTCGTGATTGCGCATTAAACTTTATATTTATCGAAGGCACTTAAACTATTTTTATTTTTAAATTAATAATGAAAATAGTCAAAATTAAAATTTAAGCTAAAAATGCCATAAAATTAACATATGACCTTTTTCTATTTCGCAATAATAACAAAAAATGTAACAGTGATATTTTGTATTTTTGCAACAATTATCTTAAATTTGTTAATTTAAGAAGACAAAGGACCCCCAGTGTTCTTTAGCCATAACAGGTCAATTGAAAAGTCCCCGACCTATCATACTAAGACACATTTTTTTGGCAAATTTCGTTTTTTTTTATTCAACATAGTTCCCTTCAAGGGTGATACACTGATTATAGTGACCCTCCAACTTTTCGATATCATTTTTGTAGTACGATTTGTCCTTAGCTACAAAATAGGCCTCACTTTCGGCGATTACTTCTTCATTCGACAAAAATTTCTTCCCAGCGAGTATTCTTTTGAGATCTGAGAACAGGAAATAGTCGCTGGGGGCCAGATCTGGAGAATACGGTGGATGCGGAAGCTATTCGAAGCCCAATTCATGGATTTTCGCCTTCTTTTTCACTGACTTGTTTTTGGTCAAAAGTGAGCTCGCACGGCACCCACTTTGCACAGAGCTTTCTCATCCCAAATTTTTGTGAATGATATGATGTACACGTTCAGTTGATATCTTTAGAGTACCTGCTATTTCATTCAATTTCAATTTACGGTCATTCGAAATTATTTTGTGGATTTTTTTGATGTTTTCGTCCGTAACAACCTCTTTTGGGCGTCCATTGCGTTCACCGTCTTCGGTGCTCATTTCACCACGTCTAAACTTAGCATACCAGTCCTTGATGGTTGATTTTCCTGGGGCAGTGTCCGGAAACTCGTCATCAAGCCAAGTTTTTGCTTCAACTGTATTTTTTCCCTTCAAAAAGCAATATTTTATCAACACGCGAAATTCCTTTTTATCCATTTTTTTCACAATAACAAAAGTTGCTTCACCCAAAATGCTATAATTCACAAACTAATGATCCGACAGCCGGTAGGCTAGTTGGTAGCGTGCTAGCTTATCAGTGCGGGGGTCGTGGGTTCGATTCCCACCATAGGCTCTGGTCTGTTTTCGCTTCAACGAGCCGATGACCTTTGTTGCTAGTGCTCGGTAAGGTTATTAGGATATAATTTGTAATTACATATATGATTAATATAAATAAAAATAAATTTATACACGTATCTTTTGAAGGTTAACTAAAAATCATATCGATTTAAGTCTAGTAGCGCCTTTTGTTTACCTTTTTGTTTAGGCAATTTAATTTAAATTTTAAATGCATGTATTTAGTGTAGTTCAATTTAATTTAAAGATAAAAATCTATAGCAAAAAGTTTGTTAAAAGCAGTGTCCTCATAAAAGTCCTCCGAAAGTGTGATAATACTTACACAATGAGTGTAAAGTACTTTAAAATATATGATTAAATATATTACCTTTACCAAAAAAATAGTTACATATTTAGGGAAATTTTTTTTAAATTTAAGGACAATTTTTACTTAAAATAAGTGCTATTTAACTTGATGTTAAAAAATATTTTCTTATTTTTAGGAAGTTAATTACTAGTTTTAAGTAAAAAAAATTATCTAATGAACTTTAAATAAAATTTTTCTTAAAAAAAAAAAGAATTATTTCCTAACTAAAAGTAAAAATTTAGATCATGTATGAACTAATTACGAGGAAATTTTGCTATGTTTTCTAATAAAAATTTAGTTCTTAGTAGTAAAATTTTTCCATAATTTAGAAATTTTTGACACAATTTTGAAGTAATTTTTTTTTTTAATTTCAAGGAAAATTTTATAAAATTATGGTAAAAAGTGTCTGTCGCTGTTTTGATTTAAATTATTCCTTCAAATAAGTTAATATTTCTAAATTCTAGTTAATTTTTTTTTTTGGTTGTATGATTAATAATTAAATCAATAATTCCATATTACTCATACGTTATCTTGAAACAAGCAATCATATGTTGTTAATGCATTGACAAAAGCTGTTTGAAATTTGGATCATTTACAATTTGACCGTCATATGTTAATAACTGCCATAGAAGTGCTCACCCATTGTGTAGAGCAGATCGTGCCAATAGTTGTTACAATTTAATAATATAATTTACACATGTTTTTGTCTAATAGATTTCAACAATCAACAATGAATATTAAGTTCATTGTAAGATCATAACATGTCGAAATGTTTCAAAACTTGAAATGCAATTTTGAAAAAATTCAACAAAAACAAATTATGAAATTCGTCTAACAATAGCTAAAGTCAATATAACTGTTATTACTTATTTGTTGGTGGTTAGTACCTATTAATATAAACACTAATTGTGCAGGTATTATGCCAGGTATGGCAAAAATTTAGTGCTTAGATGGCATAACATTGATGGGCCAACAAGAAGGAAAATTTATAAATATCAGCAAACAAATCCTCCCTGAATCCTAGTACAGGATGTCCTCGATTCATACTGAACATTTTTTATGTGATTTCGAAGTAGTCAAAAATTAACCCACGGTTTAAGGAGATAGAAAAGCACTGCTTAAATCAAAATCGCATAAATTATATTTAATAAGTTTAAGTCCAATTTTGTAATTTTTCCTACTTTTTCTTTTCTGTAATAAAACAATTCGTCACAAAGATTTTTCTGCACTCCAGAATTTCTTGAGAGTAGTCACCGATTTTTTTCTTAGAGGTGTCAAAGAATTTCAGATTCCGAGATATTAAATAAATGCTTCATATTGTTTTTCTGTTGAAAAATTCTTAGATTCCTAAATAGCTAACTTGGCTTTCAATCTCAAATTTGATTACAATTGTTTTGAATTTTTTTAATCATTTAAATACTGAATTTTCTTCATTTTAAATCACCTTGTACCAAAAAAAATCATCAAAGAAAGTGGAATGTAAGAAAGGTAAGAAATTTTTAACACAGAGAGTGTTGAATCACCTGTGGGTGGGAATGTACAGGTTGGTTGAAAAGTTCCTGCGCTCGAAATGAAAGAATACTGTTTTTGTTACGAAATATATTTTTTTATTCAATATAATCTCCTAGAAGCTCAATACACTTGTTCCAATGATCTTCCAATAATTTTATCCCATCCTTATAATGGTTTTCCGGAAGCTCTGCAAAATAACCGTCTACGGCTGCTATGGCCACTTCATTCGATGCTTTCCATGAAGGAATTGTTTGAGATTTATGAAGAGATAGTAGTCACTGGGAGCTAAATCTGGTGAATACGGTGGATGTTCAAGCAATTCGTACTTTAATTCTTTGAATTTAGCCATCGTCAAAACACTTTTGTGAGCAGGTGCATTGTCTTGACGAAAAATTATTTTTTTCCTTTTTAAACCAGGTCTTTTCTCACGAATTTTTTCATCCAGCTGATCCAAAAGGCTGCAATAATATTTAGAGTTTATTGTTTTACCTTTCTGAAGATAATCAATCAACAAAATTCGTTTTGAGCCCAAAAAACTGATGCCATAACCTTCTTTGCTGATCGTTGTGACTTCACCTGCTTTGGAGCTGAACAACCAGCTTCAGTCCACTGTAAACGTTCTTGTTTCAATTTAGGATCATGGTGGTAGATCCAAGTCTCATCCATAGTTATAAAACGACGCAAAAAGTCGGTTTTATTCGGCTTAAAACGCTCCAAATTACGCTGAGAAATTTGTTTTCGATCCAGTTTTTGTTGAATTGTTAATGTGTGCGGCACTAACTTTCCAAACAGTTTTTTTATACGTAATTCTTCATGTAAAATACGGAGTACTCGTTCGTCTAAGATACCTATGGCATTAGCAATTTCACGCTTAGTCAAACTTGGATCTTCACTAACCATATTATGTACATGCTCGATGATTTCTGCTGTGGTTGCAGCTTTTGGTCGTCCTTCGCGTGGATCGTCTTTAAGGCTGGTACGACCACGTTTAAACTCACCAGCCCAAAATTCAACGGTGCGTTTTGAAGGTAAGGTCTCCTTATACACTTCTAACAATTGTTCATAAATTTCCTTCGCTTTTAAACCCTTCAAAACAAAGAATCAAATGACTGCACGATATTCAATTTTTTCCATATTAAAAAAAAATCAATGACACGTCAACTTCAAATGGCTTGTAATAAAAGAAAAAATTAACAGAATGACTTGCAACTTTGCATGTGTTCTCAGGAGTTATACCAACTTGAGGAAAAACAAATTTTGGAGCTAGCAGTGCCATCTCTTGGTGAGCGCAGGAACTTTTCAACCAACCTGTACTTTAAAGTAGAATACATTTTTTTAGAACCAGCTCTGAAACAAGTTTCAGTTCACCATCAAATATACCTTACATTTAAAATTCGTGGAATGAGTTTCGAAACAAGTCACCTGAAGTGGTGTTCAGAATAGATTGTTCAAAATGTTTCTAGAATGTTAAAAAAAAGTAATTTGATTGCAAATCTATTTAGGTGGCGTACCGGTTCTATCAAGCGTGCCATATTCTTGTGCAGATTTTATACTCCAATAATTAATAAAAGTGTATTATTACGTTTTTATAGAATTTAACTTAGCAAGGCTAACTACGATAACTATTTAATTGACGGAAATTTTAAGTTGTTATTTGTTGATTTAAAAAAATTACAAGTTTTTGTTGTTAACGTATTGTTTTATTGAAATAGGATTTCAACATTTATAATTGATTTTATGTTCCTTAGGTGTAGATTATTTTTATAATGAAAAAAAAAAAAAACACAAAAAAAAAGGAAAATGAAAATAAATATTGATTAATACAAATGAAATAATGTTTATGAGTGCATAAACTATGAGAATAAAGTTTTTTTCTTTTTTGAAAATCTAATCTAATTTGTTAATACATGCAACTGTACTTTGTGTTTGGAAAAACTGCATACATTGGGTTTCCGCGTGTTTTTGTATGAAAATGAGTTCATTTAACTGCAAAATATTTTAATTTTAAAATAATTTGTTTTTTAAATTTTTAAATAAATTTAAATAGTTAAAACTAATTCTAGTAAAAGACATCTTCAGTCAGTCAATTCAATACGAAATTATACCTTTAAACCTAACCCTTTATCAACTGTTACTTATAATAACCCCGGTAAACATAAAAATATTGATTTTTCATATTCTCGAGTAAAAAAATGTATCTGGTGCAATACTTAATCATCCTATGCAATTTGATATTTAAATGATCCAAATTGATCCAAAAAATGTCAGATCATGTGAGATCCAGCAATATATTTGGGGATTTAGAAGGATCTTAATTGATCCGAAAAATGGCAGTTCAAATTAGATTCAGCAATAAATATGAGGATTAAGTATGATTCAAATTTATCCGAAAAATGTTCGATCGAATTGTACCAGTTCAAATCCAACAATATAATATATACGGATCTCGTTTATTAAAAAAATTTATAAAAAAATATTAATTAAAAAACATATTAAAATTCTAAAAAACAATACCTTGTTCTTATCTGAATTAATATTAATTTATAAAATATTATTTATAATTATATATAATCATATCTTATGGACTAAGAAAAAATGTGGAGAAATAATTATATTTAATTATATTAAAAAAAAATATAAAGGGTGGTTAAATTTTAGGGGCCGATGTTGATTTTGAATAAAACACAAATTATTTAGGAAATTATTGTCATTTCTTTTTATTTTGATAATATGATATGGTTCACTTATGTATGGAACAAAATATCGGCCAATGGCCGCCGAGACCTCGGCGGCACACCTCCATCCGATGGTCCAAATTTTCGATAACGCTGAGGTTCTATGCCGTTAATGTGCGGAATTATCTCATTCATTAGCTCTTGAATTGTTGCTGGCTTATCAACACGTACACCTTTTCTTTCAAATAACCACAAAGAAAGAAGTCCAACGGTGTCAAATCACATGATCTTGGCGGCCAATTGACATCGCCACCACGTGAGATAACACGACCATTGAATTTGTCGCGCAATAGAGCCATTGTTTCGTTAGCTGTGTGGCAAGTGGCACCGTCCTGTTGAAACCACATATCGTCCAGGGTCTTATCTTCAATTCCTGGCCACAATAAGTTCATTATCATCTCGCGATAGCGAACACCATTCACGATAAATGCTTGGCCGACTTCATGACACACTATCGCGAACAACAGCAATGTTTTCCGCAGAACGAACTGGGCGAGCATGCACAGATGTTTTCACAGACCCGGTTTGCTGAAATTTGCCCACAATTCTCCCGATTGTGGACACATTTGGACGATTAAATTGACCGAAAAAACACGAAGTGCACGATATGCATTTTGATTTGAACACCAATTTTCATAATAAGCCTGAATAACTTTAACGCGTTGCTCGATTGTGAATCTTTCCATGGTTCAAATTGAGTTAGTCTTAAATTGAGAAATGTCAAATGCAATGCAGAAAAACACTTGACGTTTAGGTGTGGTTCACTTCAACATCGGCCCTTAAAATTTAACCACCATTTCTATATAAATTTTCACCAGTTATAGAACTTTTGGAAACAAAGATTATATATAATTATATGAACCTAGATTATTATGAACTAATTATATTTTATATGCTATCAAATATTAATAGGTCTTGTTGTCCCGAAATTGACTAAAATTTGAAAATCACGAAAAATATGTATTCGAAACCATTGACATGGCACCATATATAATTATATTTAATTTTATCTTATATTATATAAAATATACTCTAAATATGTAATTACATATAACAATATCTCGAATTTGTTTGCAAATATTGTTCCATATATAACGAATTATATCTTAAAAACGAATTATATCAAAAAATATTTCTTATATTGATTCATATATAATTATATTTCATACCATATTAAAAAATATTTTTGATAATGGACTATACATTATTATTTCTTAAATATTAGACAGCATATATAATTATATATGGTTCTATATAAGTCATATATAAGTAAATATGGTCTCTTGTAGTCATACTTTTATTTATTTTATTTTATTTAATTATATAATTACAAATTATATCCTAATACCCTTACCGAGTACTAGCAACAAAGGCTATCGGCTCGTTGTAGCGAAAACAGACCAGAGCCTCTGGTGGGAATTGAACCCACGACCCCGGCACTGATAGGCTAGCACGCTACCAACTAGCATACCGGGGCGCTAAATCTAACATAACATAAACAAATTATGTAATATATCATTATATATGGTTATGCATACCGACATATGTAAATATATGTTATATTATAAGATATGATTAAATCTTTTTGTACTCCGAAAAATTTGACATTATTTGATATTATTTGGAGCTATTATTTGATACAATTTTATAAGAATATTTTTCGGATGCAAATACGAGGGAGGGTCAATAAGTCCGTGACTTTTTGAATTTTTTTCCTTTTAGCTCAACACACTTAGTCCAACGTTTCTTCAAATTTTTGTATCCCTTTCAAAAAATAGGATTTTTCGAGGTCCATAAAATAGGCATCTGTTTGATCAATAATTTCATCGTAGGAGCTAAATCTCTTTCCACCGAGTCATTTCTTTAGGTTTCGAAGTAGGAAATAGTCCATGGGGGCTAAATCTGGAGAATATGGTGGATGAGGTACCAATTCGTAGCCCAATTCATTTCGCAAAAGATAATGTTTAATAAGCATTTGAAATTCACTTTTTTCCATTGAAAAAAAAAAAATCCACGAGGTTATTTGTTTTGAACAGCTGTTAAACGCAAAGTAAATGACGGAACTTGCAAAAAATTTGACAGTAGTCTATTAACAGGTGGTATTTGATGGGAGCAGTGTTTCATTTCATATTACTATGAGGGAAATTCGAAAAGCCACGGACTTATTGATCCGCCCTCGTAGGCACGAGCGAAATTTATAGCCAATAACAATAAATCCCGTTTAGAATACAGCCGCAAGATTTTGCAACTTAACGACGAAGTAAATGATTTTCCATCCAAATTGATAATGAGGGACGCGGCCCATTTTTACCTCAGGACAAAAAAATAAGCTAAATCGCGATTCCATGATTTAGCTTGGACAGCCAGATCTTCCGATTTGTTGATTTGAACCTATTTACAAATCGAGAAGCAAATTACAATAGCTATATCTTACTCCATGTTATTTCTCTGCTAAGACCAATATATATATAAAAAAATTACTAAGTCCAGTTAACTATTAAATGTATTACAATTTTTTTTATTTAAGAAAAATTGTTTAATCTTATGAAAGCGATTATGACTAGACAGCTTTTTTGTTTCTCCCGTAAAATTTGTAAAATTGGATTTCAGCCCTTTTAACACTAAGCAAAACAAATTTATTTGTTCATACGATAAAGACAATTAAAAAAAAAAAAAAATGAACACAAATTTTTATTGCTTTGACGCTTGAGACGATTTGAATGATATGACTTATTTATTCATAAATAGAGTACTTTTTGATTACGTTGTGGTATTTGCAGAATATTAAACTTAAAATATAAATACAATTGGGTTGAACGTTTGCCAGTCTCATAAAAATTTAAGTAGCTATTAATTGTTTATAATCATAAATTAGTGTTGTAAATCATAACACGATTTCGTTTTTTTTAGGAAACAACAAATTGTGATTATAAATTAAAAATAAAAAAATGTGGGAATTTTCTTTAAGACCTTGTGCGGTTTGGATAAATTTATTCTAAATGAAAAATGTTATTAAATATTAGATTTGATTTAGTTAAGCCACCCTTAATAACTACTACTTTATACATTTCTTTTAATGAAATTTAAAAAATGGTTCAATATAACAGTGGGAAAATGGTAGAAATGGAATAATGTGTGATTTCTAAAACTAGAACATTGTCCATCCGTGAGTCAAATAAGTTTCTATTGGCGCAGACGCGAACTCTATTGAATTTGGTTAGAATCGGTAAATACTTCCAACTATCCCGCACTAAAAGGTATTTTTTAAATAAACCTTAAATGGTATTTAGACACATAAAAATGTATATCTGGTTAAAATTTGGATTGTGAGCCCTTCGTACCATATTTTGACCTATTTCCACACATTATGAACCTACTAATGCAGTTCATTGTATTGAAATTAGCAAAATAGTTTATGGGAAGGAAGAAAGTGGGAGTAGTATTTGTGGACATTTGACTTGAATTTCTCTATATTTCAGGTAACATGAAAGACCTCTGTGGGGAACTTATTTCACATAAGACATGTACGAATTTTCCGTATAATGCGTTATGCGATTTATTGGACAGTCGGCCACAAACAGATGTGCTGTACTACATAAGCGAGTATTCTGAACATAAGCTCGTACTTATCTCGTCCAGTTTACTTATCTCGGCTGAATAATTCCCATAGTAATACGATAGAACAATGATACACAACCCACATTCCGACGATGCTCCAATGAGTCAATAAACCAGCACACCGTTTCTGTATCTGATGCGGGAAGTTTTCGCATCGATAAATTTATAGTCACCCTATTTTATATAAGGTGACTTAATAGATAATAAAGTTGATTGTAGTTTTACTGAAATTTTTTATTTTGTAAAATTTCTTATTAGATAGAGAAATTACAAGAATACAGCGCCTTATTATCTTTTTTAGATTAATATATATTTAGTTGTCTGTGACCCACCCTATAGAAAGCAGAACGGGGTTGCGAGAAATACAGAAATGAGGTGGTGGATACCCACGGTGAAGCTACTGCTTATTTATGGGAGTTGTACTCCATCTAAGGTTTTGTAAATAATAAGGAGATCGAATGTGTGAAATATTTCTTACACCGTTTTAGAAAACCAAGACACTTGAATGCTTATTTCGACGATTCAAATACGTTCTTATTTCAACGGACATCACACAGAACTAACAAATACAGAAAATTATCAGATTTCTCGAACTAAACCCTATAAGAAAGACCCCACTCAGAGATTGAAGAAAGGTCACGATTGAGTGTCATTCATAATCTGCCTTTTGCCCTCAACCTCCAAGTGGCTTGGCTTACAACCGAAGGAAAATGAGTGACAAATGTTGCTGTGATCAGCAAAAGAGTAGATAGGGTTGAAAGTTTGATCAAGAAGATCATTATCAAATATGATAATCTTCTCGCCTGTTTATAATAAAAGCATCAGATGTCTTTCCGAAATTTGCACTGCTTCCCAAAATTTCACCCAAATTATACTTGGTGTAGCCAATCATATAGTCGGCATGCCCAACTTAATTTTTTTACTAGTTCTTAAGTTCCTTTTCCCTCTTTTTTTTTTGCTTTATTAAGTATTTTTATTTACTTTGAACCAATTCTCAGGTGATACCCCTACTAATGCAGTGCATTGCGTTGGGATGAGGAAGTTCGGTTAAATGCTGCAGGAAAGATGGAGTAGTGTCTGTGGACAATTGACTAAAATTTATCAAGTTGTGACAAGAAAGACCTCTGTAAGGGAGTTTATTCCACATACGGATAGTATGACTAAAGAACGAATTTTCCCTGTAATGCCTTGTGTGATCCACTGGCCAATCGACTACAAGCAAGTATTCCGTACAAAACCTTTGGGCCCGGGTACGAGCTCACTTAAATTAAACACAATTAAAAAAAAAAAATAATAACATTCTAAGAAATAAACAGTAATGGTTTTGATCAAATTCTATTCTCTTAATGTAACAAATAAATGCATTAATTAATCAATTCAATTTTTCTTTTACTTTCTTTAAATCACTTAATGATAACTTAGAGTTTACCAATGCAAGATCCAATGCCAGCCTGAACATTTTCCAATTCATGAATAGCAGAATCGGCAGCAGTGTGTGTACATTCATTGAGATCTATTATAACAGCGGGAATACGTTCGTTAGTACTTTCCCTAATGGTTTTAATGGATTTACGACAATTTTGCATGTACGCAGTTGCTTTGATGGTCAAACGGGCATAACAGGATTTCTTCAAAGTACTGTTGGTATATTTTTGACATCTTCGATAGGTATGGACAATGTCATAACCATCGAATATTACTTGTTGAGTGGCAGCATTGACATCATTCATAATTTCAGCAGAAGTCTTGGCAGCAACGGTACCGCAAAAATTCATTTCTTCGTGCATAACATCAGCGATAGAAACAACATTTTTATATTGTGTGGTAACACATTTTATACTTTCTTTACGGCGGGCTTCAATACTTTCGACAGCAGTTTCAATTTTATTCAAAGCATTAAAAATAATTTCATCAACTTGATGTTGTAGAGCAACAGCAGCATCCTTGGCAATTTGTTCAATTTCTCCGACGACTTCATTAACCATACTTTCATAGTTGACGGCGGCTTGATTGATGGCACCGGCATTTACGGCCACCAAGCACGAAGCGAGAATAGCAAAAATAGCCCTCATGTTGTTATATTTTTTTAAGTAGTTTAGAAATGTTTGTTCAATTGCAAAACTACCTCCTTTTATACCAAAAAGTCATTTTTTAATGTTATAAAGAAAAAAAAATTAACTGAAATTTTATCGCTGAAAATACCTTTGATTATCTTTTATTGATATGTAATCTAATAAAGAACTAAATAAATCGTAATTAATTTTGTAATTAGTTATGAACAAACACCCTTTAAATTACACTGGGGAACATATTTAAACACTTTTATATCATAGAAATGTGACAAATAATCAAAAATTATCAACAGGCTTGCATAATAATTTTTGGACAAAAGTAATTACTTAGAATTAAAATAAATTAACCAATTAGAATACTTATAAAATAAATCATGCTATAGTTAGAATGCTATTTTAAAATTTATTTGCCCAGGAAAATTTTGGTAATGGGTGCGAAAAACTCGTAATGTCTATATCATTATTTGTCAATATAAAGTTATGAGTCACATAAAGCATTACTTTGTAATGTATAATCCTTACCTATATCATTATAATTCAACAAAAAGTAATGAATTACCGATATTTGGATACATAATGCATTACTTTGTAATGTATACTCCTTACCTTCAGCATTATTATGAAATATAAGGTAATGAGCTACCAATAGTTGGTATAATAGTGCATTACTTTGTAATTTATACTCCTTACCTTCGGCATTATTTTGAAACATAAGGCAATAAGTTACCGACAGTTGGTTACGTAATGCATTACAATTTGATAGCAGAATAACGGCACAAAATTCCTATCACCGAGCTTATGTTAAATTTTTTTGGTTTTTCTCATAATTTGTTAAAATTTATTTAATTTTAAAATTTCATCACGTTTTTTTTTAGGATTTTTTTTTGTGTCCCCTTTTTTAATAATATTGCCGGAGAATTATTGCAACATAAATTGCCGTCAATAAATATTTACGAAATCCAGTCATCCACACAGAAGATAAGATAGTTTTGACGTTTGCTGCAATATATGTTATGTCCACGTATTTGTCTCCATTCTAGACTACGGGATGTGCATTTATTTATATTGCACATTACTGTAAAATCTAAAAACTACTGTCCATCTATTGATAACAAACATTCGTGTTTTTGTTAGTTTGTATTTCTGTAGAAAAGCCTAAATTGGTTTGAAAATTAAAGTAATCAATTATTGTTAACCTCTTCGTAATCATTTAGGTAACCAATTATTTTTTACCCCCTATCTGCAAAAAGGTAACCCATTACTTTTAATTTTTTAATAAGCATAAGTTTAAGAATGAACCCATTACTTTGAGGCTTATCGCCTGTAAAATTCATCAATGAAGTAAGGTGTAAAGTAATTTATCGGCCCATATGGCTATACATTACTCTACCCATTACTTGGTAATGTGTGGTTTTGCTGGGTAGTTAAGATGCTTGAGTTGTTAAAATTTTAAAAATT
Organism: Eustalomyia histrio; assembly: GCA_949748255.1. NCBI lineage: Eukaryota > Metazoa > Arthropoda > Insecta > Diptera > Anthomyiidae > Eustalomyia > Eustalomyia histrio. The sequence continues at coordinate 51,859,441 of OX456525.1, forward strand.
ACATTTTGTATAGTTTTTGGGAGTAAAATAAAATACCGTTAACTACAATCAAACTATGTGGTTGCCAAAAAACACAATTGTCACAATAAATTTATTTTCTCTGTGTCCCAGCAAAACTTTAGTAATGGGTGCGATATTCTCATGCCTTACCTTGTAATGATAGCTCGTTACCTTTTTCATTATTTGCAAGCATAAAGTAATAAGTTACTCATTATTGATTACGTAATATATGATTTCTAAATGTAAAGTAATAATTGAAATATTTTTGAAAATCTATTTTTAGATACATTACTTTGTGTTTTTTTTTTGTAAGCAAAAGGGTAATATATGTTTGTTTTGATAACACCAGCGAAAAAACGAAGCGCAACAATTCATTTAAGTTTAAAGCAATCAAATACTATATGCGTCGATAGCTCAGTGGGTAGAGTTCTTGGCTGGCAACCAGATTTCCCTGGTTGGATTCCCATCTTGGTGGTAAAAAGAGTTTTTTTTTCTAGGAGGGATAAAAAGGAGAGGTTAGATATATTATTTTTGCTTTAAGGGTAGTAGGATGATCCTTAATGATGAGCTACTACAGCTGGGAGGACATGATGGACTGGTACTACTGGTGCAACTGGTTTAAATGCTACAGGTACAACTGGTTTAACTACGGCAACAGGAACTACTGCCTTATGAACAGGAGCAGGATAATGAATTACATGGGAATGGATAGCCTGTGCTCCATGATGATGTATTACAGGCCTATGTGCTGCCACTGGATGAGCAACCACTGGATGTGCTACCACAGGAGCAGGAGCCACAACGACACCAGAAGCATCGATAGCAAAAACAAAGATAGACAATACCAACAAAAGTTTAAACATGATGTTTATAAATGTTTGTTTAAAAAATAAAGTGACCACATTTTTTTTAATTACAAATATTTTAAATAAAATATTTGTAATAATTTTTTTTAATAAAAATTCCTCTTTTTTAAAAATCTATTTTGAGACACATTACTTTTTCCATTCTCGTAACCATATAAGTAGAACCTTACATTATCACCTCTAAAGTAATGGGTATATACATTATTTTGAGGCTCATCGCCTCAAAATTCATCAGTGAAGTAAAGTGTAAAGTAATCCATCGGCCCCTATGGCTATACATTACTTTACCCATTATTTGGTAATGTGTGGTTTTGATGACTATAGTCAGATAATTGGGTTGTAAAAATTTTTAAAATTTAATTTTGCATAATGTTTGGAAGTAAAAATAAAATACCGTTTACTACAATCAAACTATCACAATAAATTTGTTTTCTCTGTGTACTTTTTAAAGTGCGTATGTGTTTTATTAATTTTTTTTTTTTAATTTTCTGACTAAAAACTAATATTATCTGTTATTTTGTAAAACAACATAATTGTGCGCAATTTTGCAAAATATCTCAATTAATAGAATATTTTTTCAGAGTCAAAATTGTTACTTTTATATAAATGCCGATAATTGCAGTTTAAACAAAGTTGTGTGTAGTAGAGCAAGTAACGCCTTACATAGAAAAACTATTAATAAAATTTAAGAACAAAATGGTGGTTCTGTGGAAATAAAATCATTTTTAAAAATACCTTGAATTCATTTAATATTAAAAAAAGCTTTTTTATTTTTATTACAGTTTTTATTAATATTTTTTTGTAGTTAATATGTTCCCCAAACTATTTCCCTTAATTTTTTTTATCTCTTTTGTTGTGAACAAACTTTAAAATATTTTTAATTTTCTTACTTTGTTAACCAAAAGAATGTTATAATTACACTAGGTCACAAATAACAAACTTTTGTCTGTTATTTGTTTCTAGCATACTTTTTCTCATGGATTTGGACCTACTGAACACGAAAATGAATTTTAAAAATTTTTCTGTCGATTGGTTTGCGAGATACAAATTTTTTAATTTTTTTTTTTTAATTTTTGGAGGTACACTTACTATTTTGAGCATATCTTTAGTCTTCTTTGACCTATTTTATCCTACTACTACTCAAATTAAAGACAATTGAGCCGTCTACAACTTATTCTCAGAAAATTTTCAAATCGGGTTAGTAGTTTTGATGTTGGCGGCTTAAAAAGGTTAAAAAACTGCGTTTTTTTAGTAAAAATGTGGCTGAAAAATTCATATAAAAATTCATATAAAATGTAAAACGCGATGTTAACAGCGATTTTAATTTTTTTACGTATAGCTGACACTTTTCCAAAGAAAATAAGCCCTTACTTAACAAAATCTGATGACAAATGGCCGACTTATTATTTTTTTGGTAAACGACCGAAATTCCGCTATTTCACGATTTTTTGATTTTCATTATTTGCACAGCTTACCTACCCAACGCAAACGAATAAATACATTTGAACTTAATTTAAAATAAACAAATTAGTCTTCGTATATTATTTTTTAATTTATTTACAGCACTACATGCTCATACATATTTAAACATAAGGAGACACGGTTATCAATTGCATTTCAAAACTGTCTGTGAAAGTGTAAAGAAGTTAATATTTAGAAAACGCAAGGAAGACAATGAGTAAAAGACTACGTGTGTTCGAGTGTTTGAACGATCCAGACAATTTCTGCAATGTTTGTGGCCAGTTTATAAAAAAAAATCACGCACACAAGTTTACTCCAGCAGTACAATTGCACTATTTGAATTATTTTGGTATTTCACCAAATATCACAGAACCATGGACACCTAAGTCGCTGTGTGATCTTTGCTATATAATCTTAACCAACTGGGCAGCTGGCGGAAGGTAAGAATTTTTATTTAAACACATTATACATAGCGAATATAGTAATTTATTTTAATTTTAGCCGCCATATGAAATTCGATACACCAATGATGTGGAAAAAGCCGCTATGCCATTCCACAGACTGTTATTTTTGCCTCACCACAAACAGTGGGGTAGGAAGATTTTTTAAATGGAACTACGCTCAAGTGGGATCGTTTGCGCTTCCAGTACCACATTCGCATGATGTGCCATATCCAGTGTGCCCTGGTGCATCTCTTCAAAAAGCAGAATCGTCAGAAGAAGAGTCTGAGTCAAATGCAAGCGAATTTGAGCCGGGTGCAAAGCGAAAATTACTGTCACAGGCCGAACTAAACGATTGGGTGCGCGATTTTGGTCTCACTAAGGAGAAATCCGAACTTTTTGCGTCTCGGATGATACAGTGTGGATTTGCGGCTTCAGAAGTGAAAGTATCAGCGTACAGAAACCGTCACAAGGAGTATGCAAAATTTTATACAAAGAAAGACCAAATATGTTTTTATGTTTTTGCAGCGACATTTCAGGCTTGTTCCAAGAGCTTCACCAAATTCACAACCCCAACGAATGGAGGTTGTTTATTGACAGCAACAAAGAGAGCTTGAAGGCAGTTCTCTTACATAATGGGAATGAAAAGCCATCTGTTCCTATTGCTCATGCGGTTCATTCAAAGGAGAACTATGAAACTATGGACATTTTGCTGAAATGCATAGAGTATAGGAAATACAATTGGAAAATATGCGCCGACCTTAAAGTTGTGGCCATTCTGTGTGGACTCCAAGGAGGCTATACGCGGCATTGCTGTTTTCTGTGCCTTTGGAATAGCCGCGCTGATGATCAGCATTATATAAAAAAAAAAATGGCCGGTACGAACGAAACCTGTAGTTGGAGAAGCGAATGTTCAGCGCAAACCACTAATAGAGAACCGTGAAAATATAATACTTCCGCCGCTGCACATAAAATTGGGTTTGATTAAAAATTTTGCCAAAAAATTAGACAAAGAAGGTGAAGCTTTTGCCTATTTACGGTCAATTTTCCCTTACCTTTCGCTGGCAAAAATTAAAGAAGGAGTCTTCGCAGGACCCGAGATAAAAAAAATGTTGAAAGATGAAAAATTCCCAAAGCTGTTATCACCCATCGAAGCCGCAGCATGGAATTCCTTCAGGCTTGTTGTGGAAAACTTTTTAGGAAACAACAAAAGCCCGAATTATAAGGACATAGTTGAGGATCTGGTAAAGAACTATGAAGCCATGGGAGTGCACATGTCACTTAAAATACACTTTCTGGATTCTCATTTGGATTTTTTCCCTGAGAATTTAGGAGACGTGAGCGACGAACACGGCGAGCGCTTTCATCAGGAATTGAAGGCTATGGAACGACGCTATCAGGGCAACTATGACACGGCTATGATGGGTGACTATATTTGGACCCTAATACGTGAGACCGATTGCAGCGAATACAAAAAACAAAGAAGAAGTCAGCAGTTTTTCCACATGGCATAAAATGTACACTTATATCTTTGTTTTTACTCATTTTTTTGTGCGTTGATTTGCTTAATTTAATTAGTTAGTTTAATTTCGTTAGTTTAGCTAATTGTGCGATACATTGAGCATGTAGTGCTGTAAATAAATTAAAAAATAATATACGAAGACTAATTTGTTTATTTTAAATTAAGTTCAAATGTATTTATTCGTTTGCGTTGGGTAGGTAAGCTGTGCAAATAATGAAAATCAAAAAATCGTGAAATAGCGGAATTTCGGTCGTTTACCAAAAAAATAATAAGTCGGCCATTTGTCATCAGATTTTGTTAAGTAAGGGCTTATTTTCTTTGGAAAAGTGTCAGCTATACGTAAAAAAATTAAAATCGCTGTTAACATCGCGTTTTACATTTTATATGAATTTTTATATGAATTTTTCAGCCACATTTTTACTAAAAAAACGCAGTTTTTTAACCTTTTTAAGCCGCCAACATCAAAACTACTAACCCGATTTGAAAATTTTCTGAGAATAAGTTGTAGACGGCTCAATTGTCTTTAATTTGAGTAGTAGTAGGATAAAATAGGTCAAAGAAGACTAAAGATATGCTCAAAATAGTAAGTGTACCTCCAAAAATTAAAAAAAAAAAATTAAAAAATTTGTATCTCGCAAACCAATCGACAGAAAAATTTTTAAAATTCATTTTCGTGTTCAGTAGGTCCAAATCCATGAGAAAAAGTATGCTAGAACCAAATAACAAAATGGCTGTTGCCTAGTGTTATCAATGCTTATGAACTGTATTGAAATTATTGACCATAACACTGTAGTTTGGGTTTGGGTTTTTGATTGAAATCTATCAACATTTAAAGCTAATATTGTTGCAGAGAACGTCAAGGTTTTAGTGCGAACAAGTATTATATTTAGTTGAGCTTAACTAGTACGTAATTAAGTTAAATATTGTATTTAAAATGTAAGAAAACTAAAGCCAACTTTTTAGAATTCTAAAAGAACTTAAAAAGTATTTATTGCAACATCGGGGCAAGAACATAAATTATGCATTGAAAATTAAGTTAATTCGAAAAAACATGCATTAAAAATTAAAAAATTGATTTATTTAAATTTTGAGTTTTTAATTTAATTTTAGTAAAATTTTTTCATAAAGAATAATATAATATTTACATGATGCTGATGAATTCATACATATAGAAACATGTAATAAAAATAATAATATTTTAAATCACAAAATTAATTCTTTATGACTTTCGTCTTAAGTTATAGAAAGTACGAAAATATACCTGATCATACATGGGATTGTATATGATATATGGGGACACTCACCAAAAAAACTCTGTTATGGCAACTGAAAACTTTGCTGTTATTACGGGAAATTTTGATCATTTGAGCCCAGCTGTATTTTTTGCGGTATTTTTGCTAATAAAATTTCTAGAAAAAAATAACTGCCGCTACTAAATATAAGTAAACTTTTTGTAAAGTGAAATTTAAAATCGGTTTGTTAAAATTAGCAAATAAAAATTACTAAACAAATTTATTTTTTTTATCGAGCATCAAAATCTTTTTATTTTTTTCAAAAAATATTTTACACAAATTTAAAAATTTATCATTTTGTTTTAATTTGCTAATTTCTGTTTTAAAAAATATTTTTGTATTTTTTTTTTTTTAAATTTTAAGGTAAATTTTTAATTGTTTTTAGGGCTGAGTTTTAGAACTAAAAAACCTTTTAGTGCCATTTTAAGTGGATGTCCTATTTTTAGACATAAGTCGGTATCTTCACTTCCGATCCCTTTTTTTAATCCATGTAACATTTTAAGGCAATTTAAGGTATGTAAATATAAGTTTTAATTATTAGAAATAAAAATTCCTTTAATATCCACTTTTTTAAAATTACAAATTTTTTTTTTGCTAATTTTGGCAAATGGGTTTTCAAAAATTTTTAAAATGATTTCTGAAATTAGCAATAAAAATTTGTAAATATTCTGTAAAAATTCTGTTATTAGTAAAATGTAAAAAGCAAAAAGATTTGTTAAATAATAATTTTTTTTACTAAAAATCACTACAATAATAGTAAAGTGGGATTGAAAACCGTTTACAAATTTTTGTACTAACTTTTTTTTCTGAGTGCATACACATGATCCCATATGTCTTTGGATCCGTAACTAGAGGCTAAATGGACGTATGTGGTCATACATGTATAATATATCAGCATAAATGTAAAATTAGGGACGATAGTACTATTGGGCAAATTGTACGTTTGGTGTTGAGCTGGCGATAGACAGTTGTGTTAGAGAGTTGAAAAGGAAAAGTTAAAATAAGAAGTGCGCGGTCGTAGTAGTTAAAGTAAGACGGAAAGATGCAAAATAATTTATGTAAATATAATATATTAAAATGAATTTTATGGTCTGAAAATTTAGTTAAAAGTTACGGATTTTTATTTTTAAAATTTTTTTTGTTCTTTTTTTTGGTAATTTTAGATTTATGAGTATCAGTCTAAAGGTATTCTATTTGAAAAACTATTATAATATAATAATAAACAAAAACTTAAAAGTAAACAGAGTTTGGTTCAAGCACCTCTATTTAAAAAAAATATATCAAATTTTCAAGTCTACTGGATGAATATATCCCATCCATTACCAAAGTTTTTCTGGGGTTTTTAAATATGTTTAATTATTAATCAATGATTTCTTAATCAATTACTATTTTCTTAATCAATGATTTATTTATTAATCAATGATTAAGAAATAATAATCATTTAAGATTAGTTACCAGCCCATGAAGTTATTTTTAAAGGTTGATATAAAATGAAAATATTACAGTTACAGACAAAATATTGATTTTTTTTGGCGTTGAATTCGAATCAGGTTTCAGAAATTGTCTAGCATCTAGAAAAACTTTGATAATGGGTGCGATATATTAATGCATTACCTTCTAATGATTACCCGTTACCTCCTGCATTTTTTCTAAAACAAAAGGTAATGACTTACCGATTATCGATTATGTCTGGCATGATTTATAAACGTTAAAAAATATTTTTGAAAATCTATTTGTGGATACATATTTTTACTTTTCATTTCAACTAGGGATACCGAAGGGGTTTATTCGGAATTTTGGGATTTATCAGAATAAGAATTTTTTTAAAATCATATTTTTAGTTAGTAAAAAAGGGCTCTGCAGTAAAAACTATTGAAATTATCAAAATTTTTTTTGCTAAATATGAATTAGTACAATAAAATCAATAAAATCTATTAAATTTTTAAAACATATACGAGGCACTCAGTACCAACTTTCCGGATAAAAATTAGAGTTTTATATGGCCAATAAAAAAAAAATATTTTTTATTTAATATTACACAATTTGTTCAAAAATAAAAAAAAGTATTTTTAAAATTTCGTTTCATACTAAAACAAAGCTTAAGACCCTTGAGTCAATTATGTTTCAGTCTAAAGTATGATATAAATCTGATATGGAACACCACATATACAGGGTGATTCAGTCACGACCCGCCGAATTTCACCAGCGTACTCCTTGTCTCATTTTATGAAAATATATCCATGCAAGTGTGCGAAATGGCAGCGGTTTGAAAATTATTGGAGGTTAGTATGGTTAGTATTGGTTGGAGGGTAGAATGGTAAAATTGCTAACTTCTGAACCAGTGGTCGGATATTATTTATCTGGCTGAGCAAATTGAGGTTATATGCACGTTCTTATGTCTTTTTTTCCATTTTTTTTAAAGCTCTGTTTCTCGGCGATTTCACTTATTTTTTATTTTTTTCTTTATTGATTCTAAAGGATCTCACAAACACCATTCCAACAAGCCCAAAAGAAAAAACCTCCGACCACTGGTTCAGAAGTTAGCAAAATCACCCTACTCCTCTCCGACCATCAATCCGAAAATTTTCAAACCGCTGCCATTTCGCGCACTTGCATTTTCGGGGATGGTCGTAATGGACATATTTTCATTTAATTAGCCAGGGAATACGCTGGTGAATTTCGGCGGGTCGTGACTGAATCACCCTGTATATGCTGATATGGAACGTCCCATATATGAGTTTAATTTTAGTTAACTAAAAAAAAATTAGAATATTTTTTTTTAGCATTTTAATAAGCTACAAATCGTCAGTTCATTATTAATTTGACCTATACGCCAAATAGTTGTTATCGAAAAAAAAGGTAAAGAAGATTTACATTTTTTTTATTTTTGTATGTAAAACTGACAGATAGATCAAAGTCGATACTGAATATCTTAGATATGATTCAATATATCTGCAAATAGGTTTTTATTTTTTTCAATGTTTCAAAAATGGTCGTTGGGTCAAAGTAACAATAAGTTGACGGCATAACAATCTTCCCTGTTGAAATCATAATATTTCCATATTATGTTTTTTATTTAAAGGTCCTTAATATATTGTAAATATTTCTTCTAATTTCGTTATATAGTTAAATGCATTTTTTAAAAAATTTTGCTAAATTTTGTAACAAAAATTATCTCAAAATTCAATTTATGATTTAAAGAAATCTGCATATAAAATTTATTAAAACATTTTGCTTACAGATTTTATGAAGCTGAGTTACGTTTATAAGAACTTTTATAGGTAAAACCCAAAAAATCCAAAATAACGGTAAATTATATATAACGTTTCTTTCATTTATTTCGGTAACAGTGTTTTATGGATATTAACATTTAATTATTTCAGTATTGGTATTTTAGGTATAACGGTATTTCTGTAACGGTGTTTTTAAGGTAATGTTAATCAGTTGAAAATGTTTTGAAAATATAACGGTGTTTTAGTGACAGGCAATCAATGCTGGTTAAAAGTTATTCTAAAATACAACAACATGTTGTTTTATAAAAATTCTGTAACAACAATGCCAACAACAAAGCCTTGACCATAAACTCTAAACGTAAAATCTTAATAGTGAACAAACAAAATTTAAAAGGAAATATTGTCTACAAAAAAAAAAAAAAAAAATCTAAAAATAATTCTTTAATAGCTGATGTTGGTCAAAACAATTTTGCCTTATTCTAGAATAAATATATTTACACAAATAATGATATATTTCTATACCGGCGAAATAAACTTCTGAGTGATTTTTCTGCTTAAATGAGTTTTTATTACATAACAAAATGCACAATATAAAATGAAAATAATAAAACCAGTTTTAGAAAACATACAATGGTGAGTACTTATTTAGCAGGTTTAAAAAGTTCCAAAGAGTCAACCATGAATTTTGCCCTAAATTAACAAGAGACAAAATTTAAATAAACTTTTGTATACACTCAGAAAAAAAGTTAGTAGAAAAATTTGTAAACGGTTTTCAATCCCACTTTACTATTTTTGTACTGATTTTTGGTAAAAAAAAATAATTATTCAACAATTACATTTTGCAAATTACAAAATTTTTACCGAATATTTACAAATTTGTTCAGCTAATTTCAGAAATCATTTTACAAATTTTTGAAAACCGATTTGCTAAAATTAGCAAAAAAAAAAAAAATACTAATTTTAAAGAAGTGTATATTGAAGGAAATGTTATTTCTAATTAAAACTTACACCTACAAACTTAAATTGCATTAAAATGTTACATAGATTATGAAGTGAATATACCGACTCATGTCTGAAAATAGGGCATCCACTTAAAATAGAACTAAAAAGTTTTTTAGTCATAAAAGTCAGCCCTTAAAATAATTGAAATTTTACCTTAAAATTAAAAAAAAATTTACTAAAATATTTTTCAAAACACACAAATTACCAAATTAAAACAAAATGATAAATTCGTTTGTTTTTAAAATTTTTAAGCCTGATATTTTTTTATTTAATTTTGTCTAAAATATCTTTTGAAAAAAAGTAAAAATTTTGATGCTCGACAAAAAAAATTAATTTGAAATTTTATACTTATATGAATAATATTTTGTAATTTTGTTTTTTTTTGCAGATTTTGGAAAAACAGATTTTAAATTCCACTTTACAAAAAGTTTATTAAAATTAAGTAGCGGCAGCTAATTTTTTCTATAAATTTCATTGTACTCCACGTCAGCAGACATGTGTTGCTAAGATTAGCAAAAAATACCGCTGGGCTCAAATTAGCAAAATTTCCCGTAATAACAGCAAAATTTTCAGTTAACATTACAGACTTTTTTTACATACACTCGTACAATATAAATATATAATTGAGCGCCCAGGTAGGCTAGTTGGTAGCGTGCTGGCTTATCAGTGCGGGGGTCGTGGGTTCGATTCCCACCAGAGGCTCTGGTCTGTTTTTTGGCTAGAACGAGCCGATGGCCTTTGTTGCTAGTGCTCGGTTTAGGTCTTAGGATATAATTTGTAATTATATGATTAATATAAATAAAATAAATAAATATAAAATTTCTACCAGATTAAACAATTCGGCTATTTTTTTTGAGAGCAAACAATAGTTAAAAGGCAATGCAGAAAAGACTGCTGAAATTGGCAGAGTTTCTTGTCAAATATTAGTAATTTAAGAGCAGCAGAAATAAAATTGTTAAATATACAAAATTAAGTTATGTTCTATTAAAAAAATTTTTGATTAATTGAAAATGGGCAAATAAGCAGAAAAAGTTGCTAAAGAAAATAATATTTTATGTACAAAATTTTAGTTATATTCAAGTTAAATTTTGTTGAATGCAATTAACAATCTATCCTGCTAAAACTAACGGAAATATTTGCTAAAAAATAGTAGACCTGAGATACTGCCGAAAACATTACATTTTAACGCCCTTTTTGAGAAGAGTAGATTTTTATTCGCATTAAAAATAATGTAAAAAATTTTTGGACCATTCTTGGAATATTTTTAGTTTCTTAAGTATTAAACAAATTTTCTAATTTTAATAGGGTAAATTTTAATTTTTAAATAACTAAAATTTGGCTCAAAAATAACTAAAATTTCTATAAAGCAAATGGAATAATTTTGCCTGAAAAATTTTGTGTACACAGAGAAAAAAAATAATAGCTAGATCAATTATTATCATATTTGAATTGACATCATAATTTTTTTACAAACATTTTTCAATTAAGTATGAATGTTATAAAAATAAAAATGATTATAGTTAAACTTAAGTTGCTTTAATGTCAACATTTTAGATTATATTTTCGCAATTAAAAAATAAGTAGAAACATATTTAAATTAAAATATAAATATTTTTTCTGTGTGTATTTTGTTAAGAAACAATTCCTCCTTTCTAAAACCAGGCCGTTAACAGTTTTATTTATTCTGTTCTTATTTTACCAACATTTTGCGAAAAAATGTTTTAATAAAATTTTTTTCGTTTAATGCAACTCTTCATAAATATGATGAAGCTATTTCATAAAAATGTAAATTGATAACATGTTGATTCATTTTTACGAAACCTTTCTTAAATATGATAATGCACGTTGTTAATTGTAAATAAAACAAAAAGTTTTTAGAGAATTATCTTAATATTTTTTATTATGATAGAAGGATCTATGACAATTATGTGTGAAAAAAAATATCGGCCAAATTCTCGCCACGGATTCAGTTGCATACCTCTATCCGAAGGTCCATATTTTTAGTGACTCTGAGATATAATTCAGATTCAACGTCGTTAATGTGCCGAATTATTTCATCCATTAACTCTTGGATTATTCTTAGCTTATTAATGTACACTTTTTCTTTTAAATATCCCCAAAGAAAGAAGTTCAACGGTGTCAAATCACATGATCGTGGCAGCCAATTAACATCGCCACCACGTGAGATAATAAGCCACATTGTTGATACTAAAGTTAAAAATTAAATATAACATTTTTGGTCTTTTTTAATTTTAGTATCAACAATGTGTCCGTTAGGAAAACAACTTAACCGCATGTGTGATTGCTAAGAAGACAGAAATCTAGTAAAATATTCGTTTTTAATAGGTTTTTTGTTCAGGCTCTGCCTTATTTTAGAGGCTCTAGCTTGTCTAAAACTTTGGGTTCTGAAGAGATCCTTTGGTGGATCGAAATACATGTATCAACCTAGCTAAAAATCGTTAATTTGCTTTGTTTTTGTAAATATACAGAGGTTGAAAGCTCACTATAAACTAGAAATAATAAACGAAACTCCTCGAAGTATATAAAAACTACATAACAAAAAAACTTTTAAATTTCATTTGTTTATTGAAATTACTTAAGTAAATAAAAATGCAAACTTAACGAGAATTATAAACAGCAGTAATTTTAAGTTAATATATTTAATTTGTAAGAGTTTTTATTTAATGAGGAAGATATTTGAAATATTTATCATTAATTTTTATAAAAGACTTACTTCTTTATGAATATGAAGAAGAATTGGCGACAAATAATTTATGAAACAGTTTCTTCAATACGAGGGTGGATCAATAAGTCCGTGACTTTTCCAACTTCCCTCGTAGTTATATGAAATGCAACACTGCTCCAATTAAGAACCATCTGTTAATAGACTACTGTCAAATTTTGAGCAAGTTCCGTCATTTACTTTGCGTTTAACAGCAGGACTTTTCGATGTCCATAAAATAGGCATTTGTTTGATCAATAATTTAATCGTTGGAGCTGAATCTCTTTCCACCGAGCCATTTCTTTAGGTTTGAAAATAGTCACTGCGGGATAAATCCGGATCATGGATTTTTGCCATGGAAAATAAGCTGTCACACAATTCCGTCGGTGGTCGATTATGAGTAAACGCGGCAGCCATCTGGCAAAAAGCTTTCTCATACCCAAGTGATGGTTCAAAATTTAAACCACTGAGCCATGTGAGATGCCTATATCTTACACAATCTATCGCCCTTTAAATCTCCCATCGGCCAACACAATATCGTGAATTTTTTCAATTGTTTTGGGTGTAGAGACCTCAACTGGGCGTCCAGAACGTTCGGCACCTTCCGTGCTTGTAAGGCTACAACGAAGGTCAGTAAACCACTTTTTTACCATTAAAATCGATGGTGCAGAGTCTCCATAGTATTTATAAAACTTTTCCTTCGTTTGATTAACGGTTTTTTTTCGCAAAAAATAATGTTTGATGAGCACTCGAAATTCAATTTTTTCCATTTTTAAAAAAGCCTCGAGGTTGTATGTTTTGAACAGCTGTTAAACGCAGACAGTAGTCTATTACCAGCTGGTACTTAATGGGAGCAGTGTTGAATTTCATATAAATACGAGGGAAGTTCGAAAAGTCACGGACTTATTGATCCGCTCTCGTATAATGAAACAATTTTTTAATTTTTTTTTTAATTATAAATTGTCCAAAAGCACTGCTTTTAGTAATATAAAAAATTGTCTTGCTAGTTTTATTTAAGATTAAAATTAATTTCCAAGCCTTTGTTATAAATTGATTCTATTTATTTGATGCTATTTATATGATCACATCTGTTTTGTATATCAATAATGTTTGTACAATATTCTTTTGCTGTTTTGAAAAAATTATACAATCGAAATCCACTCAGAATATTAAAACTTGGACTTGAATTTAATAATAACAATACGTAACTTGAGTGAAGTTTAACTCTAGCATGAGAATAAATTCATTCACAACAATACACACATTGGCAAATTCTATATTTGTGTTTATTTAAGTTGAACAATAGCTTTTTGTTTAATTTCAGTCCTAAACTTAGTTTAAAAGTTAGTCAGTGTTCTGACGTTGTTCGCTGAATGTGAACGTATTCGTAAAGATTTAACGGTTTAACAAAAAAACACACACACGTAGAATAAAAATTTCAAACAACAATATAACGAAAAAAAAAAAATAAGTTCTAAATATGACCATTTACGCCATAATTGTACAAATTATCTTAATTTGTAACTAATTCGTGTTTGTACAAATTAAAGTTACATAAAATTCTAAATTACATAAATAAAATTTAAAATGTTTTTATTAAGCTTCCTAACAAATCCCTTTGATTCATTTCAATTTCATAATGATGATCCTGATGAAGATCTTGTTTCGAAGGTAAGTTCTCATTCATACAAAGCTTTGCTAAGTTTTAACAATAACAAAATAATAAATAAAATAATATTCATATATTTTGAACTTGAACTTTCGTTATATTTGTGTTGTTGTCCATCCGGGATTAATAGTGTTAAAGTGTTAATTGTTGTTAAATAATAAAAATTGTTATACGAGTACCTGTGATACATTTAAACATGTAACAAAAATTAAAAAAACATATAAATTATAATATACCGTTAAAGTTTTAATGATAATTAAATTTAATATCTAGAAAATAAAGATTTTTGTATTAAAAAAGTGTGACGAGGGGGGATTAATACGTGTTTTTTTTTTTCAATGAAAATAAGTATATAATTCAAAGCATCGTATTGCTAAATTATGTAAAACAAATTGCTGAACATTAAATAAAATATTATAATCACAATAAATAAATTTGTTAAAAATTCATCAGTTCTATTATTTGCAAAATGGTTTTGATTAATTAATTTTCGTAAACTAAAGCCAAAATATTGTATTAGGAAATAAAAAGTGTTATAAGGAAATAAAAAACAATCAATTGTAAAAATAAAATTAGTAAATCTGCACTCAAAAAAAAAAAAAAAATAAACTAGAATTTAGAAAAATTAACTTATTTAGAGGAAAAATTGAAATGAAAACGGCGCCAAAGACACTTTTTACCAATATTTAATAAATATTTCCTTGAAATTAAGAAACAAATTTGGTCAAAATTTCTAAATTATAGAAAAATTTTACTACTGAGAAGAAAATTTTTATTAGAAAACAGTAAAATTTCTTCCTAATTAGTTCATACATCATCTAAAATTGTACTGTTAGTTAGGAAATGTTTTCTTGGTTTTAAGAAAAATTTTATTTTATTTAAGTTCATTAGATAATTTTTTTACTAAAAACTAGGACTTAACTCCCTAAAAATAAGAAAATATTTTTTAACAATAAGTTAAATAGCACTTCTTTTAAGTGAAAATTATACTTATCCTGCTTCTATAGTAAAGGTATTACCATATATTTTAAAGTACTTCACACTCATTGAGTAGGTATTTTCCCACTTTTGGGGGACTTCCGCTTTGAGAGGACACTTCTCTTAACAAGCTTTTTGTTATACAATTTTGTCTTAAAACTAAATTGAATTATACTAAATTTATGTATTTAAAATATAAATTAAATTTCATTAGCAAAAAAATGTACTGCAGGATATCCTAAAACGTTATAAATTGTGACAGTCAGATAATTAACGGTTCTGCTTGAGAGAACTACAAAAAAGGACGCCCTACGTGACACACGGCATCAATGGCTAAATAACACTGGGGGTCATTTGTCTTCTTAAATTAACTAATTTAAGGAAATTGTTGCAAAAATACAAAATATCACAGTTACATTTCTTGTTATTATTGGAATATGGAAAAGTCATGTTTATTTTATGGGATTTTTAGCTTTAATTTTATTTGACATATACAAATTTAAACTTTTTTATTATTAAGTGAAAAAAATAGTTCGATAAATATAAAGTTTAATAAGCGCTACGTCAATTATAGGAAAGCCATTATGCCGTAATGTATAAAATGTGCCTGCGCTATTTTGTATTGTAGTCAAAAAACAAATTTATTACATAAAAGTGCAAATTCGAAATTTTTTACCCGTTGCTAACAAAATTTTGAAATATATTTTTCAAGCTACTTTAAGTTTAATATTTAAGACTGTTAAGATTAGAGATGGGCACGTGAGCGATTTCAATCATGCACGATAGTTTTTTTAAATGGTTACTTTAATTTATTTTATTTAATAATATTTTTTCTTGAAAATTAGGAAAACTAACTGGTTTGTTATTAATTGATTGTTTTTTTGGAATAGAATATTAAAAATAATTTAAACGTTTTCCAAAAAAAAAAAAAAAAAAATCCTATACCAATTTTTTATTATTTTAAAAAAAATTAGAAAACTTTTACTTGAAAAAAAGAATATTTTATTAAAATTTATCTGAACTAAGTTGCATGAAAATTTTCCTTAGAAATAGTTCATCAGTTTCTAAAATCAAGTAAATTTTTATTATTACATAGGAAAAAATTGATTACTCTTTGTTTTTAATAGTCTGAACTAATTTTTAGGAAACAATTCTTCACAATTAGAAAGTGGTATACTTAAAAACTGAATATGGAAACGGCTTTACTACTCGCGAACAAAAAATGAACACACATTAAGTTCAAGTACTTTCTCGATATAAGTTAGACACATTTTTTGAACTAAATGGGAGTAAATTATGTCCTAATTTTTTTTTTTGAACTAAACTTAATTTTATTACATTTGAGTATTCAATTTTCTTAAAACTCAGATGTTTTTTCTTAAAGTTAATACATTTTTATTTAATTGACTTGTTTTTTTTCCTAAAATCAAGAAATATTACTTAAGAAAAATATGAACTATTTCTGAGTATATAAACTATTTAATTTTTCCTGAAACTTAGGAATTTTTATTCTTTTTAAGAAAATTTTTCTAAGTTTAAATAAAATTTTACTTAAATTAAGGACAATTTATAAACTATTTTGAAGGAAATTTTTTATTACATTTTAGTTCATGTCTTTTTTTTTTGAGTGTATAAGAAGGTCATGAAGGCTTTCTTTGTATTGATATTGAATAAATAAAAAAAATAAAATTAGTACTATCTATCAAATTTTTTAAAAAAATTCTCGATATTCAAACATACCTTTTAATTAGGGAATTGTGAATTGTATTGCTTATAGGCAAAACTAATGAAACGAATTTGATACTATAATTGGTTTTCTAACAAAAAATTTAAATTCAAAATAAACCATCAAAGTGTATAAGTGTTTGTGGTGTAGTGGGTAGAGAGGTTACTTAGTACTCCCAGTTTACGAGTTCAAATCCCAGAAAAGCAAACTTTAAAACGAAATAAAAATAAATTTGTTAATTTCTATTTAATAAATATTCAAGTTAAAGGTCAATTTTATAAGCAAAAATCCCTGAAGAGGCTTTCCATTAAGAATATTTGATAAAAAATAAATTTTTTTTTTTATAAAATTTACCTTGAGCTTGAATGTTTATTAAATATAAATTATATTGAAAAGGTCGAAGAAATTAAACTGAATAATAATTTTGTTAATTATAATAAAATAGATCTAAGGAAAATCAAAAGTAGTTGTGGTGTAGTGATTAAGAGTATGATCTATTAATATAAATGCCCCGGTTCTCGATATCGGAATATTCGAAAAATAATATTTTTTTTTAAATAACATTTTGTGAAATAAATATTAAATTAGACGAATGTGAAAATAAATATTAAATTAGTCGAGAGCGACCCGATAGGCTAGTTGGTAGCGTGCTAGCCTTATCAGTTCGGGGGTCGTGGGTTCGATTCCCACCAAAGGTTCTGGTCTGTTTACCCTACAACGAGCCGATGGTCTTTGCTGCTGGTGATCAACTTAATATTTAAGGAGAAAATTTTTATTTATTTCTCCACATGCAATAGCTTCGATACCCTGTTCATAGTAGGAACTGTCTATCTCCTTAAAATATCCATCAACCGCATACTCAACCTCTTCATTGTTGGCAAATCTTTTACCACCGAGCCATTTTTTCAAAGTTTGGAAATAGAAAATTATCCGAGGGAACTAAAGCTGTTAAGATGCGTAATGAAGCACTTTGAACTTTTATTCATTGATTTTGGCCATTGCAATACATAGTGAATGTGTAAACTGGTGTATTGTCTTAATGAGGCAATACTTTCTTTTTTGCCAAATGCAGACTTTTTTCCTTAATTCCATCACTTAGAGGCTGTAATAAGTTAGTATAATACTCGCTGTTGATTGTCTTTCCTTTTTAAAGATAATCAATAAAAATTATTCCAAAAATCCGACGCCATGACCTTGCTTGGGGATGGAACTGTCGTCGCCTTCTTTGGACACGATTCTCCTATTCTAGTCCACTACTTTGATTGTTCCTTTGTCTCAGGTATGAAGTCTCGGACCCATGTTCCATCCATGGTTACGAAAAGATGCTAAGACTCGGCTTTATTGTGAGGAAACATCGTCAAACAATCTATTGAAACATCTTCACGACGATATTTTTGTTCTATTGTACGGAAACACGGCACCCATCTTGCGTACACCTTTATTATCTTTTAATTTTTGGTAAATATGCGATAATTTCAGCCGACAATTATCCCATACCAGTTTGTAGATTTTCTTTACCGTTTCCTGGCGGACACCTCAATTGGTCGACCACTACAGTGTTCGTCTTGGCAGCTCGTGTGGTCTTTTTTAAACTTTGCCAACTAATATTTGATAGTCGTAAACGAAGGACCAGATTCCCCCAGAGTGGAATCTAGCTCGGCTTCAGTATTGGTTGGACTGAGACTTTTCAAATTAAAGAATTGAATTACCAAACGGTGACCAATTTTTTCCATGTTTAAAAATTCACTAAGATGATTTATTTTTTTTTATTTGTCATTTATTTCAAACTTCTGTCGCCATCTATACGTCCGATTGGCTAACTTGGTTGTAACTGCCAGAGTTACAATAGCAACAAATTCGATGACCAAAACTGATATTGTTTATTTGGATGTTTCGTAAAAACAATTATTTTAGATTGAGTCCTTTTTTACTGATTTTGGATAGATTTCAAGGAAGTAGATTTTAAGAAAAAAAAGTGGCAAAAAGATTAAATTCGGACTTGCCGAGTATAAACTTCGGAAAGTGGTACAAATTCCAGGAAGAATAATGATCCCTTTTTTTAACAGGTCGGAAAATATACAAAAAAAATTGCCAAAAAAGTTTATTTAAGCAAATACCAGGAAGGTGGGTTTTATTTGGTACGATTTTATTTCAACTTGGAGGTGGGATTTGCGGTGCCATATATCATTTACATACCGAATTCCAATCAGATATCTACAGTTTGTCTAAATACCAATTAAGTGAAATTTTGAAACGGTCTCCTTATGAGAAGTAGGTCTGAATTTAGACCGACTCTAACTGAATTTTGTTTCTCCCTGGGCCAATGTCAACCTATGTAACAAAATTAATCGAAATATATCTATATTGACGATCTGTAAATTGACTAAAGTTCATTTAAGTTAATACCAGGTTTACATGTGGACTTGGTCAGAGGTTTGATTTATGGTTTCATATTGCTTCACAAACCAAATTCTACAGTTTTGTGTGTCCAAATACCATTTAAGCCGAATTTATAAGGGACATTTTCCATGGGCAAGTAGGTCTGTATATGGACCGATTCCAACCAACTTCCATATTGTTCTTCGCTGGGAAAATAAAAGTTATTGTACCAAATTTAAACCAAACGTATTTATATTTACGATCTTTTTTAAAGTTCAGTAAAGCAAATATCGGAAAGGTTGGTTTATATGGGGACTTGGTCCAAATATGGCACGATTTTTTTTTTAATTAAAAACGTGATTTGCAGTCTCATTTAACATTCACAACCTGAATCTCAACCAGATATTTTCAGTTTTGTATTTCTAAATACCATTTAGGTCCAATAAAAGGGTCTTTCTATGGGTAGTAGGTCTGAATATAAACAGATTCTAACTAAATAGAGTTTGTGTCCTTTGCCTAATATATTTCATCTACATATCTTTATATTGGCGACCCGTAGTTTGATTACACGTTTTACATGGACGCACGGACATCGTTAAATAAACTCCGAAAGTGATTCTGTGTTGATTGTTATATTATAAGGTGGATCTCAGTTCTAATACTCATAATAAACTGCGCCCACGTAGTGATGTAGGGTATTAAATATTGTGTGTTAGATTTTCTTTGTTATAAACTAGTTTAAAAATATAAATTCAATATTTAGGTCATCTAACTTGTCTAAAAGTAAGAGTTATTTAAATACAAATTGTACTAGTTTTTCTTAACCATGATTAATATTTTAATAAACATAACTCTGAAAAAAGTTTAAATTCAAATTTACTTTTATTAAAAATATGATAATGTATAAATTGGTAGCAAGACAAGTTCTAAGATTTATAATATATATTAGAATAATTTATCTCTAGCAGAATTGTTAGGTAAATTAAGATCATTGTGACCTTAACCATAGTCAAGGTATATTTGGCATTTTAAAATATTGTTAGATAGCTAATGATTTCAACAAAATATTTCTAATACCACGATAACCATGTTTTAACAACTGCTTTACTTTAGCCAACTTAAAATAAAACGGCTAACAAAATGGAAAAGAAAAAAAAAAAGAAACAAAAATACTTCAAATAAAATTTAAATGCGGAAGACTTTTTCCTACCATCAATGAAGTTATATGATTTTTATATTCTTTGATTAACACTACAAGAATAAATTATGATTTTTTATACAAAGAAATATATATAAAAAACATTCATTAAAGTGACGTCAAATACTCGTGTGTGTGTGTCCATAATTAGAATATGTTAAGGCGGAAATTATAAAAATAATAGTAATAATTGATAAATTAATCGATACAGAATACAGATATAAAAATAATAAAAATACGGCGCAAAAAAAAAAATTGGTGAAAATATATTATTACAGAATACAAAAGTTCATTTACCTTTTGTAAATACTATTGTCTAAAAGTTTATGTCATGAATTATAATAGTTCATATATACTTGAAGCACATTAAGGGTAATCACAGTCTGATATTATAACATCTGTTTTAAAAATAGATATAAATATCATACAAATACAGGTTGGTTGAAAAGTTCCTGCGCTCGAAATGAAATAATACTGTTTTTGTTACGAAATATATTTTTTTATTCAATATAATCTCCTAGAAGCTCAATACACTTGTTCCAATGATCTTCCAATAATTTTTCAGCCAACTGATCCAAAAGGCTGCAATAATATTCAGAGTTGATTGTTTTACCATTCTGAATATAATCAATCAACAAAATTCGTTTTGAATCCCAAAAAACTGATGTCATAACCTTCTTTGCTGATCGTTGTGGCATCACCTGCATTGGAGCTGAACAACCAGCTTCAGTCTACTGTAAACGTTCTTGTTTCAATTTAGGATCATGGTGGTAGATCCAAGCCTCATCCATAGTTATAAAACGACGCAAGAAGTCGGCTTTAAACGCTCCAAATTACGCTGAGAAATTTGTTTTCGATCCAGTTTTTGTTGAATTGTTAATGTAATAATACGTAATTCTTCATGTAAAATATGGAGTACTCGTTCATCTGAGATGCCTATGGCTTTAGCAATTTCACGCTTAGTCAAACTTGGATCTTCACTAACCATATTATGTACCTGCTTGAGAAAAAAAAAGTTTGGAGCTAGCAGTGTCATCTCTTGGTGAGCGCAGGAACTTTTCAACCCACCTGTATTAAAAAATTATTACTTTTAATTTTTTTTTTAAATTTTATTCAGTGATCTCCCTTATTTTAAATGATACTTTATTTATTAACTCGTACTATGAACTTACTTGTGTCGTTGCTAATAATTTCAACAAGATATTGTTATACCCTCCACCATATATGGTGAGGGTATATATCAGTTAGTCATTCCGTTTGTAACATGTCGAAATATAGGTCTAAGACCCCATAAGTACGTGATCCTTATGTAATTTTAAGTCGCTGTAGCGATGTCTGTCTGTCTTTCTGTCTGCTGCATTGGCGATAACGACGCATAGACTCAAGCGGAGGTACTCATTAATGGATTTCCGCCCGAGTAGTCTGGTATTGAAAATAATCAAAATCGGTACAGCGGTTAGAAAGTTATGAGTGAAAACGTGAAGGTACCTCTCAATTTTCCATACAAATTGGTGTATCGTATTTTACTACAATTTCATAGCAGCGACTGGTACATAATATTTTTTCTCATATTTCTTTTTCAACAGTCGCTTAGAATTGAATAATATTTTGTGTTCACCTCAAATATTTTTTACTCCAAACATTTTTCACCTCTAAATTTTTTTTTTCACCACAAAATGTATTTTTCACCTCAAAATTGTTTTTTCACTACAAAATTTGTTTTCACATCCCAAAAGTTTTTCACCTCAAAAAATTTTTTTCACCTCCATAATTTTACTTCAAAAGTTTTTGGTACATTATTTGAGAAGATTTTTTTTTGGGATATTAATGTAGAGTATTCAAAGATTCGGCACAGCCGAATTTAAGCCTTTTTTTACTTGTTGTTTATTAATATCTCCAGCGAAGCATAAAATATTTTTATGTTTGTACTTAACTACAATTATCTACTGTGATAGTTGATGTCAAAAAAACTTAGCTTTTAGAATTTGCTTTAGATTTTATATTTTAAATTGTAATTAGGGATTTTGGTTAAACTCTATATTTTACGTGCAGTTTTATAGATGTCAAACGATTGAGTTTTTTTTTTTATTTTAAAAAAATGAAAGGTATTATTAATTGTGTGATAAAAGTGTTATTTACAAATTTTACAAAAAAAATATTCACATTATCACATATATACCTGCATACAGTATTAGGGTATAGCGATTAATTTTTTTTTGTATTAGATATCGCAGCATGCGAAAAAATAAAACTATTTGAGCTTATACTACAAGTTTCTTAGCTCTCAAAAATCGCCAAAGTTGTAAATATGAACGATTTTTAAAAAAATATATTGCAAAAAATTTATTTTCTTATTAAATAAGAAATAATTTAATAATAATGTTTTTAGTTATTATGTCAAACACGATGTTAATCAAATACTTTTTTGAATTTAATAATGGCATCGATTTATTTTGCATATTTTTTATTAATTCGTATTTTTTACATATTTTTATTTTAAGTGCAAAAGAAGTTTAAAGGCAAAAGGTACATTAGCTTTAAAAAATTTCTTTTAAGCCAAAAACTAATTGATTTGAAGACCACTTCTTAGCCGTCATGGACATTAGAGGGTTATATAAAAAGTACTGACCTTTTCAAAAAACTGGTTTTCGGTATATTCAAAAATCTTAAAAAATCGGTTTCGGTTTTTACTAAAAAACCGGTTAACCAGGTTCTTCGCTTTTTTTATTTTACATAAAATGACATCGACAAAATTGTTGATCAACTGTAAAAAGTTCAAAAATCTTGAAAAATTTGTAATATTTTTTTTTTTTGATTGGGCGGATTTAAATTGTATTCACTGAAACCTCAAATTTTTGATCAAATTTGAGTTACAAATGTTTTAAGTACTTTGCACCCCGTTGCAGTATTTCTGGCATCGAAAAAGTTTTTGCAATTTTCCTGTCAGATCTACCCTCAAAAAAAAAAAAGACATGAACTAAAATGTTATCAAAAATTTCCTTCAAAATAGTTTATCAATTTAAGTAAAATTTTATAAAAAATTTTTCTTGAAAAGAATAAAAATTCCTAAGGAAAAACAAAATAGTTTTTATACTCAGAAATAGTTCATATTTTTCCTTGATTTTAGGAAAAAACCAAGTCAAATTAAGTTTAGTTCAAAAAAAAAAAAAAAAAATCGGACATAATTTACTCCCATTTAGTTCAAGACATGTGTCTAACTTACAATGAGAAAGTACTTGAACTTAATGTGTGTTAATTTTTAGTTCACGAGTAGTAAAATTAACTAAATTTTAGAAAGCCATTTCCAAATTTAGTTTCTAATTTTGAAGAATTGTTTTCTAAAAATTAGTTCAGACAATTAAAAACAAACAGTTATAAATTTTTTCCTATGTAATAATAAAAATTTACCTGATTTTAGAAACTGATGAACTATTACTAAGGAAAATTTTCATGCAACTTAGTTCAGATAAATTTTAAAAATTTTAATAAAATATTCTTTTTTTCAAGTAAAAGTTTTCTAATAATAAAAATTTGGTATAGGAATTTTTTGTTGGAAAACGTTTAAATTATTTTTAATATCCTATTCCAAAAAAAAAAAAAAAAACTAGTTAGTTTTCCTAATTTCCAAGAAAAAATATTATGAGAGGAAACAAATTAAAGTAACCATTTAAAAAAATTATCGTGCATGATTGTAATTTTTGGTGCGTGATTCAAAAATGGCTCACATGCCCATCCCTAATCTTAACAGTCTTAAATATTGAACTTAAAGAAGCTTAAAATTTTTTTTAAAAATTTTGTTAGCAAAAGGTTAACAACTTTGAATTTGCGCTTTTATGTAATAATTTTGTTTGCTGACTACAATACAAAATATCGCAAGCAAAACAAGAAATGTAACTGTATTTTTGCAACAATTTCCTTAAATAAGTTAATTTAAGAAGACAAAGGACCCCCAGTGTTCCTTAGCCATAGATGCCGTGTGTCACTGAGGGCGTCACTTTTTGTAGTTCTCTCAAGCGGAACCGTTAATAAATTACGAAAAGGATCTGACTTTGTAACAATTTATTACGTTTCAGGATATCATGCAGTACATTTTTTTAATTTGTTTACCATTTTGCTAATGAAATTTAATTTTTATTTTAAATACATGAATTTAGTATAATTTAATTTTAAGACAAAAATTTATATTTATAGCAAAAAGCTTGTTAAGAGCAGTGTCCTCACAAAGCGGAAGTCCTCTGAAAGTAAGAAAATACTTACTCAATGAGTTTAAAGTACTTTGAAATATATGGTTTACCATAGAAGCAGGATAATAACAATTTTCACTTAAAAGAAAATATTTTCTTATTTTTACGGAGTTAAGTCCTAGTTTCTAGTAAAAACAATTATCTAATGAACTTAAATAAAATAAAATTATTCTTAAAACCAAGGAAACATTTCCTAACTAACAGTACAATTTTAGATTATGTATATAAAAATGTAGTTCTCAGTAGTAAAATTTTTCTAAAATTAAGAAATTTTGACCAAATTTTAAGTAATTTTTTTTTTCTTAATTTCAAGGAAAATTTTATTAAATAGAGGTTAACAGTATCTTTGGCGCCGTTTTCATTTCAATTTTTCCTCTAAATAAGTTAATTTTTTTAGCGATATTTTACCAAATATAATTTTACTTAGAAGGCAGTTATAAATTCAAAAATGTTGTGAACTCCTCAAATCGATATTATTATTTTTTTTTGTTTTTTTTTATAAAAAATAACCTCTAAATTGATTTTCTTTACAAAAATTTTCTAAGAAAACCTAAAAAAAATCTGCTAAATTTAAAGTGCATATTTTTGATTTTTATTTCATCTGTTTTAGTTTTTACTGCATAAAAAATAAGCCTACAAATTTAAAGAAAATCGGTTACTTTCGTTGTATCTCTTTTTTTTGGGAAAATTTCATTTTATATTTTCCGACCTGTTCATAAAAAAGGATCAAGACCCTTCTCGGAATTTGGACAATTTTTTTTGTTAACAAAGAACAAGTAATAGACTCTTATTCTCAAGAGAGTATACCAGCAAGATAAACCAATTTGACTTTAAGGAAAAATGTGTTACTTCTTGATACACTGTAGCGTCTTGGTTTCTCTTGTTGGTCTATTCTCTTTGTATAGTAGCGTAACCTTTTCTGAGCGAAAGTTTTTTCAATGTATGAATTATAAGAGATTGATACCCGGGATTTGCGGAGAAGTTTCGATAAATTTTGGTACATTGTACAATACAGCTACATCCTTAGGATTATTGTCTTTAACAAATATATAATTGCTGTTAGGTTCATTTTGTCAACCATTTGCGAACATTTTCCTTGATTATCCTAATATTAATTTTATGGTCCATTATAATATCTAGCAAATGTAATTTACCGCCATGTTTAACTCAACGTGTTAGGTTTGTTTTCGCCTTTCAGTGTTTGGCTTTTGTCGCATTTCAATACGATTCCAGTGCTCTGTACTCTGTACTCTGTACTCTGTTTTTTTTCCCATTTATAAAATTATTTTTTTTTCCCATTTTGGTACGAAATTTTTGACAATTCGCAATATTCTTGCAAAAATGTTATAAGGCTACAGTACATACAAAACAAAGAAATAAAACAATATTCATTATTAAGTTATTAAAATTTTATTAATATTTGTCTTTATATTTCATTACAGATACCATCTATAATTGGCTTCTTGAATTTGGATTAAAATTGATGCTTAATTTTAAAGTTCAACACTTATATTAGTTTTAATAATAGTAACATTTTTTAAATTAAATACAAATAATGATAGTCTGACATATAAAAAAATAATAAGAAAAAAAATCTTAAAACTAAATCAATATTAAGTAAGTAAAATTATTTATAAAATAAAAAATTTTAAAATAAAATTTCATTTATTTTCTTTTATCAAACATATTGGTAAGTATTAAAAAATAGATTTTTTTACTAATATTATATTGTTAAAAAATCATATTTATTCATATAAAGTTTGACTATAAGGTAAATTAGAAAAACCGGTAAGTATTATGAATATTAAATAAACCTACGTTGGGCGCCATAATTATTAGCTTTAAAAAACTTCAACACTCAAATGTGTAAATATATTCAAATGTAATACAATCAATTCAGATATGATGAGTAGTATGAAATCATATAATATTGCAAGGTAGGCCTAACTCGATATTATTAAACATATAAGAAATCAACAAAAAAAAAATCACTTAAATGCAGGTATTTTTTAAATAAATATTCAAGTTATATTTAATAATTATAATAAATGTAAATAAATTAACAAAAAACAAGTAAAAAAGAATACCCTCCACCAATATCCTAAAAAAAGTGTTTTCTACTGTTTTTGATACAAATAATGTAAAAAACTTTTGAAGTAAAATTATGGAGGTGAAAAAAATTTTTTGAGGTGAAAAAGTTTTTTGGATGCGAAAACGAATTTTTTGTTGTGAAAAAAAGTTTTGAGGTGAAAAAGTTTTTTTCAGGTGAAAAAATTTTTTGTGGTGAAAAAAATTTTAGTGGTGAAAAAATTTTTTGAGATGAAAAATATTTGAGGTGAATACAAAATATTATTAATTTCTTAGCGACTGGAGAAAAAATATGAGAAAATATATTATTCACCAGTCGCTACTATAAAATTGTACTAAAATACACCAATTTGTATGGAAAATTTAGAGGTATCTTCACATTTTCACACATAATTTTTTAACGGCTGGACCGATTTTGCTCATTTTTAATACCAAACTGCTCGGGAGGATATACAATAATATGGGTAAAAATAGGCACCCCCGCTTGCGTCTTCGCGTCGTGATCGCCATTTCAACAGACAGACAGGCAGACGGACATCGTTAAATCGACTTAAAATTGCATAAGGATCACGAATATATATACTTTATGGTGTCTTAGACCTATATTTCGACATGTTACAAACGGAATGACAATCTGATATATACCCTCACCATATATGGTGGAGGGTATAAAAAAATTACTAAAATCGGGATTTTAAAACGCACAATAGTCCAGCACTGATACTAACAGCCTTACATTATGCCACACATTTTATTTCTTTGGTGGTATAATTTTTACGTTGTACACACTTTTGTTAACAAAAGCGTAAAATAAAACTAAACTTCAATTTGTTTCATACTTGGGATTTAAGAATTGAGCTATTATTATACCCTCCACCATATATGGTGAGGGTATATATCAGTTTGTCATTCCGTTTGTAATATGTCGAAATATAGGTTTAAGACCCCACAAAATTTAGTATATACGTATATCATCTTCATCCCCTTTGGTGGAGGGTATTCAAAGATTCGGCACAGCCGAATTTAGCCCTTTTTTACTTGTTTTTCATATATAAATAACACTTTTCCCAATGAATAATTTGTTTCGTGTTTAACTTGCATTAGTCATTGAAATTAAATACAAGGAATATTCACTAACAGCAATAATTACTTTCCAATGAAGAAAAAAAACACTATTTAAAATAATTACACAAAGAAAAAAAAATTTAAAAAATTAAAACCGAGTAAAAAATTTGAAGCCGGCCATCCCGACTATATAAAACCATACACCAAAAATATATAATTTGGCTCATATATAGGAAAGCGGTCCAAATTTCTGGAAGGCTCTTCCATATTTTATGGACAGGACAGAAAATATGGGATAAATCCGAATTAAATTACTCAAAAAGTAAATCCGATTTTATTGGAGGCATGATTTCACATAAAAGTTTCATTGCCCAAATTTCAATCAAATATTTAGGGTTTTGTGTATCCAAATGTCATTTAAGCTAAATTTAGATAGGTCTGAATATATATGGACCGATTCCAACAAAATTTAATTTAATTCGGTTTGGTCCAATAAAAACTTATCTCAATATTTTTATATATGTGATTTTAAGTCGATGTTTTTATGTGATTTTAAGTCGATGTTACCATCATTACAGCACAAACTTATTATGACAATACAATAATGACAATACAGTGGTGTAGGGTATAAAAATTGTTGTCTTCGCTGCACTTGCTGTTGAAACTAATAATTCGTTTGTCATAAAGCATTTTTTTCTGTTCCAAATGAAATTGGGATGTGACAAATGAATTTTATGCTGAAACAACTGAACTATTTTATTTGCCGTCAAATTTGGCAGTATCTGAATATATTCTGAGTTTACTAAGGTTGGTTTTTTTTAGAATTTTATATCTACAACTACTTTAATAAAAACCACTATCCCTAATTATATGACTTTTCTTTATTTTTTTGTAAACAAATACAATTTGAATATTAAGGGTTTCCGTATATGGATTTCCACGCAATAGAGTCCTGCTCTACCTTTAGTAATAAGCACATTATTCATTTGTTTTAAATATTTTTGTTTGCATTTAAAAGAGAAAAGTTAAGAATTTCCAAGACTTGGCAGCATTTTTATAATTGAAATATTTATATAAAATTTGAAAAAATAAACCTTTTGTTTTTTATTTTTGTTAATGATTGGATAGCAGGGTGTGGCAATGCATATTGTAGCGCTGAATATGGGAAAAATTTCTAAAACAATTTTGATGGATATTTTCTGTTTAAAGTCTACGATATTTATGGAAATTGGTAAAAGAAGATACATATCAAAACTTTCGTAACAATGAGGCTGTTTCAATAAAAATACACTCTAAAAAATGTTTGTAAATGTACTACAATAAAATGGGTAAAGTTTTATGTAATATTACAAAAATTCGGTAAATATAAACAAAAAATGCCTAAAAATGTTTTGTACACACTTTCATATACATTAATACACACTAGAAGTATTTTTAGACATAAAGTTAAACACTTTGTGCCTAAAATTAGTATTATTTTGTTAAATTAAAATTTTACTTACAAATTTTGTAAATATACTAACTCTGAATGGTAATAAATAATTTGCAATTTGGAAATTGGAAAATATTAAAAAAATAAAAAAAGCTAAAAATTAAAATTAAAAATTAAAATGCGTAAATTGATGAACACAAAATAGGTAAAATTACATTAAAAGTGCCTAAAATTTAAATAAAATTTTAAAATTGAAGAGTAAATTTACCAAATTTGTGCGTAAAGAAACACAATTTTCCTGTAAATGTATACATATAGTTCGCAAAAATCTTAAAAAATGCGCATATTTTCTACTACGATGTTAAAAATTAAACAGCCCAAAAATGTTTGTTTTGTAATAAAAACAATAAATTTATTGCTTAGTAATTCACAATAAAAACAGTAAATTTATTGTTTAGAAACAAAAATAATAAAAACAATAATTTTTTTGTTTAGTAATTCCAAATAATTGATAAATTTAAAAAACTAATAAAGTTTTCTTTTTAAATTTTGAAAATGTTTTAGATTTTTTTTTTCAATTTCAATATGTCATAACTTTTTTCACCAATATAAGTTAGTATATTTAAAAACTTTGTGCGTAAAATTTTTATTCAGCAAAATAATACTAATTTTAGACATAATGTGTTTAATTGTAAACACATAGTGTCTATAAATACCTTGTGTGTGTATTATTGTATATGAAAATGTGCGCAAAAAAGTTTAACGCATTTTCGTAATATTACATAAGGCTTTACTCATTTTATAGTAGTAAATTTACAAGCATTTTTTAGAGCGTACATACATAAAATAAATTTATTCTTTCAAAAAAAATATTTTTCTGCAGTTTAATTTAAACCATGCGTTGGTAAATATACGCATTTTTTAATATTATTGCGCATATAGAAATGCATTTTTAGGCATTTACATAATGCATATATTTAATGCATATATTTAGTAAATTTTCGAATTACTTTTAAAATTTCATTTAATTTTTACGCACTTTCAATGTAAAATTACCCATTATGTGTGTTACGCATAATGTGTGTACTTTTTTCGTTTACGCACACAGAGTAAATTTACCCAATTTATAGTAGGAGTACAGTTTCCTATACTAAAAGTTGGGTAAATTTCAACAGAAATTTATTAGAGTGTATTTAAAATTTTTGTTTTAGCAATTTTGGTTCAATAATGCTTTTTTTTAGAGACGATGCAATCTTTAGTAAGATATTTGCAGATGAATTTAAAAGAAAATAAAATGAATTCAATGCATTAAGTGAGAAA
This sequence comes from Eustalomyia histrio, assembly GCA_949748255.1. Taxonomy (NCBI): domain Eukaryota; kingdom Metazoa; phylum Arthropoda; class Insecta; order Diptera; family Anthomyiidae; genus Eustalomyia; species Eustalomyia histrio. Next base: position 51,890,078 of record OX456525.1, read on the forward strand.
GGAATCATCAAAGTCTTAGAAGAAAACAAGCGATGAGAAAAAGTTGGAATTAATTAAATAAGTCCATGATACCACACAGGGAGGTCATTTTGGTATAAGAAAACCACTATTAACACTTAAATTAATATTGAAGACAATGAAAGTCGGGTGAGATGTAGCGAAAATGAATATTATTGAGTTAGTATACTAGAGAAACTTGAAAGTCATCCACTCAAGAGTGATAATACATATACTCAATATGACACATGAAAGTATGAAAATGACCCATGAAGGTATGAATAAAACGAAAATAAAGAAAGACGGCAGAATTCTATTGTTCCCTAATCCTCAGAGAATAATAAAATGAAAAATAGGTTAAAGAAAAGGAAAAAGTAGAATCAATTAAGAAATCCAATAATATAGGAGTAGGAGATTTACTTTTAGTTAGATTAGAAAGTTGAAAGAAAAGTCAATCACCACATACAAAGGTCCCTATGAAATTGTTGACATAAACAAATTTAAATGTTCTGGTAAAAATCAAAAATAACATAAAGTCATTTGTTAAAGAAATATATAAAAGGCAAATTATAAAAAATAAGCAACATTTACAATATAACAATAAAAAGGGGGATAAAATGTATAAACCGAAGTCGAATATGATAAACATTTCTTTAGAAGTTAAATAACACAGTTCAACACAAAAAAATACGGGGTTCCGACGATTGACTCTTGTTAAGGAGATCAAAAAAAAAAAAAAAAATAATATACGTGTGTTTGCGTTTTGATAGTTTACATCGGAATTTCATTTTAGAGGCGGTCTAAGTTTCCTATCCCTGGCCTGTTCTTGCAGCATATCGGTATATAAAAATATGTTTCCTTTAGATCTATGGTGTAGGGTATGTTAAGCAACTTTGTAGATAACGGTATCACAAACATTTTTGTAGAACATATTAACAATCTAACTCCCCCTCATAACGGCATTTTTTGGCTTTATTGTAACAAATTGTAAAAACATCCCGAAAAAGTGGAAGTGCGGGGATGAAATGTTCTACAAAATTGTTGGCAGTTATTGGAAGGTCTGGGATTCGTATCAATATATTTTGCACTCCCAAGTAAAATAGTCCATTCCACAAACATTGAAATATTTAGATGCCTTCATAAGGAATATCCAGATTATTATATTCTGTCACAAGAAAAAAAAACTCCTTGACATATTTTTTAATCAGCCGGACATAATTAATTACCAAAATCTAGCAGATTTTAAGAACATAGTAAATAATGATTTTAAAACTGAAATAGCTAGATATTATAAAATACAACTCTATAAACGAAATGTTGAAAAAAAAACAAAAGCGTATGAATGTCAGATTTCTATGGAATTGACAAATGTAGTTTAAAAGTAATTTATTTTCTTCACTGAAAATTTTCCATGTTGAATTAACAAAAAGTAGTGTGATAAGTTTATAAAAAAAAGAATGCAAGAATTTAAAAAAATATTTTCAAAAAGTCTAACCGAAGACATTACATTAGTTTTAATACTCTAGGAATTCTAGACTTTTTGAGTGATGGAATAATTAGAAAAACGTTTTATATCGCACCTTACAGTTTGTGTACAAATTTTTAGTAAAAAATAATTTGTTGGTAAAATTTTTTCTAATCTCTATTTGGAATTTTTTTTTTATTAATTTTCTTTATTGATTTTAAGAAAATATTTATATGTTTTTTTAAACTAAATTGCTAAAATTAGCAAAAATTTTTACTAATATTTTCATAATTGTGAACGAAGATTGTTTTAAGTCAAACATTTTTACATGATCTAGCATATGATTTATCGACACATGCATAAATTTAACATATATAATTACATTGGAAATCATAATTGTTTTGTTTTTATTTAAAGTATTTTGATACTCTCAGTTTTATTATGGATAATAAATGTAGGCCACTAATGAAAATTGATCGTTTTCACACCACTGTATTTCTATAAAACGCGCAAAGGTGGAATGAAGAAATATATGTGTCACGAATAAATTACAAGTGGTTATTGGTATTAGAAGAAGTATAAGAACTTCTATTTAATATAGTTTAAGATATAAAGAGTACTTTAAAAAGTCACTCAAACAGAAATGATAGAACTTCCAATGAAATTTTGTATAAAGACACCAGAAAATTTCAATTAAGAGGAGAGCTTGATTGTGTCTAGTCACAATACGTCTGTTATTTTGACCTCTTGTAATTCAGGGCGATCCTACCGCCTACCTTGTATTTCAGAGCAATCCTACCGCCTATCATTTTACACTTGTTGTTCTAAATTCACTGTTATTTTGGATTTCGTTTTATTTTGTTGACTCTGATTTATTTTGCATTCAGGAAATTCCTTCTATTAATTAATGTGTTGCTTCTTTAAAAACTATACAAATATTTGAAGACAATTTATCAATAGTCTTAAACATTATTTGAAAACAAATAACTGGATTCTAACTTAATAAATAAAAATTGCATTCATTTGAAAATCACGTGTATTTGAAAAATAAGACTGTTTTGTAAAAATTTAAAAATCTAGTTTTAAGTGTATAATAATTTAAGGTTAATCGCACGATATTTAATGTGGTTACGGTTAAGTAATGCGGTTAAATGCGGTTTCGGTTACGTTTAAAACCGAAATGCAAACTTTAATTTAAACATGTTTAAATGAACAAACAGAAAATTTTAGAAGAACGCATAATTTTCACATTACTACTGCTTAAGATTTTAGCGTTCTAAAGGCACATTTATACGCCATGTGAGATAAAACTGCTAAAGATGTATGAAACAACACCTCTAACACTATTGTGAATGATTTAAGCTATTTAGGAGTGATTTTTGCTCTATCTGTATCAGTTTTCTCTAGTGTGATTTTTTTTACCATTTATGATTTTTAGATGATTTTCAAAAAGCGTAGACAATTTTGATGAATTTTTTCAAAACCTAAAATATTGCAAATAAACCTGGCAATACTGCATACGACACTTAACACATCCCTTAAGAACAATTTAATTGTTTACAGTAAAAATGTCTTCAGTTATTTCAATATAATTATTTATTACTTAATGATGATATTATATAGATACACTCACAAAAATCGTTGCCTAGTAATTAGGAGAATTTCAATTAATCAAATTTTATCTTGCAAACATTATGCGGAAACTATTTGTAACATTTTACCAAGTTTTTTTGGTTTCTCTACTGAATTTTTAAATAATTTATGCGAGAAAAAAGTTTAAATTTTATATTCAAGTGTTAATAATATAAACAGTTATATTATTTTTTGATAAAAACTCACCTTAATATTAAATTATTTTTATTTACTGGATTTCAATATACAGCTTTGTCGATGTTATCCATACTACGATACAATAAAAATCGCCTTTAACCTATTTTTTCTACACAACGTATTAAAAGCCTTCTATTGCTTTACGCTATTCTTATTTTTCTTACTTATTCATTTACACACACGCACTAATGAGAGCTCTTTTACTTATTTGAATAACAACAACTAATCTTAACACGGCGAGAGTGAGAGATCTAAAAAAAAAACACTCATGTGCAAAAGCACAAACAAAAACCAAATACACACTGAATGAAGAATTTTTTCTTATATTGAAGATTTTTCTGGAATTACTTTTTCAATTCATCTTTTTCATTGAATTTTAATGAATTTTTTTATGAAATAACTTTAAATTAATGAAATATTATATTTAAATTAATAAATTATGCACTTTTTAGCAATTATAAAACACTATTTCACTATTAAATTATGAATTAAACAAGAGCAAACTATTTTGCGTGGCCGACTTAAGAAAAGAGGAAATTAGAACTAAAAGGAATAACACACAGGGCTGCCGGACTCTCTTTTTCGTTGACCCCAAACAAATAAAAAACTATACCCAAAAAATGCCGACTTGTAAAAAAACGTTTTTAGCTAAAGTCTATATGAAACTTGTTAGTATTTAGTATTAATTATATAAATTAGAAGATAGGTTAAACAAACGTATGTGAAAAATAATAATTGTGAAGAAAATAGCAATTTTTCAAGTCAGAGCATTTATGGCAAAAAAAAAAAGGAATCTAAAATTCAGAAACTAGCAAGTGTCAGACTTGAGTAGGGCAAACATATTTGATTTTTTTAACACACAATATACCATTAAAAGAAAAACGAAAGAAAACGGTAAATAATATTACTTAAGCCAGAGTAAAATTAAAAGTTTTTTTTTCCAAATAGCACATGTGCTTGGTAGGAAAATACCTGGACACGTGTTTGATAGCTAAAACGATAAAAATGCAATGAGCTCTGTTTGTTTAGTTGGCTGTAGCTCTTCCAGAACTTTGAATTTTAATGAGATCTTTTGCCATATCGAAATGTTTGCATTTTAATCGACACTCTAATTAATCATTGTGCGTAAGTAGATAAATTCAAAACGGATAAAATAACATTAAAAGTGCGTAAAATTTAAATGAAATTTTGAAGGAGTAAATTTACTAAATTTGTGTGTAAAGAAACATGATTTACGTGTAAAAAAAATTTTTTGTGTAATAAAAACAATAAATGTATTGTTTAGTAATTTACATTAATTGATAAATTTAATAAAGCTTTGTTTTTGTTTTAATTTTTAAAATTTTTTCGATTTTTTTTTAATTTAAAAATGTAATAGTTTTTACCACTGTATATTTTCCAACTATGTGCGTAAAATTTTTATTCAACAAAATAATACTAATTTAAGGCATAATTGTAAGCACATATTAGTGTTTTAAAATACTTCGTGTGTGTGTTATTGTATATGAAAGTGTGTGCCAAAAAAGTTTTACGTATTCGGTGTTTATATTTACCGAAGTTTCGTAATATTACATAAAACTTTACACATTTTATAGTAGTAAGTTTACAATTTTAGTTTTTAGAGCGTATAATTGAATCAAATGATCAAAACTATGTACAAAAATAGAAGATGGTAGCTTGCTAGCTTATCAGCGGGGGGCGTGGGTTAATATTAAATTTATGTAATAGGCAATTTTTTTCTAGTATGAAGATAATTTTGACATTATGTGACTCACCCTATTTTAACCAAAGAAGCCTTGCATTTTCCAATCCGAAAACTTTTCGCATTAAATACAGAAACCGGGTACAGGGATGCTAAACTCTTTCGATAAAAAATTGTCACTTTTCCAAAAAAAAAAAAAAAATACAATTACGGCATTTTGCACATTTAAAAAAAAAAAAAAAACATGGCCCAAAAACAAACTAAGCAAAAATAAAAAACCAGAGTTTGCTATGTAAAAAAATTAAATCGACGGCTAAAATTAAAGAGTGATTTTTATTTTGATACAAATATTATGTTTATTTAAAACGAAAATATATTCTAATATTGGAATGATATATTTTTATCAGTTAATACATTGATAAAAACGAAGGGTTTGGTTTAAACTTTCATTTCCAACAAAAAGGGTTTTTTTTTTAAATATTTTTATCTTTTATTTTTTTCATGTGTATATAACTTGAGACAGTTTCTTTGATACAAATTTATTTTATAATTGTCGAGCAATAATCACAAAAATTGTAATTTTTATTTTTTACTATTTTAGTTAATTTGGACGCTTTCTTTATTTTTATTTCAAAAAATTGTTGTGAAAGATAATTTGCAAAAGAAAAAATATATTATTTGTTAATTCATGCACAAATTACAAATTATATCCTTATACCCTAACCGAGCACGAGCAACAAAAGCCATCGGCTCGTTGTAGCGAAAACAGACCAGAGCCTCTGATGGGAATCGAACCCACGACCCTCGCACTGATAAGCCGGCACGCTACCAACTAACCTACCGGGGCGCTCAAATTTATGACATAACGTGTCCAAATGTATATCTTTTCTGTGCAACATGGCTTGTGTTGAATGATCAAAAAAGAAAATGAGATTAGCGCGGATTTCAAATATATTGTTAGGAATGAGTGGAAACAAAAATTAAGATGTGAGGAGTTATTTCTGAGAGTGAGAAAAAAAAATTGTTTTTTTTTGCCAATCTTTGAATACCCTCCACCCATATCCGAAAAATTCTGCTCTACTGCATTTGATACAAATAATATAAACAACTTTTAAAGTAAAATTATAAAAAATTAAACGAATCAAATCAAATATATTTCTTTTTTAAAATATATTCTTGAAATTGTTAGTGTTATATAAACAGAATATTTCAAAGTGATTTAATAGAAATACACAACCTATACAGCCAAATGGAAAGGCTTCTAAGAACTGTATAAAGTAATTTTATAAAAAACGATAGTTTTAAATGATAAAATTTATTTAACGGAATTTATGAACACAAAGAACTTTTTGAAATTTGATGAGATATATTGGGGATGAATGGCTAAAGAGTTAATATCAGAATCAAAGCTTAACAACAGCAAAATTAACAAAATTGTAAAAAATTGTAATAATTTTTATATAGAACTTACAAATCAAATATTAAAACGTTTTGATTTTGGACAAAAATATTATAAATCTTTATATATGATAAACCCTAACAAAATTATGAACAAAGACATTAATTCTTTTATGGAAATTCTAAAAGAATTCCCCAGCTTTATTTGTGAAAAAGAAAAACAAATTTTAGACTCTGAACTCAGAGAGTTAAAATTTGTGAAATTCAAAGAATTTTTTGAAGAATGTGAAATAAATTTACAAACTTTTTGGCAAAAATTTCAGATTCTACTTTTGCATTTCCAGTGCTGTCAAAGTTTGTACAATAAATTATGGTCCTTCCACATTCTTCCGCAAATGTGGAAAGAATTTTAAGTCAAGTCATCCTAAATAAAACAAAATTTCGATGTTCCCTGGAAAATGTCTAAATTGTTCTGTTTTGTTATTATTTGTTAATAAAAATGTGTTTTTTGTATTTAAAATGAGTTTTTTGTATAAAATCGAAGTGCCGATTATGGCGATTTAAAAAAAAACATGCCGATTTTATATCAAAATCATCTGGCACCCCTGCGTAGATACTCTTAAAACCATTTAGTTTTTTAAATATTCTTAAACGTATTGTATTTTATATTAGGAAAGGGAAATTAAGAATGAATGGGAGGAAGCAACAAACCATAACTTTATTTGGATTATAGAAAAAGAGAGAATAACTATAAATATTACAGAGATTGAGAGAATCAGTTATTAAGTTGTGAGCTCATACTAGAAATGGAGATAACAAAAAGAAACTAAAATGCAAATGGAAGGAATAAAGACAGTTGGAAATAAGATGTAGTATTTAACATGCTTATGTACGAAAATTTCGTGCAAATATATTTGTATTTGCTAGCTGTACTTTGATTAAAATTCATTTAAGTAAATGCTGGAAAGGTGGGTTTTTATATATTCCATTGACTTAATAAGAGAAATGAAATAAATAGATTTAAATGTGATCCGATGTCCATTAAATTTGAAGATGTGATTTATGGTCCCATATAACATTCACAACCCAAATTGAAAACAATAGATTTACGGTTTAGTATGTCTAAATACCATTTTAGTCCAATTTAGAATAAACCTTTCTGAATATGGAACTTTTTTTTTACCAAATTTATATAAATATTTTTAAAGCCCGAACCGATTACCGTTTATACTTTATTAATTTTTACCATTATTTTATATTCACTTAAATAATGTAAACTTCATTATTATACATAATGTTTGAAATATCAAAAATAACTGATAATTATTATAAATATTATTTTAAATAGCAGCAATTAATGATAATGAAAACAACCCGCCTACTAGAGAGGGCAGGTTGTGCAAATAGCATTTGATTCTTATTCCACTTTTTTATTTAATGTCGGCAATTATGTATGAAATACAATATCAGATAAATGTTCGCCTCTGTTAGCCTCACAAATACGAGCCCTTTTAAGCACATTTTTCATTACATTCTCACACATTTCACGCGGTTTTTCAATCATTTCATCACGAATATTTTGTTTGAGTTGCTCAAGCGTTTCTGGTTTGTTTGCATAAACCTTGCTTTTCAGATATCCTCACAAAAAGAAGTCCGGAGCAGTCAAATCAGGCGACCGTGGAGGCCAATCAACACCACCATTTCTTGAAATAACTTGTTGTGGAAAGAGGTCTCGCAGTAGTTCCATTGTAATTCTGGCTGTATGCGATGTGGCACCGTCTTGTTGATATCACATGTTAATCAAGTCCAAAGCATGCAGTTGTGGCGTTAAAAAGTTTTCTATCATATCACGATATCGCTCCCCATTCACAGTTACCGTTACGCCGTTTTAATTTTCAAAGAAGTAAGGTCCAATGATTCCTCCTGACCAAATTGCACACCAGAATGTCTCTTTTATGCAAAGGTGACTGATGAATAATTTGAGGGTTTTCCATTGCCCAGAGCCGACTATTCTGTTTATTTACATATCCATTCAAATGAAAATGTGCCTCGTCACTCATTATGATTTTTTTTTATGAAAATCGGGGTTGTCATAGGCGAGCTGTACACGTTGGTTTACCGTTGGTTTATAGAATATTTTTCCATAATAAATTTGCCAAGTGTCTTCTTCACGACTGCCAAATATGAACTGTCAAACTAATATTTACCAAAATGGCTTCAAAACAAAGTAGTATACCTTCCCGGCGGACACCCTGTAAATATTTTTAATATGAGAAGAACTTAAACCAAAGAGTAAGAATAATGTAGAGATTGCAACGTCGGCAGCGGCTAAATAAAATTTTGAAACAGGGGAAAATTGAGCAGATTTCCGATTTCTGCAAAAATTTGAGCATACTTTCCTGATTTGGAAACCTTTTTTCCAAATCCAATTGGGAAATCGGTTAAAATCAATTGCACTTGCAAAGAAAATCAGTTGAAATTGCAAAAAATATGGAAAAGATGCTGAACCTTGTTAATCTGCCCATATAAAAGCCAAGAGTACGTTTTTTACGACGTGAGCGGCATTGTCATGGTGTGCTTAAAAACAATGTTTCTTTTTTAGTTCTTGCAACTTATTTACTTTACTAATTAGGAACAATATTTTGCTCTTTTCACTCCTGATTATTTTCGCTCAATGCAAAAACACAGAAACAACACCAAATCCAAATATCTTTTATTTTTTTTTTGAGTGAGATTAAAGAAATCGAGCAAGCAAAATCAAGAACTTTAAAAAAACGAGCAGCACCTTAAATTTATTTACAAGTTTGCTGTTATTTTTAACACATATTGCTAGCGCTCAGCAATTTCTTTTATTTCAACTTTTTTTTCTTATATTTTAGTAATTATTCGAAATCATTATATTAGTTTTTTAAATATTTTCCATAAAGGTTTTTAAAGCACTCTCACTATTTTTTATATTCGGGCGGACAAAACCATTTGATTTTAATGAAAAGTAAGTACATCGGTTGATAAAAAATCATTTCTTGTAAATGGTATTTTCTATTATTGTAAATTACAAACTATATTAAGTGTAGAGTGGCTCTTAAGGAGGATGAAGATGACCTGGTCGCTCAGGTCGAAAGTGTGCACTCCCTCTAGCGCTGATCCTCACAATTTTTTCCATTTAATAAAAAAATTAGTGTTTACTATTCGTTAGTAACATTAAAATTATAATCTGCAGCCTAATAAAAATTGAAAAATATATATTTAATAAAAAAAAAAAACCTGGATCCGTTCAACTAAAAACCTTTTCAAAAAAAATGTATACAACAAAAATGAACAATAAGTAAGATGACTGTGACAGCAAAAAAATAAATAATAAATAAAAATAATTCTTCGCTTATCAATTCAAACTGTACAAATATTTGAAGACAATTTATCAATGGTCTTAAACATCATTTGAAAACAAATAACAGGATTCCAAATAAATAAACAAAAATTGCATTCATTTGATGATTTTTATAAAAAGTATTTTTATTCAAAAAAATAATAAATCGCGTGTACATATTTGAAAAATAAGACTGTTTTGTAAAAATTAAAAAATCTGGGTTTAAATGTATAATAATTTAAGCTTAACTGCACGATATTTAACGTAGTTACGGTTAAATAATGCGGTTAAATGCGGTATCGGTTTCGGTTAATTTAAAAACCGAAATGCAAACTTTAATTAAAACATGTTTAATTGAACAAACTGAAAATTGAAGAAAAACGCATAATTTTCACATGACTACTGCTTAAGTTCTAAAGGCACATTTATACGCCATGCGAGATAAAACTGCTAAAGATATATCAAACCTCCAACTCTATTGTGAATGATTTAAGCTATTTAGGAGTGATTTTTACTCTATCTGTATCAGTTTTCTCTAGCGTAATTTTTTGACCATTTATGATTTTTGGATGATTTTCCAAAAGCGTAGACAATTGTGACGAATTTTTTCAAAACCTAAAATATTGCCAATAAACCTGGCAATACTGCATACGACACTTAACACACCCCTTAATAACAATTTAATTGTTTACAGTAAAAATGTCTTCAGTTATTTCAATTTAATTATTTATTACTTAGTGATGATATTATATAGATACACTCACAAAAATCTTGCAAACATTATGCGGAAACTATTTGTAACATTTTACCAAGTTTTTAGGTTTCTCTACTGAATTTTTAAATAATTTATGCGAGGAAAAAGTTTAAATTTTATATTAAAGTGTTAATAACATGAACATTTATATTTTTTTGATAAAAACTCACCTTAATATTAAATTATTTTTATTTACTTGATTTTAATATACAGCTTTGTAGATGTTATCCATACTACGATACAATAATAATCGCCTTGAACCTTATTTTTCTACACTACGTATTAAAAACCTTCTATTGCTTTGCGCTATTCTTATTATACCCTTCACCACAGGTGGAAGGGTATATATAAGTTTGTCATTCCGTTTGTAATTTCTACAATATTGATCTTAGACCCTATAAAGTATATATATTCTGGGTCCTTATGAAGAGCGAAGTTGATTTAACGATGTCCGTCTGTCCGTCTGTCCGTCTGTCCGTCTGTCCGTCTGTCCGTCTGTCCGTCTGTGTGTTGAAATGGGTTTTCCGAAGAACCCAGACGTGATGAGGACTTGATTCTTTTTTATTTCTGTTACATGTAATCCATTTCTGTTTGCTATTAAAAATCAGACAGATCGGTTAATAAATGGCTGAGATATTAGCAAAAAACCAGGACCACCTCTAATTTTTCCAGTAAAATCCCTTTGTTTAATATGTATGTAGAATTTTGAGCATTTTTTACTAACTTTGTTGTTTTTTTTCTTTCATCTCCACCATTTATACACAAACAACACACATACAAAGATTTGTCATTTAAATAAAAATAAACAAATCCCTAATGACGAAGACTTTTATATATGTACATCTATTGACGATGATTTTGTGTAAGCTTCAATAGCTCAGTTGTCTAGACGCCATGTCACAAATACTTTTTTTCTCTAAGCCCGCGGAGTTCTAGGTTCAAATCTCGGTAAGGTCAATTCACTTTTTTTTTGTACATTTTTTTTTTATTATTTTCTTAATATATTTTTTTTTGCTTATTTTTGGTTTTTTTTTTTAACATTTAATAATTAATTTATATAAAATTTTATATTAATAATTAAAATTATTTTCTTTCATCTCCACATTTTATACACAAACAACACACATACAAAGATTTGTCATTTAAATAAAAACTAAACAAATCCCTAATGAACGAAGACTTTTATATATGTACATCTATTGACGATGATTTTGTGTGAGCTTCAATAGCTCAGTTGTCTAGACGCCATGTCACAAATACGTTTTTTCTCTAAGCACGCGGAGTTCGAGGTTCAAATCTCGATGAGGTCAATTCACTTTTTTTTTACATTTTTTTTTATTATTTTCTTAAGACTTTTTTTTTTGCTTATTTTTGGTTTTTTTTAACATTTAATAATTAATTTATATAAAATTTTATATTAATAATTAAATAATCCATAAATAGGCTAAAAACATCAACATTTTTATAAAAACCCTCTGATACAAACAAAATACAAACGTTTTTATACCTTTCACCACAGGTGAAAGGGTCGCGGGTTCGTTAAGATTTTTTTTTGTTTATTTTTTGTTTTTTTTTACATTTAATAATTAATTTAAATAAAATTTTATATTAATAATTAAATAATCCATAAATAGGCTAAAAACATCAAAATTTGTATAAAAACCCTCTGATACTAACAAAATACAAACGGTTTTATTTCTATTTTTTGCTCCGATTTAAAAGAATTTATAAAAAGATTTTTAAACCATTTTATTTCTCACATATTAAGAAAATTTTATACATAATTTACCTTTGAGTGAAACTATTTTAGGTCATAACTTATAATAATTTATAAAAAAAATTATAAACTATTTTCCTTCAAATTTTTAAAATTAAGCTAAAAAAATTACAAATATTTCTAATAAAAAAGCGAAATAAAATCCTAAATGCAAATTTGCCAGCTAAATCAAACTATTTTGTAGAAATAAAACACATGCAGTTCTAGTGATTTCTTTTAACGATTTGTTGAAATTCTTTTCTTTCACCTCTTAACCTTTTATACACAAACAACAAACACTATTCTAGAGCTGTATTATGACCTATGGATACGTCTTATATAGCAAAAGATCGAAAATCTTTAGTATAACATATTTGCTGAAAAACTCGGAAATATCGGTTCAGATACAAAAAAGTTATGCCCAAAACATACATTTTTTTAAAATACATATTTTCTGGAACCATAAATCTTCCCGAGTCCAAGTTTTATCTCCAAACTAAATGGTTAATTTCCTCTTAAAGGCGTCCGTATATAAATCTGTCCATTTCATATACGTCCATATATAAACTTCAGTTTTTTCCCAACCATGGTGAAGGGTATATAAGATTCGGCATAGCCGAATTTAGCCGCTCTTACTTGTTTTTCATACATATTAATTTACACACGCACTAATGAGAGCTCTTTTACTTATTTGAATAACAACAACTAATCTTAACACGGCGAGAGTGAGAGATTTACAAAAAAAAAAAGCACATATGCAAAAGCACAAACAAAAACTAAATACACACTGAATGAAGAATTTTTTCTTATATTGAAGATTTTTCTGGAATTACATTTTTAATTCTTCTTTTTTATTGAATTTAAATGGATTTTTTTTATGTAAAAACATTAAAATAATGAAATATAATATTTAAATTAATAAATTATGCACTTTTTATCAATTATAAAACACTATTTCACTATTAAATTATGAATTAAACAAGAGCAAACTATTTTGCGTGGCCGACTTAAGAAAAGAGGAAATTAGAACTAAAAGGAATAACACACAGGGCTGCCGGACTCTCTTTTTCGTTGACCCCAAACAAATAAAAAACTATACCCAAAAAATGCCGACTTGTAAAAAAACGTTTTTAGCTAAAGTCTATATGAAACTTGTTAATATTTAGTATTAATTATATAAATTAGAAGATAGGTTAAACAAACTTATGTGAAAAATAATAATTGTGAAGAAAATAGCAATTTTTCAAGTCAGAGCATTTATGGCAAAAAAAAAAAGAATCTAAAATCCAGAAACTAGCAAGTGTCAGACTTGAGTAGGGCAAAAATATTTGATTTTTTTTTGCCAAATTAACTTTACACACAAAATATCATTAAAAGAATAGCACATTTTTGGTTTTCAAGTTCTTAGTAACATCATAGTGCTTGTTAAGAAAATAGCTGGCCACGTGTTTGATAGCTAAAACGATAAAAATGCAATGAGCTCTGTTTGTTGAGGAGGCTGTAGCTCTTCCAAAACTTTGAATTTAAATAAGATCTGTTGCCAGATCGAAATGAATGCATATTAATCTACACTCTAATTAATTATTATGCGTAAGTAGATGAACACACAACGGATAAAATGACATTAAAAGTGCGTAAAAATTAAATTAAATTTTGAAAGAGTAAATTTACCAAAAAGAAACATAATTTTCCTGTAAAAATTGTGTAATAAAAACAATAAATTTATTGTTTAGTAATTCACATTAATTGATAAATTTAAAAAAACTAATAAAGCTTTGTTTTTGTTTTAATTTTTAAAATTTTTTCGATTTTTTTTAATGGTAAAAACCATTATAAGTCTGTATATTAATCAACTATGTGCGTAAAAAATTTTTTTAACAAAATAATTCTAATTTTAGGCATAATGTATTTAATTGAAAACACATATTAGTGTTTGAAAATACTTCGTGTGTGTGTTATTGTATTTGAAAGTGTGTGCAAAAAAGTTTTACGTATTCGGTATTTATATTTACCGAAGTTTCGTAATTTTACATAAAACTTTACACATTTTATAGTAGTAAATTTACAATCATGTTTTAGAGCGTAAAATTGAATCAAATGATAAAAACTTAGTCAAAATTTTGTACAAAAATATAAGATGGTACCGTGCTAGCTTATCAGTGCGGGCGTCGTGGGTTTGATTCCCATCAGAGGCTGTCTCAACGAGCCGATGGCCTTTCTTGCTAGTGCTCGGTGAGGGTATTAGGATATAATTTGTAATTATATGATTAATATAAATAAAAAAACAAACAAGTAAAAAAAGGCTAAATTCGGCTGTGCCGAATCTCCTAAAAAAATATCCTAAAAAAATGTTCTCTACTGTTTTTGATACAAATAATATAAAAAAAACTTTTGAAGTAAAATTATGTAGTTGAAAAAATTGTTTGAGTTAAAACACTTTTTCGGTGGAGAAAAAATTTAGAGGTGAAAAAAATTTTTTGAGGTGAAAAAATTTTTTGTGGTGAAAAAAAATTTTAGTGGTGAAAAATTTTTTGAGGTGTATACAAAATATAATTCACTTCTAAGCGACTGGTACTAAATTTGTATGGGCAATTTAGAGGCACCTTAATATTTTCACTAGTTTTTTTTTAACCATGGACTGCACAAAAAGCACATTTTAAAGCTTAGTTTTTGGCAAATACTAAATTTTGTTACTGACTAATTGGGACCAGCTATGCAGCAGAATATGCCTAATGGAGAAAATGCACTTTCTGATGCGCCACGTGTTGATAAATAGTTGCAACGAATGTTCTTTCGTTAAAAAATTAAAGTGTGTTTGTAGGACAATATGCCTAATGGAGAGAATACAGAGAAGAAATTAATTTGTTAAAGGAAGAACATGTTAAAGGAAGAATATGAGTTGTAACTATTTGTCAATAGATAGCCTATTAGAAGGTGCACTCTCTCCATTAGGCATATTTTGCTGCAGAGCTAGCCTCCATTTGCCATATTGTGCTACAATATGCAGTAGAGTATTATTGATTTTCTATTTTCTTCGTAACATGAATGAATATTTGCCAAAAACTATGAAAAATATATGTTTTATCTGCACATTATATCATAATTTTTTAAATCAATATTCATTTAGATGTTTAAGAGCACAATATTGCACTTTATTTATGTGTATTTTTTATGAAAGAAAAAATTAACATAAATATACATTTGCCAATCCCTCAATTCTCAAAAATACAAAATACAAATGGAATAAAAAATACTATTTTCCTCTATGAAAATTTCTTTTTTGACATAAAAATGTTAAACAAATGCTTTTATTACGTCAAACATTTAAAAAATTTACTTTAAAAAAATTATATAATAAGTCTACTAGTAACATCTGAATGCATTAGAATTTAAAGTATGTAGTTAATTTAATATTTTTGGTAAATAAATCAATTGAAAGCCTAATCGAAGGCTATGTCGACCTAGCCATGGGGCAGGGTATTGTTTTAATGTAATTCTGCGCCACCTATTCAAAAGTAGCGGCACTAAAGCAATTATGCATTTTGCTCTTTCTTTATATATAAATGTATTTGGTTACAAAAACAAAGACTACATTTTATGGAATGAAACGAAAGACCAACAAAGCTTAACAGAAAAAAAAATAGATACAGAAAAATTGTACCAATTTGTATGGAAAATTTAAAGGTACCTTCACATTTTCGCTCATAACTTTTGAACCGCTAAACCGATTTTACTCATTTTCAATACCAAACTGCTCGGGAGGATGTCTAATAAACTGGGTAAAAATAGGTCATTTCAACAGACAGGCGGACATCGGGGGTCTTTGACCTATATTTAGACATGTTACAAACGGAATGACAAACTGATATATACCCTTACCATATATGGTAGAGGGTATAATAATAAAAGACATATAGTGAATGTTACTTCTAGTTTACTTTATGTCGCCCAACATATAAGAATGAAAAATCTTATAACGCATTTGTGTAAGTTTTTTAATTTTATATTACTCGAAATCGTGCACTCAAAATTATTTTGATGAAAAAATAATGCTTAATTAATTTACAATTATGGTAACTAGAATTTTTTTAATTAAATTTAATTCAATTTTTACTGCAACAATTGCTTTCCCTTTCAAATCTGGCATTAATTTCATCTTTATATCTTAACAAATAAATATGAATTTTTATAATTTCACTTAAAATATAATTAAATTGTTCGTTTGGTAAATTTACACAATTCCTCAAAGTCTTTTGTAAATCCGAAAGTCTATTTAATTTAGACTCTTTGGTCATATAATCTATACTTTCAAAAGGTTTGTAGTAAGTATTTAAATATTCAGTATCATTGCAACCAATATGATTTGAATAATTTATATGTTCATTATATAAAAAGGATCTAATATTAGCTTGATAATATTGATTAGAACTACAACTTGAATTATAGTGTACATACTGATTATATATTTTTGTAGTACAACAAGATTTGACTGGTATCTTAATATAATTATTTACCTTACGAGTATAGGGTTTCTTTGCAGTATTCAATTGCAGATGTTGTTCACATGGTGCATATGTACTTTTCTTTAACTGGGTGTGGACCATGTATGCCGAATTGTCATATTTTTCCAAAAGTATACGTTCATTATTATAAGCAGCCAAGTGATAAGTTAATTTTGTCAAAATATTTGCTGGTGGATTTTTTGATATATACAATCTGAGATATCTTATTTCTTTTCTTATATATTGCAATCTTTCTCTTATGTAATTATCATCTGCAAATCAAAGAAAAATAAATTTTCAAATCGATAAAAAATATTGTATTAAATAAATTGTTTTAATAACTAACTATGTTTAAATATTAAATGGTTTTCCTTAACTTTGGTACATCTTTTAAAAATGGTAATATGATATTTTGGATATCCGTACAAAAAATGCTGGTATTTTTTTGTGAAAATTATTATTTAACTTTTCGTAAGAAATTGACTAACACATTATTTTTTTATTCCTGGTAACCAATTATAATTTAATTCTGAGTAAGCGAAGTGTTGGGAATTCAAATCTCTAATAGTTTTTTTTTTTTTAAATATATAACTTAACGATTTGACGACTAACGCTTGATAAATTACCCATTTTTAATATTTGTCATATTTTGTCCATTTTCTAATCGATTTTCCTAAATGTAGCTTCACACTAACCACTTGCATCAATATGATTTCAGATTTCAATAGGATCACCACAAATATACAAAAAAAAGGATATTTCATAATTATTGTAATACACTTTCTTGAATCCTATTGGTAGGACATGGTCCATTTACTTAAATTTTCAGAACCATCGAGATATTTGAAATTGGTTCATTCCATTTCTTACAGAATGCTTCAATTTGCGACATAAATATTTATCCCATTGCACGTAAAGGAAAAACATGGTTGGGGCAATCATATTCGGAGAGCATCATATATTTTTGGGTTTATGGTTGTGACAATCATAGTCCTACTATAATATGGTTATGATATTATGATAGTAAAATAACCATATTTTTACCATAAAATGGTCCCTACAGTAATATTGTGATTCAAGCATTACCATATTATGGTCCTTAATAAACATGTTATGATATTGAATGTATCATAATATGATCGCACGTAGTCATAGTATGCTTAAAATGTTATCATATTATAGTCCCTCATTACACAGTACAACAGCCAATCTGGGGGGTGAGAAATTCCAAGTCAGGGTGATGGTACTAGGTCAGTATAGTAAAACCCTCAAAGGGTTTGGCGTTCGTATGTGTCAGTTTTTTTTATGACCTTTTAAATTTTTTCCTTATCTTGATGTTTTTTCGCTTAGTTGTAACATTTTGGCAAAAACGTAGTTTAACATAACTCGAGAACCACTTGTCCGATTTTGATGAAACAAATTTAGAAAAATTAAGAATTACAATTTCTCTAATCTGTTCATATAAAGTTTTTCATTATAATCAACAGTTTTGCCGGTAAAAATAAATTTGTGGAAAAAAAATATTTTTTTGCCTAAAAATTAAAATTTTTTTTTTTTTTAAATTCATAAAAAATCCAAAACGGATAAAAGGATCAAGTGTTATTAATTTCATGTAAAGTCACATAACCTATAAACAAAATGCGACATAGATCATAGAAATCGATTAACGTGTTCTGCTTTTATTTACAATTAAGTGAAGGTATCCCATTTTGACAAGAATACTGATATTTGTTTTTATTCAAAAAAGTGCCATTTATCGGCTTTTTTATACATTTTCCCCAATAACTCCAGACTTCTGGCCATAAACTACTAAAAAAATTAAGTAAACATTTTTATAATTTTTTATTTTTATTTTATTTATTTATTTTTATTTATTTTAATAAATATTACCTAAAACTGACACATACGAACGCCAAACCCTTTGAGGGTTTTACCATACTGACCTAGTACCATCACCCTGACTTGGAATTTCTCACCCCCCAGACAATAATCCCAAAAATGTTCCATAGTGTTATCATTATATGATATAATATAAGAAAACTTATTAAAGGAAAAGTTCTTAGAAACTATGAAAAAGCTCTTTAAATTCAAGAATATTTCCTTTAGATATGTTTTTTCTATAAAAATTGATATTAAGGACTTTTTGAAGAAAAATTGTTAAGGAAAAAATCATAGATTCTAAGAACTTTTCTTTCAAGAAAACTTTGATTCTGTGGACTTTTTTTTTAAGAAAAATACTTAAATTTATTTTTTAAATTCTAATTAATTTTTTTTAATAAAAAAAAAAATCTTAGATTCTAACGACATTTTTAAAAATTTTTTATAAATTTTTCTTAAAGAAAAAGTCTTTAGAATTTTTCTTTCAAAGAAAGGCCTTAGGATATAAGTTTTTTTGGAATATATGAACTTTTATCTAAGAAACAGAATCTGAGAATTTTAGTGTAAGGAAAAGTCCATAGAATCTAAAAATATTTTTATTAGATAAATTTATAAATATCTATTATTTTGTGTAAGAAACTTTTTCGTAACTTTCTACTAACTTTTTCTTATGAAAAATATTTTAATAATATTTTAAGAACTTTTTACAAGAAATTAATTAATTCATAAACATTATTTTTTTTTAAATTTCTTATTGTTTTTATTGAAAAGAATTAAAAAAATATAAAATCTTTCAATAGAATCTTTTTGACAATGAATTGATTAGTGTAAATAATATTATATGTATAATAAATGTTCGACAAAAAACCCTTAAAAAATATCTTCTTTAGTTAAAAAAGAAATTAACTGGATCTTAATGGGTGAATTGATGAAATGTTTTTATGCCACATGAAATTAATTTTCTACCCATCTGATATTTGTCCAGTTTTAGTAAACAATATATGATTATTTTTTTAAAGACATTTTGTAGTAAAAACAAACTGACTGAACTGAAAAAATGTTGGTTTTTATGAAAACAAGACAATATTATGACCGTAAATGTCAAAATCATGTTTTATTTCATGTATAATTACACGCTGCTACAACAAAAAAAAAAAATTGCAAGAACTTGTGAAATGACCTAGTGTAGGTTGTAGGTCTAGCTGAGTGTATTATATAACCAAAATTTCAGATATGGGGCAAAGAGTATTTTTTTGAACTGGCGCAATTAAACTTTTTAAACTCAGTCATTTTTTAACCGAAACGGTCCAACGGTCATGTTTTTTTCTGCGTGTGGTCGTCAAAATTAAAAAATATGTATTAGTTTTTGTTTTGATAATTTTTTGTCGAAATTTAAGTAATTTTTATTCAATTTAATGTTTAAAAAGTGATTTTTATACCATTTTTTCTTCTGATTTTCTACTACAGTCAAAACTCGATTTTCGCCCCGAGTTATTTTAAAATTTTTCTCATATTTAGAATCTGGATACCAAAATTAATTAAAAAAATATGTGTAATAACAGAAATAAGTTAAAATAAATTAATTCGACACTATTCTAAACTAAATTGTAGACTTTTTCCTGTTCATTCGCATGTTCATTTGTTTTATTAAAGTGTATATTTTATACATAAATTAAAAAATATATACATTAATAAATAAAGTTATTTAAAAAATAATAAATTAAGACATTAGGGGTAACTTTTCGAGTAAAAAAGTTTAGATATAATCATATGTGGCCTTATCTAATAATATATTATCATATATACCCTGAGGGAAAAAAGGGGTCAGTTGGGAATTGGGAACTGTCCTGTGATAGGTGAAAACTGGACCGGTTCCGAAAACGCATATCACGAGATAGGTGAAAAGAGGACCTATTCCTGAAGTACCTTCCACGTGACCGGTTTAAGTCATGACATGTTCTTTTATACCAGTCCTGTGACATTTCCCAGAGGACAATTGACCCCCTTCTAGGACAAGCCCATGTTAAAGTAATCTGTCCCCTGACCGTTCCCTGTTGTTTTATAAATCGGCAAATTTTAAGTACAAGTTATTTATTTTTAGTGGAAATTTTTGGATAGTGAATATTTTTTGATTTTAGTGCATATCTTCTTTTAAGTGCATATTTTGTAGTGGTTACTGCATATTTTCGAATTTACATTAAAGTCGCTGCCCTGGTCATTACCATGTTTTTGCGGGATAGTAGTTAAATTGCAACCTTAGGTGTGTTCTGCCATAACAAATTTTGAAATTTTAAATAAAGTTATCTTGATATATAATGAATTCCCAAAAAAAAACGTAAAAATTAAAAATTTTTCAATATAGCTTTATTGTCCACATTTATGTTGGACTTATGCCAGCTTAACAGCACGTTTTTAAAAAATTTTTATCGAATTAGGAGGGGTCTGGAGAGATAAAAATTAGCATCTCTGGCGATTTTTTTTTTTTTTGAGAAAATACTAATAATTTATTTGATTGGAAAGAATTCTAATGTAAACATAAAATATTTTTGGTACCGTTTTGACCAAAAATGACTAAAGTGCAGTTTTTTCTTAATCAGGTGCCAAAACAACGGACTGGGTTATTGCTAATATGCAAAGTTTTCATTTTTAAATGAAAATTATTTATTTTTACAGACCTTGTAGTTAATTTGTTGACATTAAAAAAAAAAAATAAAGGAACAATTAGTACAGTTAAAATAAATAAATAAAGGAATTATCATTTGTTTTGACAAATTTGTGTTTAGTTTGTTAACAGTAAAAGTATTTGAAAAGTAATTTATTTTTTACGGAGGATATTGTAAGTTAACTTATTAACATTTAAAATAAATGAAAAGTTATGTTGATTCAAATGAATAGTAAGTAGACCGATTTTAAGTGATTTTTCATTTATTTTAAATAACATTTTCAGTTAATTTAAACTACAAACTATTTTAAGTGGTTTTTGATTAAGTTTTTTTTTTCAAATATTCCATTTCTTTAACTTTAAGTTATAATTATCAATTGCAATCGAAAATTTTAATATTTATTATTCCATTTGAAAATAAGTAAATATTAACACATATTTTTATACCCTTCACCACAGGTGGAAGGGTATATATAAGTATGTCATTCCGTTTGTAATTTCTACAATATTGATCTTAGACCCTATAAAGTATATATATTCTGGGTCCTTATGAAGAGCGAAGTTGTCCGTCTGTCCGTCTGTGTGTTGAAATGGGTTTTCCGAAGAACCCAGACATGATGAGGACTTGATTGTTTTTTATTTCTGTTACATGTGATCCATTTTTGTTTGCTATCAAAAATCAGACAGATCGGTTAATAAATGGCTGAGATATTACCAAAAAACCAGGACTACCTCTAATTTTTTCCGTAAAATACCTTTGTTTAATATGTATGTAGAATTTTACGCATAACAAACACATCCATGTGTTAAAATTCTTTCCTTTCATCTCCACCTTTTATACAAAGATTTGTCATTTAAATAAAAACTAAACAAATCTCTAATGAACGAAGTTTTTTATATATGTACCTCTATTGACGATGATTTTGTGTGAGCTTCAATAGCTCAGTTGTCTAGACGCTATGTCACAAATACTTTTTTTCTCTAAGGCCGCGGGTTCGAATCCCGGTCAATTCACATTTTTTTTTATTATTTTCGTAAGACTTTTTTTTTGTTTATTTTTGGTTTTTTTTTTTTAACATTTAATAATTAATTTATATAAAATTTTATATTAATAATTAAATAATCCATAAATAGGCTTAAAACATCAACATTTTTATAAAAACCCTCTGATACAAACAAAATACAAACGTTTTTATTCCTACTTTTTGCTCCGATTTAAAAGAATTTATAAAAAGATTTTTAAACCATTTTATTTCTCATATATTAAGAAAATTTTATACATAATTTCCCTTTGAGTGCAACTGTTTTAGGTCATAACTTATAATAATTTATAAAAAAAATTATAAACTATTTTCCTTCAAATTTTTAAAATTAAGCTAAAGAAATTAAAAATATTTTTTAATAAAAAAGCGAAATAAACCCCAAATGCAAATTTGCCAGCTAAATCAAACGTTTTTGTAGAAATAAAACACATGCAGTTCTAGTAATTTCTTTTAACGATTTGTTGAAATTATTTTCTTTCACCTCTTCACCTTTTATACACAAACAACAAACACTATTCTAGAGCTGTATTATGACCTATGGATACGTCTTATATAGCAAAAGATAAAATCTTTAGTATAACATATTTGCTGAAAAACTCGGAAATATCGGTTCAGATACAAAAAAGTTATGCCCAAAACATAAATTGTTTTTAAATACCTATTTTCTGGAACCATAAATCTTTTAGAGTCCAAGTTTTATCACCAAACTAAATGGTTAATTTCCTCTTAAAGGCGTCCGTATATAAATCTGTCCATTCCATATATGTCCATATATAAACTTCAGTTTATTCCCAACCATGGTGAAGGGTATATAAGATTCGGCATAGCCGAATTAAGCCGCTCTTACTTGTTTAATTTCAGTTCGAATTTTAATAATTCAATTGATATATTTTTTTTTTCATATTTTAAATGGAAATTATGAATTCTAATTAATATTATCCGAGTTTATATTGAAATTTTGTGAATTAAAAATGTAGAACTCACAAAAATGTATGTATAACTCACCTAAAGATGGTAAATTATTTCTAGCGCTGTAAAAATTTCTTGTATTCTCATTTAAGTCATTTTGGTCATCACATGATTTCTGAACAGAAATATTCTGTTCACTGTTTAATTCTTTTTTCATATTATCCAAAGTTTCATCTCTTGCAGAAGGATTCAAATTTTCTAATTTCGAGTAATTACTATCACTGTCCAAAGTATGCAGCTCATTTTCTTCAAATGACGATTTTAATTTGTTACTGATTTCACAATTAATGTTATGCATTTCATTAAAATTATTTTCCTGCAAAGTTGTGAAATATTGATTTTGCATTTCCTGCATATCAGCAAGTTCATATTTTTCAACATATGATTGCGCAACATTTTCATTAAGCAAATCGTCAAAAAAGTTTGGTGGTATGAAGTCTAAAAGCAGTGCAAAATTTAATTTTAATAATAAATATTATTTCAAAACTTTTTACCTTCTTCGTCGTCGATGGCTAAAAATTCAGTATCTTCCTGCTTTATTGACATTTTATAAAAGTAATACTTTCTAACTTCACTTCTTGTGGCAGACTAAAATAATGCTATGCATATTTTTGTAATTTTTAACTTGACTTTATGAAATACAAAACCTCTTTCAGCTTTTTAAAATTTTTTAAATCTACTAATACATACAAACGAAAAGTGTTTATGTAAACAAATTATTTATTACAGAAATTCAAGACAAATTTAATACAATAAGAACTGTACTTCTAATCCAAGTAAAAAATTTCATTAAGAGCTCCTCAAGAAGGCTTTCCCAGCAAAAACATTGTATCAACTACTTACCAGGCTATTTATTCGCTTAATTACTTTTGTTGGCGATGTCCAAAAAGTAATTCGTACTCATTATTTTTTGGCTGTTTTGTAAGTGAGAGGGTAAAGACTACATATTACTTTGTGTTTTTAGTAAGTGAGAAGATAATAACCACTCATTACTTTTGGGACATCGCGAACAAAAGTAATTAAGCGAGTAAATAGTTTGGTAAGTAGTTGAAACCCTATTTTTGCTGGGTTGTTATATGCCACTGGAACCTGCTGAATTGCTGATCCGCTTCTTTAAAAAATATCTATAGACAACTGCTGAAATTTTTACAAATAAATAATAAAATGTCAGCAGGACAATTCACAAATGATGACTTATGTTTAAAAAGACATCAGTTACATTTACACCACAGATTAGAAAATTTTCTTCACTTCTAAGATATTTAAAATCTGCTAAAAATATGAAAAAAGTGTTCTCCACTACTGCAAAATTGACATCATTTTGACGTTTTACTTCATTTGACAATTGCTTGCTATCATTTTATTGCACGTTAGGCCACCGGGTTAAAATACTATTTTCAGCTGGGATAAAATTTATGACATTACCAGTAAATACAAACAGTATCTCATGGATTTGATATTGTTAAAATTAAAAAATTAAGGATTTTATGTCGACGACGCAATAATTCATAATATACCAAAAAAAAGTCATTGAAAATAGCTTAACAAGCTTAAGGGGAGTTTAGAATGTAAAGGGTGTTTTTTTTAGAGTGTCTCAATAAAGCAGGAAGGTAAAAAGTTTTAAAATAATATTTCTTATTAAAATATATTATAAAATTTTGCACTGCTTTTAGACTTCATACCACCAAATTTTTCAGAGGGTCTCAACTTTGGATTTGATACTGTTAAAATTAAAAAATATAGGATTTTTTTCGACGACGCAATAATTCATAATATACCAAAAAAAGTCATTGAAAATAGTTTAACAAGCTTAAGCGGAGTTTAGAATGTAAAGGGTGTTTTTCTTTAGAGTGTCTCAACTTTGAGTTGGCATCACTGCTTTATTTGACAACCCATTTAACAGCTGATAGTTGATTTTTGTTTAGTTGGCTTTTAAATTTCATTATGAATCGAATTACACTAGAGCAACGCATGCAAATTGTTGAAATTTTTAATGAAAATAATTGTTCTATTCGTCAAACTCCTCGTGCACTTCCTTCATTTTATGGCGTACATAATCGTTCTTCAGAGCGGCTAATTCGAAGAACAATATATCGTTTTCGGACCACATTTACTGTTACTAATAATGTGCATCCCGTGAGACGCCGAACAGTGACGAATTAGCCGCTCGGAAGGACGATTATGTACGTCATAAAATGGAAGAAGTGCACGATGAGTTTGACACTCTAAAAAAAAACACCCTTAGTTCCAAAATTATAAAGGGAATATTTGAACAGTTGTCAAAAAATTTAAACCACAATATTTTTGAAATATTGTATTTTTACTTAAGAGACATGTAATTGTAGTATCTTAACAAATAGTTATTAGCAGAGTAACCAGAAATATGCTCTATCATGTTTTTTCCTTAGCCCCGTATTGAGTAATAAATTAAATATTTATCTGTTTCAGAACAATTTAAGAATTCTGGCATCGATTTGTTAGAGCATATTTTTGCATATTTTGTCATAAAAGCATATTTTTGCATATTTTGTCTTAAAGAGCATATTTTGGAATATAAGCATATATGTGAGCATATTTATTTTCTCTTAAAAATCACTTTTTTTTTTGTTTTTGCACTGTCAATTTTTTTTAATTTGATTTTATTTGTAAATGTTTTATTTTTTATTTAAACACATTCAAGACTAAAAACTATAACCACAAAAGTGTGCGAACGAATTCGTTGCAAAATCGCTACACAGAATAAAATTACAAAATTCTAAATATTAGAAGAGAATCTTCAATAGAACATTTTTGTTAATACAAAAAAAAAATATTTTTTAAAAAGGCACCAACAATGAAATTTGTAAATACAAAAACCTTTATGTATTTTTTTAGCTGCCTCTAATTATGGATATAATGCTAGAACAAATGAAAATATTAATAGATGTGATGAAAAAATAAACAACGTTTCTCATTGTCATATTAAGTACAAGGTGGCGCAAAAGTAATGCTCCTATCAGAAAATGCTATAAATTTTGCGATTGGCCCCTAATGTCAGTTCTGTTTTGACATTTGTGTATTAAACACATGCGAAATACACGTTAATAAACAATGTTACGCTACACTGCTCCAGAACGCGGAATATTGGTGACTATTTATTTGAGCAATAATCGGTCGGTGACTTTGGCACAACGTGAATTTCGTCGCAGATTTCCTAGCGTTCCAACGCCTACTGGTGAAACACTGCACCCGCTCAAAGTCACTGTATGGTGTGCTGTTTTCGCTGGAGGAGTCATCGGACCTTTTTTCTTCGAAGACGTCGCGGGCCAAACGGTTACTGTGAATGGTGAGCGCTACAGAGCAATGATCAACGAGTTCTTTTTGCGGCAACTTGATGAATTGGGATTGGAAAACATGTGGTTCCAACAGGACGGTGCAACGCCACACACTGCACGTGCCACAACCGATATGCTGAAGGATGCATTTCCCGGGCGCCTAATCTTCCGTTTTGGCGATTTGCACTGGCCAGCAAGATCGCCTGATTTGAGCGCTCCAGACTTCTTTTTGTGGGGCTTTTTGAAATCGCGGGTTTATGTCAACAAGCCTCAGACTCTTGCAGCTCTTAAAGACAATATCCGTCAAGAATGTGAGGACCTATCGCCGGATGTTTTGGCCAAAGTGATGGAAAATGCCATAAAAAGGGCTCAAATGACAATCAACTGTGGCGGCGGTCATTTACATGACATCATATTCTCGACTTGATGTAAAAAAAATTAAAAGACCAAATAAAAATAATCCACAAGAAGAATCAAAGTTTTTAATTTTTTTTTTAAATTACAGCCAAAAAACATCGGAAGGTTATTTTTGCGCCACCCTGTATATTGTTCAAAACAAAGAAAAATCTATTACAGATAAAAGCAAAGGCCTGGAGGATATAAAAAATATTTGCAAAGAGTTGTGCGGGGTCCATCAAATTTAGCTTTGAAATATAAAGCCAATAAAGTATAAGCTTTTAAATTTGCGCCTATTACTTCAGTTGACGTAGAAAGAAGTTCTAAGATGTAACATTTATTTATTTATTTATTTATTTTATTAAACATATAATCAAAAATTATATTTTAATACCCTAACCGAGAGCACAAGCAATGAAGGCCTTTAGCTCGTTGTAGCGAAAACAGACTAGAGCTAAGCTAGCACGCTACCAACTAGCCTACGGGGGCGCTCAGTAAGATGTAACAGACAGAATTTTTTATTTGAGAATTTAAGTGAATACTTTATAGTCATTTGCAAAAATAACCTTAATTGAATAGTATAGATTTTTTATATTAAGCTCGAGTAAACACTACTCAAATTCAAGATTAAATAAAGTTATACTTTAGTCTATTTTTCAAGTATTAGCTTGAATTTAAATATAATTCAATAATTGTCTTGAAAATTGGACTGACATTAAACCTGGTAACTGAATTTAAGTAGTGTTTACTATGATCCGATCCGTCCATTATAAAATTTTTAAGTTAATTTAAATTAAACAATATCTGTACAAGTGTTCAATTTTTTTTTATTTAATAATACATTTTATATATATATATTAATTTTTTCAGTCTGGCTCTTATTTTTTTTTTTTGTTTTATTTTTTTAGTTAATTATTTTGTTTAAAAAAAAAAATTGGAAAAAAAATTATAATTATTTTTTAGGAGCATATTTTTTTTAAATTTTTAGAGCATATTTTTCGTTTTTTACAGCATATTTTATGGTCTTAAAACATATTTTTTAGAGCATATTTCTGGTTACCCTGGTTATTAGTATTAAATTAGTCACCTACAATTGCCAGTTGCCAGACATTGTTCAGTATGTTTACAGGAAATATGTTTTCAAGTATGTATTAAAATATTTTATTTTTAGCGTTGTTTTAATTAAGTTTCTAGCCAAAAATTGTTATAATTATATTTTCTTTTCTAAATAAATTTCAATTTCATCATTACTATAAGTTATAAATAAGAGTAAAAAATTGTACATATAATCATATGTGGCTTTACATATGTACGTCCGTATTTTATTTTTTTTAATTAACTTATATTGTGTCATATCTAGTTATATATTGATCTTTATGAAATTCGTTATGCTTTATATAATGTATATCTTTTAAATAATCATATTTACTTAAACAAAAAAAATATATATTTATATATGCTATCAGATATTTGAGATATAATGATTTAAGATGCCTTATCAAAACTACTTTTTAATATGTTATGATATATAATTATATATGATTTAATATGTTGTGTTAATATATAAAAACTTATTTTTAATATGTTACGATATATAATTATATATGTATGATTAAATATATGGTCCAAGATGAGAAATATTTTTTATATAAGATACAATATGTATTTGCCAACCAAGGGCCACATTGTGGTTTTCCAAAAATCATAAAGGGCCGCATCATATTTAGAAAAGTCACAATATATATCGTCATCATTTTTTCATTCGGCTACATTAATTAAATATTAATTTTCACAAAAAAAAAAAAAAATCGATTAATATAACTCGAGCAGCAAACAATGTTATTTCCCTGTCATAACTAGATAAATTTTTTAATTAACTATTTTCTCCTCAAATCCAGTGAATTTTTAACACTTTTCTAGAGATTTTTAACAAGATTTTACTTGGGCTGCATTCGGTATGTTGAAAATTTTGCTAACCAAAATATTTGTTGAGCCGATTTGATGCGACTTTGAGTGTAAAATTGTGAAAAGGTCCGAGGTAGAGCAGAGAACTTGTCTACAATATTTCCAAGAAAGAAAAACCTACCAAATAACTTTTTTTTAGGCCGAATTGTTCGGTTGGACATATTCAGAATTATAAAATATGATTTAGGGCCGATTACTGAATGTTTAAATTTACCTTCCTGTTAAATTTATATTTTATATGGGAAACAACAACAGAAATGGGTCATTGAGATTATGGGGCTTAGGGAATACGAATAGTTAATTGTTCTTTTCGTGATAAAATTTCACTAGAACCTTAATGACCTCAAATCGTAATTAAAAAAAAATTTAAATTTTTCACTAAAAAAAATAATAATGTTTTATATTAAGTTTTTTGAAAAGAAATTGTATTAAATTTTTACTAAAATTCATTATCGCGGAAAAAACTTACTATGCTTAAGCGAAAAATCTGATTATAATTCTTGTTTTAATACCCCAGCAAAACCACACATTACCAAATAATTTGTAAAGTAATGTGTATCCATAGGGGCTTATGGATTACTTTACACCTTACTTTACTGATGAATTTTAGAGGCCATGAGCCTCAAAATAATGTATATACCCATTACTTTAGAGGTGATAATGTAAGTGTTTACTTATATGGTTAAGAGAATGGAAAAAGTAATGTGTGTATAAATAGATTTTTATAAAAGAGGAAATTTTATTAAAATATTTTAAACGTTATTTAAAATAATGTGGTCATGATGGGAATCGAACCAGGGAGCTCTGGTTGCCAGCCAAGAACTCTACCCACTGAGCTATCGACGCATATAGTATTTGATTGCTTTAAACTGAAATGAATTGTTGCGCTGCGTTTTTCCGCTTGTGTTGTCAAAACACACATACATTACCCTTTTGCTAACAAAAAAACACAAAGTAATGTATCTAAAAATAGACTTTCAAAAAAATTTCAATTATTACTTAACATTTATAAATCATATATTACGTAATCAATAATACGTAACTTATTACTTTATGCTTGCAAATAATGAAAAAGGTAACGAGCTATCATTATAAGGTAATGCATGATAATATCGCACCCATTACACTAGGCAACAGCCATTTTGTTATTTGGTTCTAGCATACTTTTTCTCATGGATTTGGACCTACTGAACACGAAAATGAATTTTAAAAATTTTTTCTGTCGATTGGTTTGCGAGATACAAATTTTTTAATTTTTTTTTTTTAATTTTTGGAGGTACACTTACTATTTTGAGCATATCTTTAGTCTTCTTTGACCTATTTTATCCTACTACTACTCAAATTAAAGACAATTGAGCCGTCTACAACTTATTCTCAGAAAATTTTCAAATCGGGTTAGTAGTTTTGATGTTGGCGGCTTAAAAAGGTTAAAAAACTGCGTTTTTTTAGTAAAAATGTGGCTGAAAAATTCATATAAAAATTCATATAAAATGTAAAACGCGATGTTAACAGCGATTTTAATTTTTTTACGTATAGCTGACACTTTTCCAAAGAAAATAAGCCCTTACTTAACAAAATCTGATGACAAATGGCCGACTTATTATTTTTTTGGTAAGCGACCGAAATTCCGCTATTTCACGATTTTTTGATTTTCATTATTTGCACAGCTTACCTACCCAACGCAAACGAATAAATACATTTGAACTTAATTTAAAATAAACAAATTAGTCTTCGTATATTATTTTTTAATTTATTTACAGCACTACATGCTCATACATATTTAAACATAAGGAGACACGGTTATCAATTGCATTTCAAAACTGTCTGTGAAAGTGTAAAGAAGTTAATATTTAGAAAACGCAAGGAAGACAATGAGTAAAAGACTACGTGTGTTCGAGTGTTTGAACGATTTTTTAATTTATTTACAGCACTACATGCTCAATGTATCGCACAATTAGCTAAACTAACGAAATTAAACTAACTAATTAAATTAAGCAAATCAAAGCACAAAAAAATGAGTAAAAACAAAGATATAAGTGTACATTTTATGCCATGTGGAAAAACTGCTGACTTCTTCTTTGTTTTTTGTATTCGCTGCAATCGGTCTCACGTATTAGGGTCCAAATATAGTCACCCATCATAGCCGTGTCATAGTTGCCCTGATAGCGTCGTTCCATAGCCTTCAATTCCTGATGAAAGCGCTCGCCATGTTCGTCGCTCACGTCTCCTAAATTCTCAGGGAAAAAATCCAAATGAGAATCCAGAAAGTGTATTTTAAGTGACATGTGCACTCCCATGGCTTCATAGTTCTTTACCAGATCCTCAACTATGTCCTTATAATTCGGGCTTTTGTTGTTTCCTAAAAAGTTTTCCACAACAAGCCTGAAGGAATTCCATGCTGCGGCTTCGATGGGTGATAACAGCTTTGGGAATTTTTCATCTTTCAACATTTTTTTTATCTCGGGTCCTGCGAAGACTCCTTCTTTAATTTTTGCCAGCGAAAGGTAAGGGAAAATTGACCGTAAATAGGCAAAAGCTTCACCTTCTTTGTCTAATTTTTTGGCAAAATTTTTAATCAAACCCAATTTTATGTGCAGCGGCGGAAGTATTATATTTTCACGGTTCTCTATTAGTGGTTTGCGCTGAACATTCGCTTCTCCAAATACAGGTTTCGTTCGTACCGGCCATTTTTTTTTTATATAATGCTGATCATCAGCGCGGCTATTCCAAAGGCACAGAAAACAGCAATGTCGCGTATAGCCTCCTTGGAGTCCACACAGAATGGCCACAACTTTAAGGTCGGCGCATATTTTCCAATTGTATTTCCTATACTCTATGCATTTCAGCAAAATGTCCATAGTTTCATAGTTCTCCTTTGAATGAACCGCATGAGCAATAGGAACAGATGGCTTTTCATTCCCATTATGTAAGAGAACTGCCTTCAAGCTCTCTTTGTTGCTGTCAATAAACAACCTCCATTCGTTGGGGTTGTGAATTTGGTGAAGCTCTTGGAACAAGCCTGAAATGTCGCTGCAAAAACATATTTGGTCTTTCTTTGTATAAAATTTTGCATACTCCTTGTGACGGTTTCTGTACGCTGATACTTTCACTTCTGAAGCCGCAAATCCACACTGTATCATCCGAGACGCAAAAAGTTCGGATTTCTCCTTAGTGAGACCAAAATCGCGCACCCAATCGTTTAGTTCGGCCTGTGACAGTAATTTTCGCTTTGCACCCGGCTCAAATTCGCTTGCATTTGACTCAGACTCTTCTTCTGACGATTCTGCTTTTTGAAGAGATGCACCAGGGCACACTGGATATGGCACATCATCCGAATGTGGTACTGGAAGCGCAAACGATCCCACTTGAGCGTAGTTCCATTTAAAAAATCTTCCTACCCCACTGTTTGTGGTGAGGCAAAAATAACAGTCTGTGGAATGGCATAGCGGCTTTTTCCACATCATTGGTGTATCGAATTTCATATGGCGGCTAAAATTAAAATAAATTACTATATTCGCTATGTATAATGTGTTTAAATAAAAATTCTTACCTTCCGCCAGCTGCCCAGTTGGTTAAGATTATATAGCAAAGATCACACAGCGACTTAGGTGTCCATGGTTCTGTGATATTTGGTGAAATACCAAAATAATTCAAATAGTGCAATTGTACTGCTGGAGTAAACTTGTGTGCGTGATTTTTTTTTTATAAACTGGCCACAAACATTGCAGAAATTGTCTGGATCGTTCAAACACTCGAACACACGTAGTCTTTTACTCATTGTCTTCCTTGCGTTTTCTAAATATTAACTTCTTTACACTTTCACAGACAGTTTTGAAATGCAATTGATAACCGTGTCTCCTTATGTTTAAATATGTATGAGCATGTAGTGCTGTAAATAAATTAAAAAAAAATATACGAAGACTACTTTGTTTATTTTAAATTAAGTTCAAATGTATTTATTCGTTTGCGTTGGGTAGGTAAGCTGTGCAAATAATGAAAATCAAAAAATCGTGAAATAGCGGAATTTCGGTCGTTTACCAAAAAAATAATAAGTCGGCCATTTGTCATCAGATTTTGTTAAGTAAGGGCTTATTTTCTTTGGAAAAGTGTCAGCTATACGCAAAAAAATTAAAATCGCTGTTAACATCGCGTTTTACATTTTATATGAATTTTTATATGAATTTTTCAGCCACATTTTTACTAAAAAAACGCAGTTTTTTAACCTTTTTAAGCCGCCAACATCAAAACTACTAACCCGATTTGAAAATTTTCTGAGAATAAGTTGTAGACGGCTCAATTGTCTTTAATTTGAGTAGTAGTAGGATAAAATAGGTCAAAGAAGACTAAAGATATGCTCAAAATAGTAAGTGTACCTCCAAAAATTAAAAAAAAAAAATTAAAAAATTTGTATCTCGCAAACCAATCGACAGAAAAATTTTTAAAATTCATTTTCGTGTTCAGTAGGTCCAAATCCATGAGAAAAAGTATGCTAGAAACAAATAACAGACAAAAGTTTGTTATTTGTGACCTAGTGTTACCAAAGTTTTGCTGGGACATTAGTTTCAAATGTAGGGCAGTAGAAAAAAGTACGCCATTTACAGTCTAAAGCAAATAAAAGTTTTAACTACTTTTGCTCATAAATTGGTCCATGCAAGAAAATAAATTTTAATGATGAGTCTTAAATATTTAAATAATTAAGAGTAATTTATGCTTTCAATTAGAAAAATTATGCTTCCAGTTAGAAAAAAGATTTTTTTTTTTAATTTCGTAAGTTTGTGTTCTATTTTAAATAAAAGTTCCCAGCCTCTAAAACAAACACCCTTTACATATAATTACACATGATCTTTGTTT
Source organism: Eustalomyia histrio (assembly GCA_949748255.1). Taxonomy (NCBI): domain Eukaryota; kingdom Metazoa; phylum Arthropoda; class Insecta; order Diptera; family Anthomyiidae; genus Eustalomyia; species Eustalomyia histrio. The sequence goes on from OX456525.1 coordinate 51,923,927, forward strand.
TCAAAAGTCCTGTTAGTGGTTAAAATTTAATATATATTTTATTTCTTTTAAAATATAATTTTTCTGCAAATTTTTTCTAAGGCCGAGGTATATGCTTATAAACAATTATATATATTGTAACTAAATATAATTATATATAATGTCTTATGTAATCGTATGTAATCAGATAAGTGAAGGAACAATGTAGTCTCATAAATTCAGTCATTATATGTAGCATTTTTTCCTTTTTGTTTTTTTTTTGCTTAATTCTGAAATATATAATTATAAATAGGTTCCAAAGATATATTTATAAGTAATTATTATAACACAATTACACGAACAATGTAGGGTTCAAATTCTGCAGAGGGCATTGTTTTTTTAATACCCAATTTTTTATTTTTTATTCAAATTTTTTTACAAAAATTTCTTTGAAATATTTTCTTATAAACTAGATTCCGTACAATATATAGTTATATCTTGTCTGATATAATTTTATTTGACATTTATTGGAAAAAATTGGTTCTTACTAAATACACAAATATATTGCTGTATCTAATAAGATCAGCTATATATTAAAGCAGATATTAAAGAATGTAAAATTGCATAATTTTAAATATTGCGCCAGATCAACTTTTTGTACTCGGGTATATGCTTAATGCTGGATGCATTTGATCTGATCCAAACATATTTAGTTATGTTATATTTGCATGCAAACATGTATATATTTTTATATTCAGGAAATTCTTTCTACTAATTAATGTGTTAATTTCATTGGAAAGATTGAAAGGTTAAAACTGGATCAGATATAAAAATTAAATCGGGAAATTATGTTTCTAAAAGTCTGGTCGGGAATTATTTTGGTTTAAAGTTCGGCAATGGAATTGCTTATAACCTCAATACACATATATGATTGGATTAAATTACCATAAAATGCATTTTAAACAACTCCCAATTTTAGGATTTTTACAGAAAATTATTCAAAGGCAAACTAGGTGTTTGAACACATCTAAAAAAGTTGCTGCCAGCATCAAAACCAGTTCTTTTTCATATATTTTCTATGATTAGCAAACTGCTGCCAAACTGTAGCTCTACAAAATAAATTAGAACTGTTTATATCCATTGGCAGCAATACATTTGCCATGGCAGCATTTTGCTTGGCATATAAAATATGTATATATAAAAAAACTGATTTTGTTGCTGACGCCAACTTCATTTAATAACCACATAAAATCTATAAAATGTATGAATTAAGTAAGTAAAATAATATGCATATTTTCATAAAATTTGTATAAAGGTTTAAACTATTTTTGGCTTCTCGGCTCAGCCAGCAATAATAACGAAAAATCCGCAAACCAACTCTATAGTATAAATATTTTCTGGCCATTACTGTATTTACAGTTTTTAGCCAACTGTGGTATATCTTAGACAGCAACCAAACTTGTGCTGCCACACCAGACTTGGATTTTTGTTATCAAATTTGGAGATTTTTCGTTGGTCTTCTTGATAAACATTTTTTATTGGGATAGAAAATTTTTTGGGGGATATTTAAATTTTGTTTGTCAACATTATACAGTGCGACCTCGGATAACGATACAAAAAAAAATTACAATAATAAATAATAAATAAATATTCTAATGTAAAAAACGAAAAGTTGTAATAATTGATTGTTTTAAAAAAGATTTTATTGTAAATACGCGGAACCAAACATTTCTATAATTATTTACCTTAGGAAGTTAAACAGCATTAAAAATCGTATTGTATATTTATAAAGTAAATCTGTATGAAAAATCAATTTTTTATCATTTGATTTATTTTAGCGTTTTTAATACAAGGGCGGGTCATTAAGTCCGTGACTTTTCGAACTTCCCACGTAGTTATATGAAATGCAACATAAAGTACATCCTGTTAATCGACTACTATCAAACTTTGAGTCATTAACTTTGCGTTTAACAGCTGTTCAAAACATACAACCTCGTGGATTTTTTTAAAATCGAAATGAATTTCGAGTGCTCATTAAACATTATTTTTTGCGAAAAAAAACCGTCAATCAAACCAAGGAAAAGCTTGATTTCAATGGTAAAAAAGTGGTTTACTGACTTTCGTTGTGGCCTTACAAGCACGAAAGATGCCAAACGTTCTGGACGCTCAGTTAAGGTCTCTACACCCAAAACAATTGAAAAAATTCACGATATGTGTTGTTGGCCGAGATTGAATGTGCGATAGATTGTGGAAGACATAGGCATTTCACATGGCTCAGTGGTTTCAATTTTGAACGATCACTTGTGTATGAGAAAGCTTTCGCGCAAGATGGCTGCCGTGTTTGCTGACAATCGACCACCAACGGAATCGTGTGACAGCTTAGTTTCCATGGCAAAAATCCATGAAGTAGACTACGAATATTTGCGAAGCAGAAAATTTCCACCAGTTACGGGATATAATTTTTTATGCTTAATCAAAAAATAAGTTTTTGACCTAAAAAATATTTCGCCCGGACTCAGGGACTCAAAAGCAATTTTTGCTTTATATTTGGGGTTAGAAGACCAACACAAGTACTTAAAAAAGGTTTGAAGGCTGAGCAAAAAGTCGATTTTTATTAAAATGTTGTTTTTCATAAAACAAAACATCTTTGAGATAATTTTTTTTTTTGGTAAAAATCGATTTTTGAAATATTTATACCCAGCAAAAACAGACATTACCAAGTAATTAAGGGAGTAAGTAGCACACAAAGAGTTTCACTAGTTATCAGGCTATTTACTGGCTTAATTACTTTTGTTCGCAATGTCCCGAAATTCACGGGTGGACATTACCCTCTCGCTTATAAAATAAAGTAAGAATAATGAGTTACCAGTATGGTTACTCATAGTGAAGAAACAAGTGGCTAGCTACAATAATAAAGTAAGTGGTTATTCTTAAAACAATAGTGTACCTTAATCAAGTACAATTTTCTTACTTAAAGAAAGCGACAAGAATAATTTATTTTAAAAAATTTTTAAAATATCAACTTTTTGATCTCAAAAACTTAAGTTCATAATTCCATGCAATTTCTCATAAAAAGGCTTTAAAATATGAACATTTTTAAAAAATCAATTTTACAGCAGATAATTTTTTTATTTTGTTGTAGTTTTTTAAAAAAATTATTAAATATAATACTAAAAAGAACAACTAACAGTTAATCATTATTTTGCGTGTACATATAATTAGTTCTTTCACCCATTATCAGTAGGTCATTATTTTGTTGTTTAGAATAATGACAAAAGTAACTAGCTATCATTACATGGTAATCTATGCAGTAACGACATATGTATATCAAGTTAATTTTAAATAAAAAAAATTATATATATTTTTTTTAAAATTCCCTTAAGAAGAGTTTATCATAAATATAACTTTTATTCCTGAGTCCAAGAGTATACATTTTTTAGGGCTCAATTTTCTTATCAGAAAAAAATCTACACTAAATGTCTTTGAAATTCCTTTTCAAAAAGGTCTATAATAGATCTATTTTAAACTTATTAAAGATATTATTTTTAATTGACTCTTTTTTAAAAATCCTCAGGGTTTTATTTGAAGTTTTTCATAAAAATAATATAACTTTTACCTGTGGAAGAAATCGCAGAATACAAAGTTTTGCGACATTTTTCGCATAAAATCAAATATTAATGAATTTAGGAATTTACACAAATCCGTTTTTTGTTGAAAAATGGTACAAACACGGACCGAATACGGATCCGTAAACGGTCCCTCATTGACGGACTTTGAACTCCGTTTTTTATCCGATATATCGATCCGTAACCGGTCCATCATTGATGGTATTTCAACGGATTCGAATCAGTTTCGCTGTTGGATTATGAAGGACCGAAAACGGCACGTAATTGTTTGTTGGGTTCAATGTGTAATATAAATAATATGAATAAACAAGACCATGATTCAGCAATTTATATAGGTATAACCCCTTAATATTCTGTAGCGGGTGTGCCACATATTTTTTTTTTCTCTATTTGAACGATAAATATTCGATAGATGACTATGGAAGCTGTTTAAAACCAGTTGATTATTTTATTTATACAATAATTAACTCAAAAGATATGCAAATGAAAGTGAAATTTGTATTTACAACTAGAAAATTAAACTGCCGCCAAGATATTGTTTATACTGGGTGGGCCAAAAACCATCATCTGATTTTTTTTTTTCACTGTAACTTTTGTTTAAAAGGAAAACTCATTTGGTTTTTAACTGATTATATTTAATCGGACTTAAAAGTTTTGGTTTAATTAATTGTGGAAATTATATCCGACAATTAGGTGGTGTTGACCTTGATGCAAATTTAGGCTCTTTTGATAACATTGTGTGTGTGCGCAGCGTTTGTGACCACAAACGCTGTGATTGCTGCTTTTTAAGTCCTTCAAGTTGCGGGGCATAAACCACAGAAACTTCAAATATCAATTTTAAAGTCCGGTCAGTCAAATTGGAGGATCTGGCTGGCCAAGCAAAATCACCAAAAGGCGAGATTACACGCACTGAGTAATCATCCTTTAAATTTATCATTGTGTCGCGTGCAGTATGACAAGTGGCCCTGCATGTTCTCCATATTCAGTAGACCGTACCAAAAAAAAGTTTGCCGTACACCTTTGAATCTAAATTATTTTTGCAAGGCGGTTTTGAAATTTTTTTTTTGGCCTTTTTAATATTTTCGTTATAGCTACGCCATTTACGGTCGGATCTTAAAGCGTGATAAATTTTTTTGTCTCGAGTGGACCAATATTTTGATCTAAGCGCCATTGACCTCAAGTCGATTGTTAAACTATTATTAAAAATAAGCAACCAAATGGGCTGAATATAATAAAAAATCCTCTTTTTGATTGAATTTTCAATTAATTTAAAATATATTTTAGATTGTTTTTTACAAAATAATATTGTACAAATATTTTTAGATTTTAAGGACTTTTTCTAAAAGAAAAATTCCGAAAAAAAACTTAAAAATGTTCTTAGAATCTCCATAAATTCTATGTTTTTATTAAAAAAAGTCCTTAGAATTTAAAAATTTTTTAAAATTATTTTTCTTTAAAAAAAGTCCATAAAATCAAAGAAGTTTTCTGGAAAAAACTCTTAATAACAAATTTTTGCTTTAGAAAAAATATTTTTTAAAGAAATTATCTTAAATTTAATGAACTTTTTCATGGTTTCAAATCATAATCATTGCAAAATTAAGGCTATTTTATTATCATTATATGATAAATATATTATAGTACGGCTATGGTTGGCATAATCATAATCCCACAAATTTATGATGTTCTTCGAATATGATTGCCTCAACCATGTTTTTATTTGTGTGAATAGGGTAATACTTATTGCCCCACCTTGTGAGCTAAGGAGTTTTAAAACAGATTTCATTTACTTTTTATCGAATTTCTTTAAACATATTTTTTACAAATATTCTAACAAATTCCAATCTCTACCAATTAACAAGAATAAGCCAGCAAAACCACACATTACCAAATAATGGGTAAAGTAATGTATAGCCATGGATTACTTAACACATTACTTCATTGATGAATTTTACAGGCGATGAGCCTCAAAGTAATGTATTCATTGTTACAATTATGCTTTTTAAAAAATTAAAAGTAATGGGTTCCCTTTTTGCAGATAGGGGGTTAAAAATAATTGGTTACCTAAATGATTACAAAGAGGTTAACAATAATTGGTTACTTTAACTTTTCGTGTTTTAACTTTAACTTGCACTTTTTCAAACCAATTAAGGATTTTCTACAAAAAAAAACAAACTAATAAAAACACGAATGCTAAAGTTTCTGAAACTAAAAATGCTTGTGATCAATAGATGGCAGTAGATTTAGATTTTACAGTAGTGTGCAATATAAATAAATGCACATCCCGTAGTCTCGAATGGAGGAATGTAGGGAAATATGTGGACATATATTGCAGCAAATGTCAAAATTATCTTATCTTCTGTGTCGATGACTCGATTTCGATAATGATTCTCCGGCAATATTCGCTATCAATTATTGCTATTAAGTAAAAATCAGCTGTCATTTTCGTTTGACAATTATAACAAAGGCGACATACAAACACAACAACCAAAACATGATGAAATATGAAAGAATTTAATAAATTTTAACAAATTATGAGAAAAACCAAAACAATTTAACATAAGCTCGACGATGAGCAATTTTGTGCAGTTATTCTGCTGACGCTTTGTACTTATTGCTAAGACTTTTTTCGCTTATATAGATGGGATGGGATAAAAATTAATTATCAAATTGTAATGCATTAAATAATCAACTGTCGGTAACATCCCAGCAAAAAAAAATGGTAGTCATTCTGTGACTATAACTTCTTTCATTGCTTCCTAAACTTCAGTTGACATTCTTTTATGATTTTTTGGTGTTATTCTAAGGCACTTCGAAAAAAATTCATGTGTTCATATTTCAAATACAGTGATCTTTTATGATTTTTTGGTGTTATTCTAAGGCACTTCCAAAAAAATTCATGTGTTTATATTTCAAATGCAGTGATCTGGATATAAACCCGATGCATATCTTAAAAAATGACTCTTCATTACTTCTAAAGCATATGTTATAGTATATCGTATATTTTTTGAATCTTAAGCACTTACTCAAATTGAGAAAATAGTTTTGATGAACTTTTTTAATTTTTTTACTAAATATTTTTTATATTTTAGTTCAAAACTTCATGAGGGTTAGAATTTATGCAGTTTTGCAATTTTTATAAAAGTTTTGAAAAATCAAGAAAAAGAGATTTTTTGACCTTTAATTAAAACTAGCTGGCCTGTCATTTGCATTTTTTCAGCCTCAAATATTTATTACGACGCAATCTGTGCATTTTTGCATTATGTATTTTATTTAACACTACATCAATTCCAGTTTTAATTCAGAATTTACCAAAATAATTTTAAAATTGTGTAAAAATTATTTCAAATTGCCCAAAAATGTTTTAAAATTGTGCAAAAATTATTTAAAATTGTTTAAAAATATTTTAAAATTGTCTAAAAATGTTTCCAAATTAAACAACCAGTTTTTATAATATCCAAAAATATTTTCAAATTTGTCTAAAAATTCATTAACATTTTTGAAAAATGTTTCAAAAATGCTTTTTCACTAATGCAGAATTATTTATTTGTTTTAATAAAGAGTTTTTGTATATCAATGCATAAATTTCGCTTCTTTAAACTTATTTTTCTGCATTCTTATGAATTAAATTTTCATTAAAGCTTAAATATTACGAAGTATATGAACATTTTCCTAATCATTTTATTATCATTGCTTCCTTAGAGTACAGTATGAGTAATGCTAGTAGCTACATTTGAATACTTCCATCCTATGACACGCTAATGTTTAATTCATCGATGAAACCATTAGAAAAGAAGTGATGCCTTTGCCATAGTAGTGATGCTTTTAATGCTTCTTTGGCAGCTTCATTTTTGCTGGGATATTACTTTATGTTTCAAAATAATGCTGGATGCATTACAAATGCATCCAAATATCAGTGAATCATTACTTTTTATTGAATTATAATGATATAGGTAAGGAGTATACATTACAAAGTAATTATGTATCCAATTATATGTACCTCATTACTTTATATTTAAAAATAATAAGTTTTCCTGGGAAGTTTAAATATGACGTTTAAAATTTAAGACGTTTATTTCTGATTTAAATGTTACTTTTTAATATTAAAGTTAAAATGTTTTCAACATTTTTCTATCATCTTAAATATTTGAACTGAATGATATCTTAACAAACAACAATACAATGTTTAAAAGCAACATTATTAAATTATAAACGTAAAAATTATATTCAATTAACTGGATTGGCCAAATGTGAAGAAGTCTTCACTTTATTAACCAAACAACCTCAACGCGATCAAGTTAAGTTATTGCATTTGTAAGCTTAAATATAATTTTCAAATAAAAAATCAGTTAATGGTTGTTGTTAATGGGAGTTTGAATTAAAAAAAAAATTAAAAAAACTAGGCCACATGCGATCAAATGAGAATATCGTAAATGCAATTGTGCTGTAATTGGTTTTGAAATTGGCGTTTTAATGCTTTGTTTTTGTTTGGTTTTATTTTGGCTTTTTAATACTTCTCTTCTTTTTTTGAATTGTATACGGCTTATAATTGACAATAGAAGTAACAACAAAAACACTTCAGCGACATTTACATCATACGTCACGATGCGCATGAAGAGGTGGGCTCTTTATTTTGTGTAATGCTCGTAAATTACTGTGCATTTTATATGGTTTTATTGTTTTACATTTAGTTTGCTTATTTTTTTACATGGGGAGTTTTGTTACTACTTTGTACGCTACAGTTGGTAAGTAAATAAAATACTGATGCAATATATTTGCAAATATTTAGTTTTTAAAAAATTCCCAAATATTTTATATTTTAGAAAATCTAAAAGATCTTCTTATAACTTGCATCGCACTGTAAAACAGCTCAACAAAAATTTACTTTTTCGTCATGTAACTTTTTAAGGTATTTTGGTCAGCTAAAACCTCATAATCTGATGTAATTAATAGGGTTTCAGGGCTTTTTTCAACCCTTGTCCCAGTATGAAATTCATAACGCGCCAATATTATGGGTATGTAAAGGGTGGTCCAACCATAATGCACGATGTCAATTGAGAGTCACACCGTAACGTCAAGTTTTTTGCCCAAGTTCATTTGTAATTTCTTTGGTACACAATTGAACAGCGCGTTAAGTTTCTTGGAAGTCTTTTACGAAAATGGGGGTTCAAAGCAAAATGCACTTCGTGATTTTTTTGGTCGGGAGAATTGTGCTCAAATTTCAGCAAACCGGGTCTGAAGGAATTGTGAAAACACCAGTGCATGCTCGCCCAGTTCGTTCTGCGGAAAACATTGCTGTCGTGATAACGGACTTATTTTGGCCAGAAATTGAGAATATGGACCTGGACGATATGTGGCTCCAACAGGATGGTGACACTTGCCACACAGCCAACGAAATAATGACTCTTTTGCGCGAGAAATTGAATGGTCGTGTTATCTCACGTCGTGGCGATGTTAATTGGTCGCCACGATCATATGATTTGACACCGTTGGGGATATTTAAAAGAAAAAGTGTACGTCAATAAGCCAAGAACAATTCAAGAGCTAAATAATGACATTGAACATCAATTATTTCTCAGAGTCAGTATTGTGTCCAGGGGGGCTGGAATTCCCAAAATTTCAGATTTATGAGTTTATTTTTATATCAAAACATATGTATGTAAAATTGAAAATATGTAATTAACAACTTAACTTATATAGACTTTCTAAGTACGAGGGCGGATCAATAAGTCCGTGACTTTTTAAATGAAACACTGTTTTTTTTTCTTGCAAAAAAAAAAAATATTTTTCAACATAATCTCCTTTTAGCTCAATACACTTAATCCAACGTTTCTCCAATTTTTGTATCCCTTCTAAAAAATAGGATTTTTCTAGGTCCATAAAATAGGCATTTTATTCATCGTTGGAGCTAAATCTCTTTCCACCGAAGCATTTCTTTAGGTTTGGAAATAGGAAATAGTCACTGGGGACTAAATCCGGAGAATTTGGCGGATGAGGTACCAATTCGTAACCCAATTCATGGAATTTAGCCATTGAGACTACAAACGTCACACGATTACGTTTATGTGCAATTGAGAGCAAACGCGGCACCCATCTTGCAGACAGCTTTCCTAAATCCAATTGATCATTTAAAATCGAAACCACTCTGCCATATGAAATGCCTATGGCATCAACAATCTCACGCACTTTTACTCTTCGATCGCCCAACACGATATAGTCGATTTTTTCGACATTTTTGGGTGTATTGACCTCGATTGGCCGTCCAGAACGTTCAGCGTCATTTGTACTTGTGCGACCACAACGAAAGTCAGTAAACCACTTTTTACTATTGAAATCAATGGTACAGAGTCCCCATAGTATTTATTAAGCTTTTCCTTGGTTTGATTGACAGTTTTTGTTCGCAAAAAATAATATTTAATGAGCAATCAAAATTCACTTTTTTCAATCAAAAAAATAAACCCCACGAGGTTGTATGTTTGTTAAACGCAAATTAAATGAAGGAACTTGCTCAAAATTTGACAGTAGTCGATAAACAAGATGTACTTGATAGGGGCAGTGTTGCATTTCATATTACTACGAGGGAAGTTCGAAAAGTCACAGACTTATTACCCGCCCTCTTAGTTACAGTAGTTAAAAAGTAAGATTTTATAAAAATAATGCCAAGTCTTCGGAATTCTTGGCTTTCCTCTTTTAAATGTAAACAAAAATATGTGTCATAAAAATATTTGAAATTTTTCTTTTTGTAATTTGATAAAATATTAAAAGCAGTAAAAGCTAACAAATATATGATGTGTTTGTTAGTAAATGCAGAGCAGGGCATACCATATAATTGCTATATTTCGTGTTCCGTCGAAGTCCATATATGAAAACAAGCAGTTATAGATATAGAGATATAAAAATTAAGCTTTTTATAAAAAAACAGAAAAAAAATTGCCGAAAAATGACAATAGAAATTAATAAAAAAAATTTTAAATCAAACAACACAATTTAAATTCAAAAAATAATAAATAATATTTAAAAAAATACCAAACGCAATTAAAAAAATTATTGAAATTCAACAAGTATTTATTGTATTTGATTTGGTGTTTTCGAATTTCAATTGATGCTTTATAAATTACATTTGGAGTCATTGTAAAATTTTTGAAACAACCTAATCGTTTTTGAAATAGTCTCCAGATTTGAGTAAAAATTTGCACATGGCTATTCTACGTTCCCTTGATATCTGTAATGTTTTTTCTTTTTCAAAATTCGATGTAGTTTACGGTGGCGTTGTGCAAAATGGCCCCAAAAAATATAACCCCAATCTTAAAATGTAATTAAGCACCATATTTTTGAGCAACATTTTATATTGAAAATTAACCCTAAAAGTATAATGAAAAATAACCCCAACCAAATGAAAATTACCCCCAAAATTAAGTTTGGGGCATATTGTCATTTATTAGATTATTTTGTAAAATAAAACAAATTTTAAGAAATAAAAAATTATCCCACATATGATGAAATAAAATATTTCCCCAACAAATGCAAAGCAAATAAATGTTGCTTCTGCACAGCATTATACACATTTATATTGCATGGAATCAATAACATCCGAATGTACTCCTTATAAACATTAAAGGTACTTGGGTCAACCTAAATTGAAATAGTATTTTAAAGAATTAGAATAAAAATTATTTTATATAAATCAAATATTTTAGCAATGCGCAACCACTGCCTTTCAAATTAATTAAAAAATTAAGTAAATTTCTGCTCTCCGTCCATGGGTGTATCCTCCCAGCCAGTCCTTATTAAATTTTGCTGCTTACAATGGAAGAAACATCAATTTCCAATATACGGTTTTTGCAACATCCGACGATTTTAAAAAATTTTAAAGCAAATGGTTTTCTATGATAATGCGTCTTAGAGCTTGAAAATTTTTAAACCAGTTAAGAATTATATTTGTTCTTAATGTATGAAAAATAAAATTTTCGCCTGTGGCGCCAACTTCTACAACTATTAATATACGAAAAATAAAATGAAAATTTTTTAATAAAAATCGCGCGATTTTTAGTAAAAATTTTCGCCTGACATAGATTTTCCGGTCACGATAATGTCGTAAAGAATTTATAATATATTGCAGCAAGCCGAGTATTTGACGTTTCATCAAAAGAATTTTGTAGCATAATAGATTTTTTTCATCGAAATGATTTAAAAGCGTGAAGAAGCTTCACAACACAAAAAAAAATCTATCACAGTCACTGTAATAAAAACAAGTTTTAAATAAATATTTTTTATGAATTTAAAAGCTGTAAATTTTGTTTTAAATGTTTAAAAAAGGCAAAAAATTAAGGTTTAAAAAATTGCCAGCTTTGAAAAATTTAGAAAATATATGTTGGCTCCCCCGGTACAAAATCCTCGGCACGTCACTGCTCAGAGTCATTGAAAATATGGATCATCGGATAGAGATATGCCACCCATAATTGTCATAGATCCTTCTATTGTAATAAAAAACATTAAGATAATTCTCTGAAAACTTTTTGATTTATTTACAATTAACATCGTGCATTATGGTTGGACCAACCTTTACTTAGGGAACTCAATTAACTCAATAAAAAATATTACACAAATCAAGAAGATCGAAGAAAACTAAAAGAATTAACAATTTTAAATAATTTTTGCACAATTTTAAAACAATTTTGGGCAATTCAAAATAATTTTTACACAATCTTAAAATTATTTTAAAACTGGAAATGGTGTAGTGTTAAATAATATACACAATGCAAAAATGCACAGATTGCGTTGTCATAAATATTTAAGACTGAAAAAATGCAAATGACAGGCCAGTTAGTTTCTATTAAAGGTTAAAAAAATATATTTTTCTTGATTTTTCAAAACTTTTAGTTGTTTAAACTAAAATATAAAAAATATTTTGGTAAAAAAATTAAAAAAGTTCATCAGAACTATTTTCTCAATTTAAATAAATGCTTTAGGTTCATATACGATATACTATAACTTATGCTTCAGAAATAAAGAAGAGTGATTTTTTAAGATATGCATCGGATTTATATCCAGAGGGTCAATTCTCGTTTTGTAAAACGGTGAAATAAAAAGTTTTTTCACGTTTTCATAGTACTTTTAAATCGCGTTCTGTGAAAAAATGTAAAGAAATATCAAAACGTTTTCATATGAAAAAAAAAAGTGGAACGAAACAAGATTTTTTCACGATTGCACAGCACTGGCGATTCTTGTTTTGTGTAACAGTCCAAACAAGTGTCAAAATATTTTCATATGAAAAAATTGTTTACACAGACTATTTATAAGTGAAATAAACATGGAGAAGATTGTAAGAGGAAAGCGTGCCAGCGAAAGCCAAAAGGAGTATTTAATTAATTATTAAGAAAAGCATGTGGACATTGCAAACGATAAGTAAGTAGCTTAATAACCATAATCACACTTTTATTAATCCTATATTTACAGATTTGTAACTGCAGATGCACGCAAAGAAAAAATATGGTTGGGGAAATCATATTCGAAGAGCATCATATATTTTAGGGTTTATGGTTGTGCCAACCATAGTCGTACTATAATATGGTTATCATATTATAATAATAAAATAACCATATTTTCATCATAATATGATTCCTACAGTTATGTTGTGATTCAAAAATTACCATATTATGGTCCTAAATAAACATGTTACATTGAATTTATCATAATATGTTCGCACCTAATCATAGTATGCTCAAAATGCTATCATATTATGGTCCCTCATAACTATATTATTATTCCTGGATTATCATTTTATGATCCATAATCTAAGAAAATTTTTTAAAGGAAAATTTCTTAGAAAGAAATTGAGATTTAGGAATTTTTGAATGAAAATTGTTAAGGAAAAAATCATTTTCAGAAAACTTTAATTCTGTGGACTTTTTTTAAGACAAATACTTAAATTTATGTTCTAATGACTTTTTAAATAAAACATCTTAGACACTTTTAAGATTTTTTGTAGAAATTTTTCTTTAACAAAAAGTCTTATTCTATATATATATTCTTATATTTCTACTAAAAAAAGTCCTTAGAATCTAAGTATTTTTCATAATGAAAAGTTTACAGAATCTACGAATTTTTCTTTCAAAGAAAGCCCTTAAAATTTTAGTTTGTTTTGAATATATAAACTTTTATCTATGAAACAGTTTGTGGAATCTGAGAATTTTAGTTTAAGAAAAAGTCCATAGAATCTAAAAAAGTTTTCATCAGATGAATTTATAAATATTTATTATTTTGTGTAAGAAACCTGTTCGTACAAAAAAAATCTAAAGCTACAAAAAAAAATTAAATTAATGAATTAATGGGACAATTGATGAAATGTTTTAATGACATGTGAAAAGGGTATTTCCTACCCATCTGATATTTGTCCAGTTTTAGTAAAAAATGATTGTATGATTGTTTTTTAAGACATTTGACTGACTGATCTGATAAAATTTTGGTTTTTATAAAAACAAGACAATATTATGACTGTAAATGTTAAAGTCATGTTTTTTTATGTATAGTTATTTATTGATTGTTGCTAGCATTTTATCGTTGCATAATTATCTTATTTTTTTCATAGTCAGAATTTTTATTACCACAATATGGTTACAGCCAATCATGATATAAAATAAGAGGTGGCAATCATAAAATAGTAAAATATTTACTAAATAATGATGGTAGCGACCATGTTGATGGTTAGAAAACCAATAATTTGGTTGTGACAAACATACCCGATCGCAACAAGCACAATATAGTACCAGTGATCATATTGCAACCATGGTTTTTCTCTGCGTGTGGTGCCAAATTTAGAGAAGAAAAGTGTAACGAATTAGCGGCGAGCCTTAACAGTTTTAGTGGGACCCAAAAGGACAGTGAAAAATGGCAAAAGTATGGCATATTTATTTATAGTTTATTTATATTCTTTATGAATTTTTTTTTCTTTAAGTAATATTAGACTTCATACGCGCACCAAATATAGTTCACTTAAAGTAAGCCGATATAAATCCATGAAGTGCTAGTCGGTTGTCATCTTGAATGGATTGTGGTCAGCACGAAGTATGCGTCTCAGCACTCTTTAAAAAATTCCTATAAATTATTAATTTATTTACTGCAATGAAATGCTTGTAACATCATTATCTTACCTTTGTTCATCCGGAATTCTTTGAGTAATATCCAATAATACAATTAATCCAGATATTTTTATATAATTATTTAAAATAAATTTTACGAACTTAATTCACTTTTGTTTACGTTTTTCTTTGTTTTGAAATTTGCTTTAAATTTTGGATAACACAGTTACAAAATTTTCATGGGTACAGTGGGAATGAAACATTTTTTTTTCATAATACATACGAGAATCGCAATTTATGTATTTGTGAAAAGTTCGAGTGAAAAGTGCTTATGAAAACGAAAAGTTTTTTTTTTCACTTCACATTATCACAGAACGAGAATTGACCCTCAGATCACTGCATTTGAAATATGAACAACTAATTCTTTTGGAAGTGCCTTAGAATAACACCAAAAAATCATTAATTAATGTCAACTGAAGTTTAGGAAGCAATGAAAGAAGTTATAGTCACAGAATGACTACCATTTTTTTTGGCTGGGTAATTATTTACAATATGAAATTAAGTGGAATAATTTTCAGCATCCCGGCAAAAACGGAAATACAAAAGCAGTACATAGACTAAAATTAATGATGTAGACCCGTTTATATACTCTCGGTATAACGAAAACTCGATATAATGTACGACCTAATTATTTGCATCACCTGCCTTATACAAGGTGGCGCAAAAGTAATCCTCCTATCAGAAAATGCTATAAATTTTGCGACTGGCCCCTAATGTCAGTTCTGTTTTGACATTTGTGTAGTAAACACATGCAAAATACACGTTAATAAACAATGTTACGCTACACTGCTCCAGAACGCGGAATATTGGTGACTATTTATTTGAGCAATAATGAAGATGATTTTTCATCAAAAATAATCATGAGTGATGTGGCCCATTTCCATCTTAGCGGGTACGTAAATAAGCAAAATTTACGCACCTGGGGCACTGAAAATCCGCGTGTAACCCACGAAGAGCCATTACACCCGCTCAAAGTCACTGTATGGTGTGCTGTTTTCGCTGGAGGAGTCATCGGACCTTTTTTCTTCAAAGACGTCGCGGGCCAAACGGTTACTGTGAATGGTGAGCGCTACAGAGCAATGATCAACGAGTTTTTTTTTGCCGCAACTTGATGAATTGGGATTGGAAAACACGTGGTTCCAACCCGTTTTGGCGATTTGCACTGGCCAGCAAGATCGCCTGATTTGACCGCTCCAGACTTCTTTTTGTGGGGCTTTTTGAAGTCGCGGGTTTATATCAACAAGCCTCATACTCTTGCAGCTCTTAAAGACAATATCCGTCAAGAATGTGAGGACTTATCGCCGGAAGTTTTGGCCAAAGTGATGAAAATGCCATAAAAAGGGCTCAAATGACAATCATCTCGACTTGATGTAAAAAAAATTAAAAGACCAAATAAAAATAATCCACAAGAAAAATCAGTTTTTCATTTTTTTTTAAATTACAGCCAAAAAACATCGGAAGGTTATTTTTGCGCCACCCTGTATAACAAATATTTCTGAAAATAAATACTCGATATAACATATAATTAGTAAACAATTTAGTAAAAATTAAAAAAATCGAAATTAGAAAACATTTTTTTCCCAAACTCCCGAAGATATAATGATATGTATATAACACAATTATAAGAAAAATCTAGTTTAATGAAGTCAGCCATTATGCAGTGTGTGGCTGAGTGCATAACTGGCTACAGAGAGAGAGTTCAAAAATAAAAGCATTGATTTTTAGTATTTAAATATTTTTTTATGTAATTTTTTTTTGTATATATTATTCGATCTATCTGTTTTAATTATATATTTTTAAATTATATCAGGCTCGCGATCATAATTTAATGTTACTAACGAATAGTAAACACAAATTTTTTTTAATAAATGGAAAAAATTTATTTTTTTTTATTTTAATTTTTTTATACGCTTTTTAATCAACTACATTCCGTGTATGTATTATATTTTTGGATTTAATCTGATACAATTCAATTTGACAGTGTGTGGCTGAGTGCATAACAGGCTACAACTCTGACAGAGAGAGAGTTCAAAAATAAAAGCATTGATTTTTAGTATTTAAATCTTTTTTTTTATGTAAATTTTTTTTTTGTATATATTATTCGATCTATCTGTTTTAATTGTATATTTTTAAATTATATCAAGCTCGGGATCATAATTAAATGTTACTATCGAATAGTAAACACTAATTTTTATTTAATAAATGGAAAAAATTTATTTTTTTTTTTAACATTTTTTTATACGCTTTTTAATCAACTACATTCCGTGTATGTATTATATTTTTGGATTGAATCTGATACAATACAATCTGACATTTTTCGGTTCAAATAAGATCAGCTAGATATTACAACAGATATTAAACAATATTAAATTGGATATGAAAAAATATTGCGCCAGATCAATTTTTTTACTCTCATAACTCTTTTCCAACAATTAAAAGTAAAGAAAAATATATGAAAGTAATTTTTTTATTAATTATAATTGGATTTTACAAATCCACTTTAGTTAAAAAGTTTCCGAACTCAGAACGAGGGTGCATATTTATACTAGATACACTCACCAAAAAAAGTCTGTAATGGCAACGGAAAATTTTGCTGTTATTACGGGAAATTTTGCTAATTTGAGCCCAGCGGTATTTTTTGCTAATCTTAGCAACACATGTCTGCTGACGTGTAGTACAATGAAATTAGTAGAAAAATTAGTTGCCGCTACTAAATTTTAGTAGACTTTTTGTAAAGTGAAATTTAAAACATGTTTGTTAAAATCAGCAAAAAAAATTTACTAAATATTATTAATATTAGTACAAAATTTCAAATGTATCTTTTTTTATCGAGTATAAAAATTTATTTTATTTTTTTTTTTTTAATTTTAGACAAAATCAAAAAAAAAAAAAAAAAATAAAGGGTTAAAAGTTGTGAAAACAAACGAATTTATAATTTTGTTTTAATTTCTTTTTTGAAAAATATTTTAGTAATTTTTATTAAGGTAAAATTTTAATTGTTTTTAGGGCTGATTTTTAGAACCCAGAAAATCTTTTTAGTGCTATTTTATGTGAATGTCCTATTTTTAGACATGAGTCGATATCTTTACTTCCGAACTCTTTTTTTAATCTATGTAACATTTTAAGGCAATTTAAGTTTGTAGGTGTAAGTTTAAATTACAAATAACATTTCCTTCAACATCCACTTTTTTAAAGTTAGTAATTTTTTTTTGCTTATTTTAGCAAATCGGCTTTTAAAAATTTGTAAAATGATTACTGAAATTAGCAACAAAAATTTGTAAAAATTCTGTTATTTGTAAAATGTAAATAGCAAAAAGATTTGCTAAATAATAGTTTTTTTTTTACTAAAAATCAGTACAAAAATAGTAAAGTGGGATTAAAAACCGTTTACAAATTTTTCTACTAACTAGTTTTTTCTGCGTGTACTAGAATCGTATTGTGAATCAAATGTTTATGAAAAGAAAATGCCCTATGTCTCGGAAGATCGGTCTGATTGAACATTCAGTAATTAGGCCTTAGTTAAATTTCATTACAATACGTTTTACCGATCAATGTATTACAGATAGTAAATAAAAATTCTTTTTTGCTCAATTTTAACAAACATTTAGCTCATTGCTAATGTCGACCTGAATGATAATTTTGTTTATATTATAACACGTTTACATACACAATTGAATGAAATTATCAGTTTCTTATAAGTCTTTTTTTTTATTTGTTCGTTTCGTTTTTGAATTCTCACTTATGTCGTTTTTGTATATCGACTTTTATGAATTATATTAACTTCTTGTGTTCTTTTGTTTACAAAGTTTGTTTTTTTTTATTTTCTTTTATTTACAAAGTTGTAGTTGAAATGTAAACCTTTTTAAATATGGAGACATTTATATGAGAAATTAAGCATATTTTTGGGTTATAAATAAAACAGCGACTATTTAGAAAAATGGCATTGAGGCATGTCATAAAGTGGAATTTAAAATCCGTTACAGCGTTTGACATAAAACCTTTTAACATTAAAACCTTTTTAAAGATTTATTTCGAAATTTCTTAACATCTTTTTAATTATCTTTTTGATATATACTAGAAGATATCTGTTTCATGCTACATTTATTTTATTTGATATGGGGCGACTTGACCAAAATATAGCTGATAACTCAAATTAGGCAATAAATTGTAGATACTTTTTTCTTAAAGTTATTAATTTTATGGCAATTTTTTTTATCATGGTTAAGTATTTTTTATGCACTCAAATTATTAACTACAACGATTTATTTTATTTGTTTTTGACTAACAATAAATTAAATTACACAAACTTTTAAATTAATTTATTTAAATATTTTTATATATTTATATTAATAAAATAATTACAAATTATATCCTAATGACCTAATTGAGCACAAGCAACAAAGCCTATCGGCTCGTTGTAGCGTAAACAGACCAGATGCTATGGTGGGAATCGAACCTATAACTCCCGCACTGATAAACTAGCATGCTACTAACTAGCTTACCGGGACGCTTTTTTTATTTATTTTTATTTTCTATTCTTAAGCCAGTTTTTAATGCAGTTGCTTAAAAGTAACACCTACTTTCAAGATCCGATAAATTTGGATAGAAGAGCTATATAACCATGCAATAAAAATCATGTGATATTTTGAAGACTTTTTTTTATAAAAATACATAATTAAATAATAGGTTTTTTTTTTGAATTTTAAATAAATATTCCATACGAATTTAAGTAGATATAGACTAGCTAACTAGTTATACATATACCTACTTAAAAATTAAGAATGTATAAAAATGCTGCCAAGTCTTAGAAAGTATTGGCTTTTCTATTTTAAATGTAAACAAAAATGTTTGTCATAAAAATATTTCAAATTTTTGTATTTTTATTTTGATAATATATTAAAAACAACAAAAGCTAACAAATGAATTATGTGTTTATTAGTAAAGGTAAAGCAGGGCAAACAATATAATTGATCTATTTCGCGTTCCCGCGAAATTCATATACGAAAACAGCTTTCGTACAAATTTTAAGAAAAGACAGGTACAAGTCTGATATAGGTAGAGATATAGGTATAAAATTCGAAAAAAACCAAACCTAATAAAAAATTTATTGTTTTAGGGTTGCCATATAGAATTTAAAAAAAATTAGATTTATGACATTTTCTTTTCTCTGTTTTTTTTTGAAAAATTATTAAAATATTGAAAAAACAGGCGTTTTATAAAAGTATTAAGTATAATAAGATATTTTATTTTAAAAATAGAAAATGTTTAAAAATTGAGCACCAAAGTTGTTATATTAAAAAAAATTTGCTACAAATAACAAGATTTTTAAAAAATTCCCTTAAATCGTACACTCACCAAAAAAATCTGTAATGGCAACTGAAAATTTTGCTGTTATTACGGGAAATTTGCTAATTTGAGCCCAGCGGTTTTTTTTGCTAATTTTAGCAACACATGTCTGCTGACGTGTAGTACAATGAAATTAGTATAAAAATTAGTAGCCGCTACTAAATGTTAGTATACTTTTTGTAAAGTGTAATTAAAAATCTGTTTGCTAAAATCAGCAAAAAAAAAAATTCTAAATATTAGTACAAAATTTTAAATTTATTTTTTTTTATCGAGCATCAAATTATTTTTATTTTATTTATTTTTTTCAAAAAATATTTTATACAAAATTAAAAACAAAATCAAAGGCTTAAAAATTGTTAAAACATAAACGAATTAATCATTTTGTTTTTTTTTTTTTTGGAAATTTCTGTTTAGAAAAATATATTAGTTCTTTTTTTTACTTTTAAAGTAAAATTTTAATTGTTTTTAGGGCTGATTTTTAAAACTTAAAAAACTTTAATGCTATTTTAAGTGGATTTTCTATGTTTAGACATGAGTCGGTATATTAACTTCCGATCCTTTTTTTAATCTATGTAACATTTTAAGGCAATTTAAGTTTTTAAAATTAGTAAAATTTTTTGCTAATTTTAGCAAATCGGTTTTAAAAAATTTGTAAAATGATTTCTAAAATTAGCAACAAAAATTTGTAAATATTCTGTAAAAACTCTGTAATTTATAAAATGTATTTACAGATTTGCTAAATAATAATTTTTTTACTAAAAATCAGTACAGTAGAGTGCGATTGAAAGTCGTTTACAAATTATTCTACTAACTTTTTTTTCTGAGTGTAATCGAAATCATCTCGTAAGGGTGATTTTTTTTACCGTTTGGTTTTTGAAAATTGAAAAAAAAAAAATAAGAAATTTTGCAAAAGTGTATGAAATATTTATTTGGGGCGTAGTCCGCGGCTACGCTATCCGTGAGCTCCAATTTTAGCATTTCGACCGGTATCTCACCAATCGGAGCTGTAATGTCTAACAGAGCTGAAATTATGGCTGGCTTGTCCCTGTACACGAGAAACTTTACATATACCCACAAAAAGTAGTCCAGTGGGGTTTAATCTCATGATCTTATCGGCCAATGGACTGCTGCAAAACTTGAGATTAATTGCTCATCAAATAAGTTGTATGTTGATGGTATCACGTGTCATGTGGTATTGTGGCATCGTCTTGTTGAACCACATGTTAGCCAAGTTCAATTCTTCCATTTTGGGAAAAAAAGGTCGTTAATCATCGCAAAATCGCAACTGTAACATTGCGATTTTTATCTTTTTGGAAGATATACGGTCCTTAAATGCCGGCCCACAAGCCGCACCAAAACAGTGCATCGGCAGCTCTTGAACTACCTTTGAATGCTTTTCACATCAAATTCACCAGTTAACGTACCCATTGGCGCAAAAATGAGCTTCGTCGCTGAAGAAAATTTTTCGATAGCAACACATTTCTCACACAGCACGAATTTTGATAATATAACTAAATGATTTTCAAGCGTTGTTCGTTTGCTAGTTTATTCATGGTGAAACCTTACTGAACATTTTTGGCATTGCCACATGTCACAATTTTTAAGCAATATACAAGAATTTAGATTTTGATAAAATCTTAACCCGTTAAGTGTACACAAGGCATTAAAATTTAACTTTTATTACCTGAACCTCCACGATAAAAATACAAAAGCAACAAAAAAAGAAATGCTTGTTGGGAAACTATTACATCTTTCTAAAAAATTTCGTCGATTTGATCAATGAGTGGTATAAAATGGGTTAATTGTTTCAGTATTTTTTTTGCAACAAAGAAAATTGTAAATTTTAATCGTATCTCTTGAACTAAATTCAATATTAAATAATTTGTACAAAAAGTTTAAAATTATTTTTATAAGTATTTCCCATTCGGTTAATCGATAAAGTCCCTTTTAAAGTTGCCTTTAATTTCACACAGAGAAACGTTTTTTCAACAACTTTCGTCTACATTTGGTATAAAATTAATGAAAAACAACAAAGAATTAAAAAACAAAACGAAGAATGAAAAAGCAAAACGTATTGCCGAGAAAAAGCAACTCCGTACCAACTGCCACTCTTCTTTTCCCTCTCTCCCACAAACTCAAGAGTTGCGCGACAAATGTTGCTCTGTGTGAAACAGGACAAAGCGATTCCTATATTATTCTATCGCCTCTATTTCGGTTGATGTCGAAACAAATAATTTAAAACTCAAATAATTATTCGACCCGAATAATCGATTAAAATATATCGATTAACCGGTTAAATTTTTAATATGAATTTTCCTGTTATTTTTCAGTTTTTTTCTTTCTAATTTTCTTAACTTTGGCAAGAAAATCTTAGAAAAAAAACATCAACTAAAATGAAATCAAATTCTTTTCAAAGCAAATGTTATATATGCTTTCGAAAATATGATAGACAATTTTTATTTTTGTTTCGATTCGTTTAAAAAATTAATTTTAAATAATATATAATTTAATTTTAATGTCCAAAAATGGAATTATAGTTTTCAACCTCCGGAAACATGTATTTCGAGATGAAAAAAAAAAACTCATCAGAATGCGAACTTTTAGAAAAGCTAGAATCTCTAAGCAGAGCTTTAACATAAAAACACTATTAAATATATATTTTTCTCCTTAACAATGAAACACGGGACTAGGTATATTTCCAACAAGCACTATGACGTTACTTATGTTATAATATAATAATATAAGATTGCTTTAAATTCGAAAACTGTGTTTTCAAAAATGCAATTTCATTAAAAATTCTATGAAAAAATTTATAAAAACTAAAAAATAACATGGATTTTTTTTTTTAATTTGATTTATTAACAAATTTTTATGACGTAGGAACTTCAGTAGATTCTAGTTATTTTTTTCTTATTTACTTTTCTTTTCAAGATGCAACCACCAATTTTATTAGCAATTACAAAGTATATCTTAATGCCCTAAACGAGTTGTAGCGAAAACATACCAGAGCCTCTGGTGGGAATCGAACCCACGACCCCCGCACTGATAAGCTAGCACGCTACCAACTAGCCTACCAGGGCGCCCAAAAATATTTAATATTTAGTCAAAAATATTTAAGAATTCGCTAATTTGAATTCTTAATTGCACAAATACAAAAAAATCGGGGAGGACTTGTCAGGAATAAGCGTGATTTTTATATCTTTTCTAATACATAACCTCCTTCTTTAACTCTAAAACTCAAATCAGGTAGCAAAAGAGTCAGGGAACAGTGACAGTTCTATCAAATTTTGTTTGTGAATTTCGCAAAAACTATTCATACCATACTTTTTAAAATTTGTTATTGAGTTTTTTTTTGAAGGCAGCTCTTATATTGGAAAGTTAACACGTCTGACATTTTCTTTTTTAAGAGTCGTCCGATTTGTCTGAAAACCCCAAGATTGTAAGGCAAGATTCTTTAAAAAATCTTAGGATGCTTTAAGTTGTCCTAAACAAACACTTTAGAAACCAATGCAATAGACTTAACTTAAGATTTCAACAAAAAGCATATTTTTGTGCTTTTATTGATAAAAGAAATACATTAATTTTGCATTAAACAATCAATCGATTAATCACCAATTTTCCGATTAATCGAACCGAATAACCGATTAAACAATTTTCTTCAGTTTTCGAATAATGACCTAACCGATTAACCGGCGGGATCGAATAATTGGAAACACTAATTTTAATTCTACAAACAACAGTTATTAGTTTGAAAAACAACTAAACGGAAAACTAACTAACAAAAAAAATAAAAAAAAAAACTGTTTTTATTTAGTGAGTGTATAAATAAGTGTAACCTTACTGTATGTCCGTCTAACATTTTTATATATGTTGGTTAATATTAACATAATTAAACAATTCAAAATCTTACTAAAATTAATTTTGTTGTAATATTATTACAACTGTTATTGTTGTTGTTGTTGTTGTCGATGGTGCTACTACTAGTAACATTTTTGTTGTTGCTGTTGCTGTTGTTATTGGCATTGTTATTGTTGGCTTAGTTAGTAACTTCAAAGGTAACATCGCAACAACATCAACACCACCAACAACTAAATACACTGCGTTAACCAAAATACACTAAAAGTTAAACAAAAAAAATTACAATAAAAAAAGTTCCAACAAACCAAAATCATCACAAGCAGAAAATCATCGTGTTTCTAGTTTTTTACAGTTCAAAACACTCTTATTTTTCAGTTGAGTGACAAACGGGAAACTGAATGGTTCAACGTGTTTTTTGTTTTGTTTTGAAAATGTTAAATGTTAATAACTACGCGTATTAATTGGAAATTGATTAAATTTCAATAAGCCGAACCAATTAAACGATTAAAAATTATTGGAAAAAAAAAAAATATTTTTGTATAAATAGTAAAAATTTAAAAATAATTCTGATTTAAAAATAATGCTACAATTGAAAGATAATTTGAAGTGGGTGTGTGTGTGTGTATGACTGTGTGAGGGGTGTCTAACGAAGAGTGTCATTAAATAAATACAATTGCAATTAAAAAAATTTGTTTTTGATAAAAATAATTTTGTTTTGTTAAAAAAAAAATGATAAACAAAAGGTATTGTTAATATTTCGTGATAATAGTAAAAAGGTTATTCTAGAAATCAGCTGATTTGGAAAGAAATACCTGTAAAATCATTAAAGTGTAAACACAGTGGTTGCAAAGAGAATTGTTACACATTGTAGATTATTTAACAAAAACATAAAAACATATCGAAAACATTGTCTGTTCCCAGGAATCGGTTTTAAAATAGCGTCTTCCACTTTATAAAGCCAATTTACACGATGAAATTGACTGCATGCTTTTTACCTTAATTCCACTTTTGAAGTTGCTTCAAAAGTTATGTCTATTTATATGGTGATTTTTATTTGCTCCACATTTTCTCTTTTTTTTCTCCTTTCTAATACCGAGGTTGAATGAAGCAACAAAAGAATAATATAATTGTGTTCGAAAGAGAAAACCATGCTTATTTTGTTATCCCACTTGTTTCTCTACCCCGTTCGCCACAAAACAAGAATTGCAGGCAATAATTGCATGCATAAAAGTCACCGTGTAAATTGGCTCATAACCTATCGTACTACAGGATGTTTTTTTTTTAGTTGTAAAACTTTACATTGAACTAAATTAGTGGGATTACATAATTTCAAAATAAAAATAGACTTTATTGAAAAGATAATTTTATGCCATTAGTCTTTAAATATATTGTGGGGCATGTGACGATCGCGGCTGGCGCGTACATGGCGTAATCTGCAGGTCCAATGTCCAAACTGTCTTCCAAGGCGTCCAAAGTTTCTGGTTTATTTTTGCATAAGCCAATGCCTTCATGTAACCCCACAATATTCCATTTGAAAAAAACTGCGTTCACCAAAAGTTGTCTTCTGTTAGGCATGTGAAGCCATGTTAATCATGGCTCTATAGCGCTCGCCATTGGCGGTAACGTTCTCGTCGTTCTCATATGTAATAAGTAGGTACCGACGATTCCACCGGTCCTCGAATTCCATGGTTGCAATATGATCACTGCTACTATATTGTGCTTGCTGCAATCGGGTACGGTTGTCACAACCAAGTTATTGGCCTTCTAACCATTAACATGGTCGCTACCATCATTATTTAGTAAATATTTTACAGACTTTTTCTTAAAGAAAAATTTCTAAAATTTTTTTTTTAAATGTCGTTAGAATCTAAGATTTTTTTTTTATTAAAAAAAAGTCACTAAAAATAAAAAAAAAAAATTTAAGTATTTTTCTTACAGAATTAAAGCTGTCTTGAAAGAAAAGTTCTCAGAATGTTTGATTTTTTCCTTAACATTTTTCTTCAAAAAATCTTTAATATCAATTTTTTTTAGGAAAAACATTTCTAAAGGAAACATTCTTAAATTTAAAGAGCTTTTCCATAGTTTCTAAGACCTTTTCCCTTAAGAAATTTTCTTAAATTAGGGATTATATAATGATAATCCAGGAATCATAATATAGTTATGAGGGACCATAATATGATAACATTTTGAGTAAACTATGATTGCATGCGGTCATATTATGATAAATTCAATATCATAACATGTTTATTTAGGACCATAATATGTATGGTAATTTGGTTATTTTATTATCATAATATGATATCTATACTATAGAACGACTATGGTTGGCACAACCATAAATCCAAAAATATATGATGCTCTTCGAATATGATTGCCCCAACCATGTTTTTTTTTGCGTGTATGTATGTGATGAGGGTATACACTATCGGACAAAATAAAGTATAAAACTATAAAAAGTGTTATTTTTAGCAAAAAGTAAACTGTTCAAATTTGGCAATCCGCCTTTTTTATCCAGTGGGCGTGGCCTTAAAGACAAAAACACACAATTATGACTATTTTGAAAATTCGTCTACATTTTAGGAAATATTGATCAGATCGTGTACAGAAAAAAAGCTAATGAAATTTTCTTTTGAAATCTTTTTCTCTGCGTCGCATGAATAAAATCTATCGGTCCTTAAACATAGCAGTGAAATCGTATTATTTTACCATAAAATACCACAATTTTATTTTAAGAACTGATTTACTTTCAATTTTACATTTTTTATAATTTTGTAAATTTCAAAAGTCTAAGAATTAATTCATGATATAAATTTTCATTTTATATGATCCACACGCAAAGAAAAAACATGGTTGGGAGAATCATATTCGAAGAGCATCATATATTTTTGGGTTTATGATTGTGCCAACCATAGTCGTACTATATTATGGTTATCATATTATGATAATAAAATATCCATAATTTTACCATAATATTGACCCTACAGTTATATTATGATCCAAAAATTACCATATTTTGATTCTATATAAACATATTATGATGTTGAATTTATCATAATATATTTGCATGTAATCATAGTATGCTCAAAATGTTATTAAATTATGGTCCCCATAACTATATTATGATTTCTGGATTATCATAATATGATCCATATAAAATCTTTATATAGAATCTTTTTGACAATGAATTGATTATTGTAAATAATATTACATGTATAAGGAATTTTCAAAAAAAAACTCAAAAAAAAAAATCTTCTAGTTTAAAAAAAAAAATAAACTGGATCTTAATCGGTCAATTGATGAAATGTTTTAATGCCACATGAAAGGTATTTTCTATCCATCTGATATTTGTCCAGTTTTAGTAAACAATATATGATTGTTTTTTAAGACATTTTGGTTTTTATGAAAAAAAGACAATACTCGTATTAGGACTGTATATGTCAAAGTCATGTTTTATTTGATTTATAATTATTTATTGATTGTTGCCAGCATTTTATGGTTGCATAATTATCATATTTTTTTCATAGTCAGAATTTTTGTTACCACAGTATGGTTACAGCCAATCATGTTATAAAATAGAAGGTGGCAATCATAAAATAGTGAAATATTTACTATAATAATGATGGTAGCGACCATGTTGATGGTTAGACAACCAATAGTATGGTTGTGACAACCATACCCGATTGCAGCAAGCACAATATAGTAGCAGTGATCATGTTGCAACCATGTTTTTTCTCTGCGTGCACGTTCATAAATACTGATTATATGCAATATTATGAAATTTGAATGCTTAATTCAATTGTCGACAGTTTCCAATTTAAATATTATTTATATTATTTGAAAGACAATTTTATATGATAAGCTTGATCTCGTGTATACATCATATTTAAATCTAATTAATATTTTCCCATTCTGCAGTCGAATTTCCATTTGAAGTCAATTTCGGCAGCTTTTAGCTTAAATTTTTTACCTCAACCTTTTTTTTACAAAACTTTTTTCCCCTCGACAATGTTTTCTTAATTTCATTTTTAATGCTTTTACTCGCCTTTGTTTGCAATTTGCTCGATCCAAAAGTAGTTATAAAAAGTTAGAGGTTTGGCATTCGTGGTTAGTTTCTTAATATCGGTTCTAGTTAAACTAGATTTAGAAAGTACGGGGTTGAAAATCGATACACACATTACTGAATATATTTTTAGCATATAAACTGACGTATTTTAGTACCGTTTTTCGTCTCGCAGAATACGAAATCCATTTGCTTGTGAAATGGCCTTAGTCGGCAGTGATGAGAATATTTTAGAATTAAAAAGCGCCGTCAGACTATTAAAAAAGCGCTATTAAAAATTTAGTTGGGTTATATTTAATAGAGTTGTAGGGATTGTAGCTTTTCTATGAAAGTTAATATTTTTTGGTGCTGGATAGAAATTTTCTCTAAAGAAACACCAAAAAATTTAAATTTTAAAACCTTTTCAGCATTAAAAAAATCATTTAAAAGTTTTTTTTTTTACTTTTGAAATATTGAGTGGTTTACTTAATTTTTATTTTAACGGGACACCCTAATGTACATATATCGTAAAGAACAGGTTTTTTTTTTATCCATATTGTGTTAAATAGCGTAGGTGTTACGAATAAATTTTAAATTCGTCAAATTTTGTCTAATGTTGAGTTTAAACATCAAATATCTTTAATAGAAAGCTAAATGTAGAGTTCAAAGACTTATGTTATTTTAATATTTTAGTTTAATCAATATGTTTGTAATTAAAACATATTGGTTTTGGGGAAAATGAAAATTATGCTTAATAGGGTTCTGTTTCTAAAAATAGAAATTCAAAAAATTCCTTTTTAATTTTTTATACCCTCCACGATATATGGTGAGGGTATATATAAGTTTGTCATTCCGTTTGTAACATGTCGAAATATAGCGGGGGTGCCTATTTTTATCCGGTTTATTGGACATCCTTCCGAGCAGTTTGATTCTGAAAATCAGCAAAATCGGTCCAGCGCTAAAAATTAATGAACGAAAATGTTAAGATACCTCTAACTTTTCCATACAAATTGGTGTATTTTAGTACAATTTAGCGACTGCTACATAATATATTTTCTCAAAAAAATTTTTTCACCACTAAATTATTTTCCCACCACAAAAAATTTTTTTAATCTCAAAAAAATTTTATCACCTCAAAAATATTTTTCACCTCAAAATTTTTTTCCACCAAAAAATTTGTTTTCGCATCCAAAAAAGTTTTTCAACTCAAATTTTTTTTCACCTCGATAATTTTACTTCAAAAGTTTTTTACATTATTTGTATTAAAAACAGTAGAAAACATTTTTTATGGATATTGGTGGCGGGTATTCAAAGATTCGGCACAGCCGAATTTAACCTTTTTTTACTTGTTTTTTTTTTATCAAAATAATTTATTTAAATAAATTTAAGTTGAATAAAAATTACAAGAAATTATTCAAATATACATACACACACACACATAGAAAATACAAGTATATACATGAGTGTGTATGTTGTGTTTTGTAATTCTATAAAAATAAAAAAAAACTTTCAATTTGAAAAATAAATTTTAACGTTTTGTCAGTTAAAAATTTCGTTTAAGTTAAGTTAAGACTTTCGTTTGTTTTTACTACTTTTGTCGATTATTAAACAATGATTGAATATAACCAACAAAATGGCCTGAATATAATGAAATATAAATAGTTCTCTATTTAAATGTATTTTCATATAATTTAATATGTATTTGAAATTTTTTTTTTAATGAAATAATATTGTGAGTGTACATATATTTTTCGATGTGTTACAAACGGAGGGTGGTGGGTATACGAAAACAATATACTTAAGAGGTCTTTTAAATACACTTTTACATTCATAGGAAATATAAACGACTTTGAAGAGCTTCTCCGCAATATTAACTCATGAAGTATTTTCTCTTGGTTGAGGGAAAAAATAAAGGCTCACAAATGGGAAAGGTGATTCGTTGGATTTTTTTTACTTCAGATGTGGATTAGAATATGGAAATAATTATAAAGAAATATTTTAGTAGAAGGCGGTACAAAATGGTAGAATTTTGTTAAGTAGTGTAATTAGCTTTAACTTTAGAAATTATTCAATTTATATAAATTGATATCAAATATAGACAATAAAAAATGTGTTTTCAAAGAATTTTTAATTAATGATATGTTTTATATGAAATTTTTAAATAATTTAATTAAAATATATCAGAAATCAAAAACATTTTCAATGTTTAAACTGATTTTCAAATTACTAAACAACTAACATTTTCTTGATTGGTGTAAAACCAATTAAAATATTCGTCATTTTTTTATTTATATAGAACTGTCAATCTCTAAATATTTACTAAAACAAAGGAAATTTACTATTTTTATTTAGGTTAATACGTGTATTTCGATCCGCTAAAGAATCTCTTCAGAATCCGTAGTTTTAAAGAAGCTAGGCCTCGAGAAGTAGGAGAAGCATGCACAAAAAAAACATATTTATTAAATCGTATATTTCATTGTTTAAACAATTTAATAACACTGTCCAACAGGATTTTTGGAACAGAATAGCGACCCTATAATTCTGAAAGGGTATGTTGAGTAGATCATTTTTGTAGAACAAACTTATGGTCTAGCACGTCTGAGTATTTTTTTACAGTGGGTCAAAGTTTTCATTTTTCGGCCGAAGGGAGCATTATACTATATGAAAAAAATGCTGTAAGTTAATGTCTGAGAGAATTCTTATGGTCAGAGATTTAGGACTAACAAAAGAGAAAGCTGAAATATTATGTTCCAGATTGAAAAACAGGAATTTGATAAAAGCCGATGTAAAAGTTATATTTCCAAGAAAAAGACACAGACAGGGAAATCCCAAAGTGTAATGCTTGCTGAATACGTAAGGAGCTTGTACAGAAACCTTGACCCATCGGAACATTCACGTCAAGCTAAATACAGGAAAGCATATTAAGTTTAATCTTTAATCCATTGTCATACTACTGCTATTTCCCAATTCCCTTTTACTCGAAAATTTTAAGCAAAAAAATAAATATGTTCATCCTATAATAAACCACTATTAAAACAAAATTATAATTTTTTTATAGAAGTTGGCGTGTAATTTTGCCAATTAATCGTAAAGAGTTTTATTTACAACATTGGTGTCTTTGGTGACCCCCACTGAAATTTTCCGGCAAACATTTTCGTAGAATATTTAAATCCTTAAATGTCCTTTTTTAAAGGATATTTTTTGATTTTCTCGAAAAAAGGGTCAAATTGACCCATAAAGAGACCAGTTAGAGGGTTAAGAACTTCCACAAAAATAATCCTCATACGATTACACAATACAACTCTGATCATAAGACTTCTCTCAGACATTAACTTACAGCATTTTTTCCATATAGTATAATGCTCCCTTCGACCAAAAAATTAAAACTTTGACCCACTGTAAAAAAAAACTCAGACGTGCTGGACCATAAATTTGTTCTACAAAAATGATCTACTCAACATACCCTTTTAGAATTATGGGGTCGCTATTCTGTTCCATTCAAAAAGTCTTAATTTGTTGGACAGTGTAATTGAATCTGATTTTTAATTTTCTCTAAGTAGGGTGTTGATTTTTTTTTATGGAATCCAACAACCTCTACTATCTAAAGCAACTAATTACAAATAATAAGAACTATAAAAACTAGTACATTGATTAAATTACAAAACTTTTTTCAGCTACTGTAACCCTCATGTATTCATTCAGCAGTTGTTGTTGTTGGTTTCCCTTGGTTTCTGAAGGTTGGTTTTGTTTGTGTCTACTGAGCAAAAACAAAACAATTTTTGCTGTTGTAAACATTTTTATTGTTATCGATTAGTTAAATTAAATATAAATATAAAAAAGCAACACCAACAACTCTTAGACAAAAAGTACAAATCTAATTTTTAATACAATAGAACATACACAATCACACAACAATAACATTAGACAAGGTTTTCAACAAAGAAAATCATTTTCAGGGCCATAGCAAAATTTTATTAAATCCTTAGAAACAATAATATGAAAAAAAAATATTAAATAATTGATTAAAATTTGTTTAGCATTAGCAAAATCTTTGTAAGGTAATAAGTAGAGCATAAATAAATAATTATGTTTAATTGTGTTGTTTGTTATATAACTCTACATAAGAATTTTGCGT
This sequence comes from Eustalomyia histrio, assembly GCA_949748255.1. Taxonomy (NCBI): domain Eukaryota; kingdom Metazoa; phylum Arthropoda; class Insecta; order Diptera; family Anthomyiidae; genus Eustalomyia; species Eustalomyia histrio. The sequence continues at coordinate 51,956,024 of OX456525.1, forward strand.
AAGACAAGTGGTAAAGTATAAGTTGATACAAGAAGTTCACAAAAAAAAAACCCAAGTCTTTAATAACAGTGTAGTATACTTTGTGATGAGTGAGTAATAGTTTTAGGTAAAATCATTCAAGTGTGCTTACATGAAAATTTAAAAAAAAAAAATATGTATACTGAATTAACACCAGTGGCCCCTCATTGAAATAATTCCGGAAAATAACAGTTCTATAAATAAATAAAAGAAATGTGAACTGTTATACTCAATTTACACTATACCCAAATTTCGTTTAAAATCGTTTTAAATCTAATTTCAATTTAACCCCGTTTACACTATGAAATTTTACAGCTAAACGGGATTATGATTTTGCAACAACAACATTTATAAACAAAACAAAATAAAACAAGTAAAAAAGGGCTAAATTCGGCTGTGCCGAATCTTTGAATACCCTCCACCATAGGGGCTGAAGATGATATACACTATGAAATTTTACAGCTAAACGGGATTATGATTTTGCAACAACAACATTTATAAACAAAACAAAATAAAACAAGTAAAAAAGGGCTAAATTCGGCTGTGCCGAATCTTTGAATACCCTCCACCATAGGGGCTGAAGATGATATACGTATACACTAAATTTTGCATGAACTGTAATATGAATATGTTTTGTCAATTTATGAAACGAACTTTTGTTATTTAGTTTTAGTAATGTTATTTATTTAGTTTTAGCAATGTTATTTACAGAGGTCTGCTCTGTTAGCGACTTTAACATTGTTGATTTTTACGTTAACTTAGTTATCAGAGTAACACACATATAGCTCTAAGAATGTTATTATTCTCATAGTATGTAAGACAATAAATGTAATCGAACAATAAGAAGACTTAATAACATTTTTACTTACTTAACAGAAAAAAAAAATAGATACAGAAAAATTGTACAAATTTGTATGGAAAATTTAGAGGTACCTTCACATTTTCACTCATAACTTTTGAACCGCTTAACCGATTTTGCTCATTTTAAATACCAAACTGCTCGGGAGGATGTTCAATAATCTGGGTAAAAATAGGCACCCCCGCTTGCGTCTTCGCGTCGTGATCGCCATTTCAACAGACAGACAGACAGACATACGGACATCGCTAAATCGACTTAAAATTGCATAAGGATCACTTTATGGGGTCTTAAACCTATATTTCGACATATTACAAACGGAATTACAAACTGATATATACCCTCACCATATATGGTGGAGGGTATAAAAATTGCCTTTCTAAAAATGCATTAATTTTATGGCGGAGTGCAATATTTATTACCATGATGAAGTTTAAAAGTGTTTTTAACACGCCACAAATATTGTCAAATTTGCCGCAAATATTGTAAATGGGTAGTGTTTATCAAATCATTAACCTTTCGACCTCAAATCCTTTCGGTTTTCGAAATATGACGTCATGAATATTGGCAAAAACGTTAAAATATCGAAAAAGTGTCTATACAAAGTCGCCCATAATTTCTAAACTATACAACCTAAAATTTTTCTATTGGTACCATTTAAAAAATGAAAACATTACTTTCAAAATGGCGTCCCAAAAGTTTTTTTTTGTATTAAAAGGTTAAAGGTCATTTTTTTAAGTTTAATCTTCAAAGACCCATATCTAAAAATTAAATTTTTTTAAAATTCTGAAAAAATATATGTTAAAAACAAGGCCTCTCTACATTTGCGGCAAAATTTAAAGGTGGAGACTCATTTGGATCTTGAGTTATGAAGGAAAACGTGGTCGTAAGCAAATTTATCTGGACGGTTTCATACGCAAAATCTTTTACATGCTATGAGTTTGTATGTGTGTAGAATATTTTGTATATTCCCTGTAGGAAACCTGGGGTCAAGTGTCTACAAGTCACCACTTTTGTCGACTATTTTGGGTGACTTTTTGGTGACATGTCCACAAAGCATCTATACTTTTTATATTCTTTTTTTACAGCTGCAAAGCTGTGCTTGTTTTTGATTTTTATATTGTTTTATTTTGTTAAAAATACATGTGCATAGCTGCATGCAAAATTAAAGTTTGTAATAAAAATATAAAGAACAATTAATTTAAAAGGTAAATATACCAATTTGAACAAAATATATAATGAGCAAAAGGAGCAACAAAAAACTTGTGAAAAAACTATCAATTTTGTATAAAAATAAAAATAACAAGAGAGACGCAACAATTTTTAGTGAAAGTTGGAACTCTTAGAGATTTTGTTGAGCCTGATCAAATTTCTACGGAGCCTGTGGATGATTTTGTGCAATCTTTTGAAGATTTGTCTACTCCAAAATTAAATTTGTACGAATTTTTTCTTTTACTTTGATGAAATTTATAAAAAAATTTTTATTAATAAAATATTTAATTAACCAAAATAAATACACCTGTTTAATCTCTATTTCCTCCCTAGTGTGGAAATCTAGTAAAAAATTCCAAAAGTGTAGACTAGAATTACTAAAATGTGCTAGTGAATCTCTGGTTCCAATGTCAACACCTAGTCAACAGTTGTGTAGATTCGCAATGACACGCACATGTTAAATGTCTACAGCAGAAAGCGTTGGCTGGGTCATGATTAGTCAGTAGTACTGGTGACAAAGTCAATAGTGAATCAGTACAGTTTCACTATCGACATTTCCTACAGGGTATGTATATTGTTTTTGTGTGTATGCTTTTGCATACACGCAGAGAAAAAACATTGTTGTAATATGATCACTGTTACTATATTGTGCTTGCTGCAATCAGGTATGGTTGTCACAACTAAGTTATTGGTTTTCTAACCATCAACATGGTCGTTACTATCATTATTATAGTAAATATTTTATTATTTCATGATTGCCACTTTCCGTTTTATATCATGATTGGCTGTAACCATACTGTGGTAACAAAAATTCGGACTATGAAAAAAATATGATAATTATACAACGATAAAATGTTGGCAACAACCAATAAATAATTATACAATCAAAGAAAGAAAAGTTCTTAAAGTCTGTGATTTTTTCTTTAACAATTTTTCTTCAAAAAGTCTTTAATATTTATTTTTTTTATAGAAAAAACATTTCTAAAGAAAATATTCTTAAATTTAAAAAGCTTTTTCATAGTTTCTAAGACCTTTTCCTTTAAGATTATCCAGGAATCATAATATAGTTATGAGTGGCCATAATATGATAACATTTTGAAAATACTATGATAACGTGCTATCATATTTTGATAAATTCAATATAACATGTTTATTTAGGACCATTAATGGTAATTTTTGAATCATAATATAACTGTAGGGACCATATTATGATAAAAATATGGTTATTTTATTATCATAATATGATAACCATAATATAGACGATTATGGTTGGTACAAGCATTAACCCAAAAATATATGATGCTCTTCGAAGATGATTGAACCAACCATGTTTTTTCTTTACGTGTTTGAACTCGTCGACGAAAATTTGCTTACGACCAAGTTTTCCTTCATAACTCATGAACCAAATGAGTCTTCACCTTGAAATTTTGCCACAAATGTAGGCCTTAATTTTTTCAGAATTTGAAAAAAATTTTACTTTGAGATATGGGTCTTTGAAGATTAATTTTTACTTTAATTTTACTTTCAATTAAGAACACAATTTTATTGTATCTACAAATCATATTGGAAAATTTTCATAAATAATTACAATTTATTATTTGTTTACATTTTTTTTGCACAAGGTGATGCCAGATTTTCACAAAATTTTCATACATACCGTTGCTAAATGCTGTGAAAACATAATTTTGAAACTAGTTTTTTCGAAAATCTAGTTATGAAACTGGATTTTTTTTGTCTGGGAAATCTGGTACTAAGTCCAGTTATTAACTAGATTTTCTTCAAAATCCGGTTTAAAAGAATAAAAATAAACTTGGTTTGGATTTTAGCTGCGGTAACAAATATTTAAATCTGTAATTATAGGGGTTTAGTAAAATTTCTTTGTTATTCTAAGTTAGTTACTTTTTGTTATATCAGCTGTAGTATACGAGGGAAATGACTTAAAAAAAAATTAAGAAAACCAATAAGAAACTTTTTGTTTGAAAATTTTAGTGATCCCAAATTTAAGCTGTTTTTGTGCAAGATTTTATTGGTTAACAAACAAATGCCAAATTAAAAACAAATTTTGTTAAATCATGTATTTGATTAAAATTAAGATATCCCATGTGTGCTTTATCTTCTAAAATTAGTAAAAAATAAAGAAAGATCATACTTAAGATTAAATCATTGAAGCATGCGTTGGCATTAGCATATACATGAAAAATCATTGCTTCAATTAAAAAATTAATGCTTGAATTGATACCTATTTTCAATTGATAAATTTTATTGTAAATAAAGCGCTTTTACACTATCTGCTATCGCTTTTGAAAAAAACCTCTTTAATTTTTTTTTAAACTCATATCACGCAAAGATAAAACATGATTGGGGCAATCATATTCGAAGAACGTCTTATATTTTTGGGATTATGATAGTTGTACTATAATAAAGTTATTATATTATGGTTATAAAACAACCATAGTTTTACTATAATATGGTCCCTACAGTTGTACTATGATTCCAAACTATGAAAAAGTCTTTAAATAAAAGAATATTTCTTTAAGAAATGTTTTTCGTGAAGAAAAAATTCAATATTAAGGACTTTTTCACGAAAACTTCTTGAGAAAGACTATTTAAAGCAAAATATTTAATTAAAAAATTTAAAATTTAAAAATTTAAGTTTAAGGACTCTTTTAATAAAAAACATAGATTCTATGGACCTTTTCTAATAGAAAAATTCTAAGATTCTATGGACTATTTTAAGATTTTTTTGTCCTCAGAGTCTTAGAATTTTTCTTATAGAAAAAGTCCTTAGAATCTAAGAATATTTCTATTAAAAAAATTTCTTAAAATCTAATTATTTTTCACGGTGAAAATTCCTCAGAATCGAAGAATTTTTTAGAATATAAGTTTTTTATTTTAGAATATATGATTTTTTTCTAAGACACAGTTTATAGAATCTGAGATACTAATCAGAAAAATTTCTATAAATCTTGCACAAAACAACACTTGGGTTCCACAGACTTTTTCTTATAAAAAATTATTTTATTAAAGAAAAAAAGTTATTATTGTTTTTATTGAAAAGAATTAAAAAATACAAAAACTGAAACAATTACCCTAAAATTGTATTGTATCACATTGTATTCTGAGTACTTTTGTCACAAGAAACATATGTCAGCATTCTATAGTTCAATAAATAACATATTTTTTATAGTCAGAATTTTTGTTACCACTGTATGGTTACATCCAATTATGTTATAAAGTAGGAAGTGGCAATCATAAAATAATAAAATATTTACTAAAATAATGATGATAGCGACCATATTAATGGTTAGAATTTATTTTTAAGCCAATAACTTGATTGCGGCAACCATACCCGAACGCAGCAAGTATAATATAGTAGCAGTGATTATGTGGCAAACATGATTTTTCTCTGCGTGAACAACATATTTGATGAGTTTGCTTACATGATGTATTATTTTTACTAGACTCGAAGAATTTCTCTCAGCAAAAACTAGTAATATGTTCTTTTTACTTCAACACTTGATAAAATTGAACACACTTTTATGTGAATCGTTTTCAAATTAATTAACTATTGTTATTTACTTTTAAATAATCACTCCCCTTATCTCGGGTTTTGTAAATACCCAAGTAAAAAATAATTGATATTTAATCATATTCAATATTTGATATTTGATCCGAAAAATAGTGTATCGAATTATATCCTGCCACATATTTGGGGATTAAGTAAGATATTAATTGACTCAAAAAATGTCATACCAAACTAAATCCAGCAATATATTTGAGGATTAAGTAAGATCTACATATATCCGAAAAATTGCAAATCGAATTATATTACAGGTTGGTTGAAAAGTTCCTGCGCTCACCAAGAGATGGCACTGCTAGCTCCAAATTTTTTTTTCTCAAGTTGGTATAACTGTCCTGAGAACACATGCAAAGTTGCAAGTCATTCTGTCAATTCTTCCTTTGTTTACAAGCCATTTGAAGTTGACGTGTTATTGATTTTTTTTTAATATGGAAAAAATTTAATATAGTGCAGTCATTAGATTCTTTGTTTTGAAGGGTTTAAAAGCAAAGGAAATTTATGAACAATTGTAAGAAGTGTATAAGGAGTCCTCACCTTCAAAACGCACCGTTGAATTTTGGGCTGGTGAATTTAAACGTGGTCCTACCAGCCTTAAAGACGATCCACGCGAAGGACGACCAAAAACTGCAACCACAGCAGAAATCATTGAGCAGGTACATAATATGGTTAGTGAAGATCCAAGTTTGACTAAGCGTGAAATTGCTAATTCCAAAGGCATCTCAGACGAACGAGTACTCCATATTTTTCATGAAGAATTACGTATGAAAAAACTGTTTGGAAAGTTAGTGCCGCACACATTAACAATTCAACAAAAACTGGATCGAGAACAAATTTCTCAGCGTAATTTGGAGCGTTTTAAGCCGAACAAAACCGACTTCTTGCGTCGTTTTATAATTATGGATGAGACTTGGATCTACCACCATGATCCTAAATTGAAACAAGAACGTTTGCAGTGGACTGAAGCTGGTTGTTCAGCTCCAAGGCAGGTGAAGTCACAACGATCAGCAAAGAAGGTTATGGCATCAGTTTTTTGGGATGCAAAAGGAATTTTGTTGATTGATTATCTTCAGAATGGTAAAACAATCAAATCTGAATATTATTGCAGCCTTTTTGATCAGCTGGATGAAAAAATTCGTGATAAAAGACCTGGTTTGAAGAAGAAATAAATCATTTTTCATCAAGACAATGCACCTGCTCACAAAAGTGTTTTGACGATGGCTAAATTCAAAGAATTAAAGTACGAATTGCTTGAACATCCACCGTATTCAAATTTGGCTCCCAGTGACTACTATCTCTTCAGAAATCTCAAACAATTCTTCGTGGTAAGCATTTTTCGTCGAATGAAGAGGCCATAGCAGCCGTAGACGGTTATTTTGCAGAGCTTCCGGAAAACCATTATAAGGATGGAATAAAATTATTGGAAAATCATTGGAACAAGTGTATTGAGCTTCTAGGAGATTATATTGAATAAAAATATATATTTCGTATCAAAAACAGTATTCTTTCATTTCGAGCGCAGGAACTTTTCAACCAACCTGTAGATTAGATCCAATAATATGTTATGCGGAATCTAATTTATGTAAAAACGTATAAAACTAGATAAAAAAAAAAATAATTAAATAAAAAATTTGAATTCAAAAAATTCCTAAAAAATTATGCCTTCTACAGGATTTAAACTTGGTCTGCCAGAATAACTGCTCTCAGCCACACACTAATATAACGTTTGGCTGAAAAGTTCGTAGGCAAACAGAAATTTTTTGATAAAATTTCGATGCCATTTTTATAGTACGATTTGTCTTTAGCCTCAAAATAGGCCTCAGTTTCGGCGATTACTTCTTCATCGGCGCTAAATTTTTTTTTCCAGCAAGCATTCTCTTGAGGTCTGAGAACAGGAGAAATTCTCTGGGGCCAGATATGGAGAATATGGAGGATGTGGAAGCAATTGATTTTGCCATCGTTTTCATTCGACTTGTGACACGGTGCATAGTTTTGATGAAACAGCACTTTCTTCTTCTTCTAATGGGGTCAATTTTCCGCGATTTCGTCCTTCAAACGCTTCAATAGCTACATGTAATAGTATATGTTGATTGTTTTTCCCTTTTCAAGATACTGATGTCATAACCTTTTCAGTCAACTGTTGCGTGTTTCCACGCTTTGGAGTTGGTTCATTAAGTGCAGTTCATTCGACTGGCTGTCATCCATTGTCTCATAAATTCGCATAAATTCGGGTTTATTACGGTTAAAGAAGTTCAAACACAGCTCAGAATCATAAATTCGTTGTTGTTTTTGATTCATTCTGCGCTCGCGCGCCACCCACTTTGCACATAGCTTTCGCATAGCCAAATATTCATTCACGATATGTCCAACACGTTCTTTTGATATCTTTAGAGTCTCAAATATATCTATCAATTTCACTTTACGGTCATTCAAAATTATTTTGTGGACTTTTTTGATGTTTTCGTCGGTAACAGCCTCTTTGGGGCGCCCACTGCGTGCGCGGTCTTCGGTGTCCATTTCGCCTCGTTTAAACTTAGAAAACCACTACTCAACGGATGATTTTCCTGGTGCAGAGTCCGAATAATGCCTTGGCTTCAACAGTGTTTTTTTTTTCGCTGAAAAGCAATGCTTTATTATCACACGAAATTCCTTTTTATCCTTTGTTTTCAAACTAATAAAAGTTGCTTCACCCAAAATACTATATCTCACAAACTAATAGTCCGACAGTTGTCAAGTTTATACACATGTCTTTCGAAGGTTAGGGCTAACTATAAATCATACGGATTTCATACTAGTAGTGAACTTTTCAGCGAAACTATTATAATGATTGAGAATGGAGCTCTGCCTTCTTCCGGAGGCTCTAACTTTCCTAAACTTCAAATTCTGTAGAGTACTTTTAACATGTCGAAATATGTATCAGCCTAGCTATGAATAGTGAATTTACTTTATTTTTTCTTAAATAATCGGAGGCTGAAAGCTCTTTATAAATTAACTTAAGTAACACACGTTTTTTTTTGTCAAAATTATTAGTGTGTTCCTATTTTTCTCTACCCGATTTAATTTAAGATATAATATAGATTAAATTTTGATTCTTAATACTGAAGAACTTTGTGCTAGGGAGTATATAGTTTTACGTATTTCTTCTTTGTTCCTAAAAACTTTAGTTATTTTTCTAAATTCTAGCCATACTCCCATATTCTGAAAATACCCGGGATAAAAAATAATGAACTTCAGTAAGTGTGGGCACGTAATCAATTCAAACCCCTTTCAATTAACTACCGTTACACTTAAAATACCTTTACCGAAATAACTGACCGCAACGTTGTTGTTACCAACGATTATTTATATAAAACCCGGCGATATTTGTTATCGTTAATCGACAGTCGAGCCAGTTGTGATTAGTATCTATTTCTGCTATCCCAACTGAAATGGAATTATGACTGCCGAAATAGAGTTAATACAACTGAATTGTATCCAAAATCAGTAGGGACATTAAATCTTTTATTTTATTTTTTTGGGTGTAGGGTAACATTTATCATAATAAAAATGTAGAAAAATCAAAGAGCGTACGAATATAACAAACTATTATCAAATAACTCAAGTATAATTAAATAAAAAAATTTAATAAACAAAAACAATAACAACCAAAACATAGACTAATCAATTTGTGGAAAACTAACTTGGTTAAAATATTAAAAAGCAAAAAAAAAAAAAAATAATAAAATTATATTCTTTTACTATCAGAAACTTATTGGCAATCAACAATTGCAGTAGATATGACGAAGACCTCTACGACACGATAACAAATAGAAATAAATAAAATGTATAAAAATATTATTTAACTAGTGTAAAAATAAAGTACAACACATTAATGGCAAAACAAGTAAAAGTGTTGAAATTGTAGAAGAACAAAAAAATTAAATAAAAGAAACATATCTACAACATTTTAAGTAATAATTGTTAACTTGATAATATAAATTAATGGTGCTGAGCAACGTGTTAAAAAATATAATTACATAATTTATTTGTAATAAAATAATTCATTATGGCGAATAAATTATTATCTTAAAGAAAATGCTATTTGGCTAATTTTAATTAATAATTAAAATTTATTAGTGCCCAAATTCGAATTTAAATGAATGTAAAATATTACAAACACAAAAAGAAATATATTTTGTAAATTATTACAATGACTACTGCTGATGCTGTTTATGATTCGGCCGGTGTTCGCACAATATTTCGTAGTATATCACAAGTTTTTTACACCAAAGGCGATAAATCACCACCACCACCACCATCACGATCAACAACCCTAAAGGAATTACCAACTATAATGGTGAGTAAGAGTAAATTTATTTACTTACATTTGTAATCAAACCTTATCAGTAGGTTAATTACCTTACAGTTAAAGAAAACATTATGTCAAACAAAAGAAAAAAAAAAATTACAATTGTCTTAAAATGCTGCATCATTTATAAGTTAAACCGTTCTACAAAAGCTTTTACTTTGCTTAAGCGTATACTTAATATTAATTACATGAATACAATATTTAGCACTCATACGCCTCAGTAAACTGTAATAACACAAGGGATGGAAAATATGTTTTCTGTTTTTGTACCAACCAGACAAACAAATTGTACCTTTTCGATCCTCACGGTACCAACATTTTTTCCGATTATTTTTTTTTAACAATTTTATCATATTGAGTCAGATTTGCTTAGACACTAAAAAGACTTAAAAAAATTTAAATTGTTGGGGTGAAACAAAATTTATCGTTATTTTATGTAGTCGTATAATTACCACAAAACTTTGTAAAATTTTACTCTAATTTTTATATATGTCACACCTTTTTTTTCTGTCTGTCCGCCTCCCTGGAGAGCAATTTAACCTTTTCAAGATTTGCTATTAAAAAATTTAAAGGCATTTAATAGCTTTTTAACAATAATACACTTTTTTCTTTTTTGGTTTTGAGAGGTAATTTAAAATCAGCTGTTCAATGTTGCCCTTTCCAAATATTTTAGTACAATGTGTATGCAAATATTTGGTACATTTGATGTGACACCAATTTAGAGCCGGTTCAACTTAAAACTCACTTTATTTTTTACTATAGTAGCTGAATAAATAAAAACAGGTTTTTAATTTATAGTTGCTTTTAAAAAAAGTCAACTTTATGTTATGTTGTTTATCAAGTTATAAGTTGAAAATTTTAAAAAATTTTAAATAGTACTAAATGACCCACGGTAGTAGCACGGTACCAACCAAGGTAAAAATGTACCTAAAAAAGTACAATTGTACCATGTTTTCCATCCCTGAATAACACTGTCCAACAAATTAAGACTTTTTGAATGGAACAGAATAGCGACCCCATAATTCTGAAAGGGTATGTTGAGTAGATCATTTTTGTAGAACAAACTTATGGTCCAGCACGTCTGAGTTTTTTTTACAGTGGGTCAAAGTTTTCATTTTTTGGTCGAAGGGAGCATTATACTATATGAAAAAAATGCTGTAAGTCAATGTCTGAGAGAATTCTTATGGTCAGAGTTGTATTGTGGAATTGTATAAGGATTATTTTTGTGGAAGATCTTTACCCTCTAACTGGTCTCTTTATTTTTTTATTTTGACCCTTTTTTCGAGAAAATCAAAAAATATCCTTTAAAAAAGGAAATTTAAGGATTAAAATATTCTACGAAAATGTTTGCCGGAAAATTTCAGTGGGGGTCACTAAAGACACCAATGTTGTAAATAAAGCTCTTTACGCTTAATAAGTAAAATTATACACCAACATATACAAAACAGGTAAAAACGGCGTCAAGTTCGGCCGGGCCAAACACTGAGTTCTCGCGTCTAGTCAGCTGTGACTTACAAATCGGGTGTGATATTTATTAAAATTAATAATAAAAAATAAAAGAAAAAATTCAAGCATAATTGAGCTACTAAGCAGTACATATCGGGTGTGATTTTTACTAAAATTAATATAAAAAAAGAAAAATTAAAGCTTAAATAAGCATGGCGGATTCTGTTTGCAAATTAAGAGATTGGTTTTGTTTTATTTGTGGACATTTTACGCACCATCAAAGCAGAAGAAAGATATTCCCTACAATTGAAGAACCATATTTTCTTTTCTTTGGAATACGATTTTTATCTGAAGCTTGGATACCAAAAACCGTATGTATTACTTGCAAAAGTGGTCTTTTGACCTGGTACAAAGGCGGTACTAAGGCGCTGCGCCTATTACATGGATTGAACCTGAAGATCCCAAATCAGATACATGCTATTTCTGCGTAAATTACAAATTTGGTAGAAGCCAAAGGCGTAATAATGACATACGAAGCAACAAATAATGTCATTTTACCAGAAGTGCGCTGTGAAGGTGTTCCGGTGCCTCAACCGCCTACACATACATTTTCGGCCAATATGCCAGTCGCCAATACAGAAATAACAGCGGCGGTTGAAAACATATCAGATATAAGTTACTTGCCTCTTGATGGTTTAAACATATGTCCTAATTTGATAGACCAAGCTTATTTTGAAGATCTTGTAAGAGATTTAGGACTAACAAAAGAGAAAGCTGAAATATTATGTTCCAGATTGAAAAACAGGAGTTTGATAAAAGCCGATGTAAAAGTTACATTTCCAAGAAAAAGACACGCCGATCTGGAAAGTTTTAAAGCATAAAAATAAATATGTACATACTATAATAAACCACTATTAAAACACAGATGATAGATAGATAGAAGTTGGCGTGTAATTTTGCCAATTTATCGTAAAGAGCTTTATTTACAACAATGGTGTCTTTGGTGACCCCCACTAAAATTTTCCGGCAAACATTTTCGTAGAATATTTTAATCCTTAAATGTCCTTTTTTAAAGGATATTTTTTGATTTTCTCGAAAAAGGGTCAAATTGACCCATAAAGAGACCAGTTAGAGGGTTAAGATCTTCCACAAAAATAATCCTCATACAATTCCACAATACAACTCTGACCATAAGAATTCTCTCAGACATTAACTTACAGCATTTTTTTCATATAGTATAATGCTCCCTTCTACCATAAAATGAAAACTTTGACCCACTGTAAAAAAATACTCAGACGTGCTGGACCATAAGTTTGTTCTACAAAAATGATCTACTCAACATACCCTTTCAGAATTATAGGGTCGCTATTCTGTTCCAAAAATGCTGTTGCACAGTGTAATCACAAACACTAATCAGAAAATGATATTGTGCAAAAAAGAGCACTGAAAATGGAGGGTTAGGTGTAAAAATTTGCATATATTAGGGTGTATGGTAGCAGTTTAATTTTCTTCATATCAGATTCATTTTTGTAAACTGTTTAAGTATAATAATTTTACACTCCAATAATTTAATTTGGCTCAGCAGACAAATTTGGAAATATTAGCAGAATGCATATATCAAGTCAAAACAGTAAAAAAGTTACACGAGGTGGGGCAATAAGTATCACCATTTTGAAAACTATTGTGATTTTAGCAATTGGCATCGTATGCGTGCGAAATTCATAGTGAATAAAAATATTCGCTATACCCCTCAAGAACGCGCGATAATTGTTATAATGTTTGCGCGCAATAATTCATCTGTGTTCTTAACGAAAATCAAATTATTAAAATGCACAAAATAGCTCAATTATTTTTTGATACACTTGTTAGGCTTTAAAGCTGCTAATTGCTCTTGAAATTGCCTTACGAATTCGAATCTAAAAATTTATATTTTTTTCGAGCAAAATTTTTTTGTATTTTATTTTTTTTTTTTTTCAAAAAATATTTCAGAGCAAATAAAAAAATCAAAGGCCTTAAAGATAGTAAAAACATGAACGAATTTTTCATTTTGTTTTAATTTGGCTTGAAAAATATTTTAAGTAAATTTTTTGGATTTTAAGGTCAAATTTAAATTGTTTTAAGGGCGGATTTTTAGAACTTTTTAGTGCTATTTTAAGTGGATGTCCTATTTTTGAACAAGAGTCGGTTTTGAAAAGTATCTTCACTTCCGATCCCTTTTTCAACTTGTGTAACATTTTAAGGCAATTTAAGTTTGTAAGTATAAGTTAGAAATCAAATATTCTTCAATATCCACTTTTTTAAAAATATTATTTTTTTTTTTACTAATTTTAGCAAATCGGTTTTCAAAAATATGTAAAATGATTTCTGAAATTAGCAACAAAAATTTATAAATATTTGTGGCATTGCGCGTTAAAGGGTTAAGACGATCGTTTAGGGTTAAGGGACGACAAGCGTTATTTGGTAGATGGACGAACGGAATTGAAACGGACTTACATATTGCATTTTAGCAGACAGTCTGAGGCAGTTGTTTTGTGAGGGCTTAGACGAATAGACGTTTTAGTTCGCTTTAACATATAAAACAAATATAAAATAGTTTTAGCATTTTTTTTTTTAAACTAAATTAAACTAATAATTTATAACAATAACACAAGCATTTATATAATAAATAAATAAATGAATTCCACCAAAATAATTAATGTGCTGTGTTTTACTAGGAAATAAATAAAACTACATATTGTTTAAAAATTCTGTAATTTGTAAAATGTAAATAGCAAAACAAAATTTACTAAACAATAATTTTTTACTAAAAATCAGTACACAAATACACTTAAAAAAGTTTGTAAGTTAAAATAACTGAAAATATCATTTAAAAGAAATGATATTTCATTTAAAACCCGGTCTACTTAATTTTCATTTAAATTAAATGCCATTAGTTATATATTTTTAAATGTTGATTAATCAACTGACACATCCGTAAGAAACAAATGATATAATCAGTTAAAATAAATGTCAAAATTTTACCTACCAAACCTTAAAAAATAAATGTTTTTTTCATTTATTTGAAATTATTTCCGTTTTTGAATTTTTTGTTTTTTTAATATACTCGTATTTACAATACAAAATGTATGTATGCATATGAAGCTATAAACACTTTTTGTGTGAATGTATTTGTGTATGTATGTGTGTTTATGAAGTTCTTGTAATTTGTATTGAAAAATTTTTTATATATGCAACCAATTTAAATAAAAAAACAAATTGAAATTTTTGAATATTTGTTTTTTGAAACAGACAGCAAACAAAATATAAATTTGTAATAACTTCTTACGGACACAAATAAGCCACAAGTTTCCGTTTTGTGGGTAAATTTTTTATTAAATTTTAAACAAATGAAAAAAATAAATGAAACTGAAAAAAATCGGTAAATGATAGTAAATTATTTCGAATAAATGTATAAAAAAGTTAATTTAGATATTTCTTTGAAAAATAAATGTATGTTCCTTTATTTTTAAATGGAACGGAAAACGTTTTTATTAAACTACAAACAGTTAACTACATAATATTTTGAGTGTATTATTACACTCCAAGCTAAATGTTTTGTCTCGGCTTTTAGGCCAACTCGGGAACTTAAGTGGCGAAAATCGGATATACTTTGATTAATTGTTTTTTTTTTTTGGATTTTGGAATGATTTTGGTACTTTTTAGCCTTTATAAAGTTGGTGTAAAATTATGACTTCCGAATTCATATATTTTATATTTTATTTAATTTAAGCCGACATTAAATATTTTTATTTTTAATATTCGTAATAATTTGAATTTTAACGAATTTTACTTGAAGCCCCTTTTTTATTATTATTTGAAACAATTTGGCAACCCTATGAAAAAACATAGGCATTGTGTATATCTATTCTAGTCTTTTGACGAATATATTATTTCAATGCAGTTTTTATATTGAATTCCAAAAGATACCGATTTGCTTCCGAATAAAGAAGTACCCAAAAATGACCGCATTTCTTTCCCCTATTTCATCCCATAGATCAGGGAGGTTTTCAAAAAAGTGAAAGAGGCTGTAAAATTTTTATGAACATGGAAAGTACCCCAAACTAAACACTGAGATCGTAGGTCGACCTGTCTCAGCATACATGGGTATTTCTAGACTTTTAAGTTATTTATGCTTAAGCAACAGGTGTGATATCATGGAAAACGGATTTTTGTGGGTTTTTACTGGTACCTTTTTTTTTGTTCTTTTTTAAATTTACTGTTGTAAAAATTTCCAAAATTTCGGATAAAAGTAGATTGCTTTAGCAGTCAAAATCACATATTTTATTTCTTTTTAAATTTAATGAATATTCATGTAATTTTGGATTTTTAACAAATTTTTCGCGAAGCCGTTGTTTGCCACATTGTGAAACAAATATAATATTTAAATGCAATTTTTATCTAGCATTTCGAACGTTTCGAACATGCTGCCAAACAAAAAAAAAAACAAAAATTACCGAATTTCTTGCCCCCATTTTACCCCCGTGGTGACCAAAATAATAAAAAACAAAGAAGAAAAATTATTCAATAAAAGAGGAAAATTATTCGATAAAATTTAATGAACTCATTATTTTTTAATTTAATACAAATTCCAGTGGTATTTAAAAAAAACAGTTAGCAGCATTAAGTTAAACTCATAATTACAATCATTTCAAAATGAAAGGAGTGTTGTTATAAAATTAGATTACAAGAAATGAAACATTACATCATCATTATTATTATAAAAATAACAACATTGAATGAATTTATTTGTAAAAACTCAATCTACGCATAGTTACTATTGTCAATATGTCAGTCATAGACTGACTATGATTTATCTCAAATACAAACAACGAAATAAAAAAAATAGAATTATAAAATTCCAGTATATTTATGAAATAGATGGATTCTTCTACTTAATAAGTTTTACATGCATCCGTTTCTATAAATTCCAGTAAAGAAAACTTAATATTTTCTAAAAAAAACATTTTTGCAAAAGTCAATGTACACATTATTTGTTGTTGCTATTGCCGGCCGCCTAATCATTTCATGTACTATTACAATCATAATTCATTCATTTATACGTACGATACGTATAAATTAATATGTAACATCTACGTTCATATTGTACACATACAAAATGTATTAACATTACATATCATGTTGTAATAAAATTATATTTAAAAGAAAAAAAAAAAACTGTTCATTGTTGCATGCCTGCACTAATAATTAGGAATGTGTTGCGCACTGCTCTTCTTCTGCCTATTATTGTTGCCTCATCCATCCATCATAAAAATATGCATTGTTGCTGATATTCTCCGCGTGTATTGTGCAAGAATTTTCGTTTTTAGCAAGCATGTGGTTAAACATAATGCTTGTTATCACAAAATATTATTAAAAAAAAAAAATACTTTTTATGTTATTTTTTTTTTAAATGGTGATTTAAGTGTACTAAAAAGTTAATTTTACTTACACTCAAGAAAAAAGCTACATCATGTTTATAATAAAATTAATATATACCATAGGAATCTTTATAGATTTTTTTTGCAATGTATCACTTCGTAATCGCTTAAATATGATAAAGAATCAACAACCCGGTGAACATGTGTTTAC
This sequence comes from Eustalomyia histrio, assembly GCA_949748255.1. Taxonomy (NCBI): domain Eukaryota; kingdom Metazoa; phylum Arthropoda; class Insecta; order Diptera; family Anthomyiidae; genus Eustalomyia; species Eustalomyia histrio. The sequence goes on from OX456525.1 coordinate 51,973,109, forward strand.
CGGTAAATCGATTTAATCGGATTGAAATAAGTATATATATTTCGATCATATTATATTTGTTGCCAAATAAATATATTGTATTTGCGACGGCACCATCAAATTAGAAAAAAATATGTGTGATTTTTCTCTTCCTTATACATATCGCAACGTCCTCCTTCGGTGTTTTAATACCCCACCGAAGTAAAATAACAAAACAGGGCTATTAACTACAAAAAAGCTTCAACTATTTTTGCCAAGTCCCTATCAGATGGCGAGCAATAACTGTTCTAAGATTTATCATCTCGCGCAATTACAGTGTTGCCACATTTGAAGTCTTTCATCTTTCACCAACTTTCATCTTTTCTCTATCCCATTTCCAAAGAAAATAACACGTTACGAGTAATAAGTGAGAAGAATTTCCTGAGTGTTACTTCTCTTAAAAAAATAGTATAATTTACAGAGTTTCCAAATTTATCGCAAGGAAAATCCAAAGAACAGGTTGCAGGTCAACTTATATCGCATTAGCATAGCTTCTTAATTATATTCTACAACCGGGTCTTTTTGTGGAGATTGACCCATTAAAAATAGGTTAATTTCATTCAAACTAGAACAGATTGCTTTAGAACCATTTATAGAATTGGTTCTTGGACAGTGAAACCTTACATTATAACTCTCGGGTATCACTTCAATAACATGTTATATGGGATCGATGGTAAAAGAAACTTTTCTAGAATAGATTCAAAGGTAACCTGTTTTAAAAAATTTTAATGGGTATGTACATTACCAGCAAAAATATATTTCGAAGAAAAAATTTCTACAAATTTATAAAGAAGATTCATTAATTTTAATTAATATTGTTACGATTTTACCTTTTAAATTCGTTGATTTTTTTCCTTTAAATAAATCGAGTTGCAAATAATAAAGTTTGAAGTTTTACAGAAGAACACCAATGCAACACTAGTCGTGTTGAAGAGTTGGCATTGATGGCAACTGTTTAAAATTTCAGGGCTGGGATATAGGAAGTTATGCTTGTAACCCTCAAACCTTTGGTAATGGGTGCGATATTCTCATGCGTTACCTTGTAATGGTAGCTCGTTACCTTTTTCATTATTTGCAAGCATAAAGTAATAAGTTACTGATTATTGATTACGTAATATATGATTTATAAATGTAAAGTAATAATTGAAGTACTTTTGAAAATCTATTTTCTGATACATTACTTTGTATTTTTTTGGAAAGCAAAAGGGTAATGTATGTTTGTTTTGACAACACTAGCGAATTCATTTAAGTTTAAAGCAATCAAATACTATATGCGTCGATAGCTCCGGTTGGCAACCGGAGTTTCCTGGTTCGATTCCCATCATGACCACATTATTTTTAATAACGTTTAAAATATTTGTAATAATTTTTTTTTTATAAAGATTCCTCTTTTTTAAAAATCTATTTTTAGACACATTACTTTTTCCATTCTCGTAACCATATAAGTAACCCCTTACATTATTACCTCTAAAGTAATATACATTACTTTGAGGCTCATCGCCTGTAAAATTCATCAGTGAAGTAAAGTGTAAAGTAATCCACCGGTCCCTATGGCTACACATTACTTTAATTATTTTGTAATGTGTGGTTTTGCTGGGCACTCTGTGAAACAAGGTTTATTGAGTGTGTTTAATTTACAGTTTTATTTATATAATTCAAATAAATAAAAATGCAAACTTAATAAAAATTACAAACATCATTGTTTTGCAATTAAAATAAATATATGTAGGAGCTTTTTATGAAACAGTTATCATGAAAACTAATATTATAAAACCTTTTTGCCTAAGTGTAGTGTTCGGCCAGAATTAAAACAGCAAACTACATAACATATATATGGTGCTGCAAATGTTTCATTTTCAATCAGTTTTGAAAATTAAATTTTTTTTTATAGAATAGCGGACACCTTCTTACAATAAACAATTTTATTGCGACGTTACAGCTAATCAATAATTAAGAATAAAATTGCATCCAAATAATAAACAGACCAGCACAATAAAATTAAATAATTTTTGTTGGTATCTGTTTCATTGCAATAATATTTATATTTGTCAAGTGAAAAAGTTTAATAGACATACGAGTAATGCTTATTTTAGCATAGGGTTGTCATGCTCTTCCAAAAAGTAGCAAAAAGGGGTTTCGCGGAAAATTTATTAAAAGCGAAAATGGCACTTATATCGAAAAAAACATTCAAAATATTTTTACAGTAACTGACTGTAGTTTATTTTTCTTTTTTGTAAATTTTTCCTTCTAAATAATGGATAGAGAAAAAGATGAAAGGTGGTAAAAGATGTAGGGCTTCTAATATATCAGCTCCGTAATTGCGCGAGATTAAAATTCTTGGAACAGTTGTTGCCCGCCATCTTGGCGGAATTGTGGGGTTGGGGTTAAGTGCTATGGGAACACCGAAGGAGGACGTTGCGAAATGTATGTGGGACAAAAAATTCATACATATTATTTTTCTAAGCTGATGTTGCTGTTGCTGGGGATCGAACCCGCAACCTTCTGTGTAACAGTCCAACGTGCTAACCATTACACTACCACGCCCACAGTTATCTGTACATTTGTCTTTGAATGATTAAATAGTTAAAATACAAGGAATTATATTTTTCAAAATATTTGACATTAATTTTAAAAATAAATTACATATAAATACGGATTTTCTGTTACAGTCAATATTTTAATTTAAAATGTTTTGCTAAAAAAATATTTTTATATTTTGTAGTTAATGGGCAATTTAAATAAGCAAATTAAATGGAAAATCATTTATTTTTACAGCCGAAATAAAGGAAAAAATTATAACTATTAACGGATTTTGTGGTTAGTTATTTGATATTTAAAAAAACATAAAGAAAATATCATTTGTTTCTACGGATATGTGTTTAGTTTGTTTACAGTTAAAATAAATACAAAATCAGTTATTTTTCCGGTTGATTTTTAAACATATTTTTAAATATATTTTTATTTTTTAATTTTATCAGGCTCGAGGTCATAATTAAATGTTACTAACAAAAAGTAAACACTAATTTTTGTTAATTGGAAAAAAAATTGTGTAACATTTAAAAATAAATTATAAGTTCTTTTGATTAAAATGAAAAGTTATTAGACCGGTTTTTGAGTGATTTTTCATTTATTCTGAACTACAATTTCAGTTGATTTAAACTACAAATTATTCTTGTATGCTGAAATTTAATAAGAAATAAGATGTAAAGCACACAAAATTTTTTAAATTTTTATTACAGCAATTTTATAAAAGAAAAAAAGGTCCAAAAAGAGGTATCAGTAAAGATCATTTTTCAACGATACCACATTTGTAGTACAATAAAAAGAAATACCCCCCGGAAATACCCCTGAAAATTTTTTTTCTATCACATACATAAAATTCAACAAAATCGGAGTATTTTGGTTGGGGTACTTTACTCGTGAGAAAATTATCTGCTTGATATTAATGAATTTTTGCATTCAATCTATGAAGTTTCGCTGGATCTCGTCCACTTAAACTCTTCAATAATGCGGTTTTTCATAAATTTTAATGTAAAATTTCATTTCTTTATTAAAAATTTTATATACTTAATAAAAAAGTTTCAAATAAAACAATTTCATAAAATTTATTAAGCTTTGCCATAAAATTTAAGAAATTTTTATTTAGTTTGTGAAGAAAACTTCATTAGTTTTCTAAAAAACATTAATATAACTCGTGGTAGTCAGTTCTCTCTTTGGTGGACACCTCCCTATTACGTACGAATTATCTACTACCACAGCTATCCCTTATTAGTGTGTTTCACTCTAACTGGATTTTTTTTTTTAATTTTTACACTCAGATTTTAAAGAAAATTTGATATGTTGTAGACAATTTAATTTTGCACTTTAGCGCCTCGTATTGTAACAGCCTGTTACTTAGAACTAAATTCTACATAAAGTCCAATCTTTTAAAGTTCCTTTTAAAAATTATTGAAATTATACGATTTTTGAAAAAACATATGTATTGACCCTAAACTCTAAGGGTAACTGTAAATATGTCTGATATTTTTCTCACACATTTAGTATGAATTACGAAATTTTTAAAATTTTTTTAATCAAATTTGTCCCTTCGTAGTTCGCCCTACACAGGTTAATTCATCATACTTATATACAAAAGCTAAACTTTTATATATAAGTATACACATATAAATCGCTGTGGCTTTAATTCTGTTTAACACATATTCTAAAGTGGCATCATTTATTTCTTAATTTAAAACCGAAAATGATTTCAATTTGTTAAAACTTTTAACAAAAAATTAATTAAATTCATGAGAAATAATTTTTTTTTTGCTATATTTTTACAAAATGCAGACATGCTAAATGATGCAAAAATGAGCGTTCAATTTTAAAAAAATCACGTTTTATAAAAATTTCATAACTGCATGATACATAGAGCAGTCTTTAAGTTTTGTCATTTTAGCATATAAAACAATTTGTTATAAAAAATTTGTTTTGCTTAAACGTTGCTAAGTTATCAAATTGAAACGTTTTGTGCTACAAAACTATAAGAGCCACCCATTTTGGATATTACAATATAATATTTATTTAAAATTCATAATATTGTTTTAATAAATTAACACAAAATATCTTTTGAAAATATTTTAAAAATTAAAACAATCAACCCACACAAAAGTGCTATTTAACAAGTGCTTGTAGAAAATATATTACATTTCAACTGAATTTAAGTGTTAATTTTATTTACAGACTATGGCACTATTTTATTAATCCCATTTGAAGAATACACTTATGAATGCATTTATGTATGCATTTTTTCTATCAACACTAATAACTACGAGAATGTAGTGTAAAATAATGTTGTAAAACTATTTATTAGCACTTGAATATTTAAAATTTTAATTTATTTTTTTGTATTCAAGTGTCAATTGTGTGGGGGTTTTTAATATCTTAAGTTAACAAAGAGGGTAATATAAGTTTCCCCTTGCAATTTAATGTTGACAATTTATTTCATTAACGTTTCTGCAAAGTTCTGTTAAACTGTCAATCAAGCCACAAATTTAAACCATTTGCACTTGAAAGATAAAAATCACAAAATAAAATTTTTAATTTTTGTTATATTCCATAGAAAACAGAGAATATCAACTTATAGGGAATTAAAATATATTAATTTATTTAAAAGTCGATATTTAGCTTAAGAGAGTAGAACAACAAGAAAAACCATAGTGGTTTTAAGGGGAAATTTGTTTCTACTCGTTACTTTTTCCCAATATATTTTATACATTAACTAAACTTTAGAAGGACTCTTTTAGTTTAATTTATGTATTTATAAATAGTAAATAATAATTTTTTTTTACTAAAAATCAGTACAAAAATAGTAAAGTGGGATTGAAAACTGTTTACAAATTTTTCTACTAACCTGTTTTTATGTGTGTAGGTTTAAGCAGTTGCTTTAATTGTTGTACAATGTAGCACTTCAGAAACAAAATGAAGCTTTTTCATAAAAATGCTAATTGATAACTTGTTTTTTATATTTAGGAAATCTTTCTTAAATATGATAAAAAAAATTTAAAAAAATATGTAAGATTTATGAAGAATTTTCTTCATAGTTATGAAGAAGTTTCATTAATATTTACGAAAAAGTTTTATTATACAAGGTGGGGCAATAAGTATCACCCTATTGGAAACTGCTGTCATTTTTGCAAATGGCATTGTATGTCAACTTGATTTTGACATTCGTAAAGTAGACATGTGCGAAATTATGCCTGCCCCACAAAATTTTGAAACTCAACGAAGAAGTGGATGATTTTCCATAAAAAACTCATCATAAAGTCACGTCAATAAGCATAATTCTCGGTTCTGGAGAGACGGAAAATCCACACATAATTCATGAAACACCGGGTACGTTCGTAAATGCAAAAAACTTGCACATCACTGCGGCAGTTATGCCAATTTATGTTGCTGATGCGTGATCATCTGTTGCAGATGCTTTGCTACTGCTCAACAACTACACACTTTACTTTTTAGAACGTTTTGCAAAAGATAAAAATATGTTCACGACAATAAAATTAACAAATATTATTGGAAAATTTTGATTGTAAAATTAAAGCTTTTTGTTAACTTATAATAAAAAAAAAAGAATTAAGAGATGAAACTACTTTTGATTATTAAAAAGCAATTAAAATGAAAATGAAGACTGATTTCGTCATATTGCATCAAAAACTTTAATGATGCCATAGTTGCAAAAATTTGCGGCAGCACTGTCAATTGTTTGCATAAAAAAACGTTTGACGTAAATCAGTGCTGTCAAGTGATGCTTTTTTGAACGTTTTACTTTTATTATGCTGCAGTGATGCGCAACTACTGCATTTACGAACGTACTCACCATTACACATTCTCAAAGTCACTGTGCTGTGTGCAGTTACCTCGTAAATTGACTGAATTTTTCTTACCGGATCTTGACGATCTGCATTTGGAGGATATGTGGTTCGAACAGGGCGAGGCCACTTGTCATATTGCACACGACACAATACGCATTTTGAAGGATGCCTTCCCAGGGCATTAAATCTCAAGATTCAGTGATTTGGCATGGCAAGCCGATCTCCCGATTAGACTGTCTCGGAGGTTCTTCCTCTTGGCAGTTAAAGCACAACATTCGAGCTAAAATTTATAATGTTACACCACCAAAGGCTGCGCACATTTATGCATAATTTAATCAAAAAAGAGATCTGTAGGGTTTGGAGGCAATACCGATAAAATACCGATATCGATTCGATACCCTTTCAACTGACAATCGTTTTCCCTAAAAAACTGTTAATGAAATAACTAAAATACCGTTATCACTAAAATACCGTTACCGAAATAATTAAAAAACAATTACCCGTAAAATAGCGTTACCGAATTAACTGAAATACCGTTACCGAAATAATAAAAAACAGTTACCCGTAAAATACCGTGACCCAATTAACTGAAATATCGTTACCTTAAAACATCGTTACCGAAATACATAAAATATTGTTATCCTTATAATACTATTACCGAAATAACATAATAGGAAATTTCATTACCCTTAAAAATTCGTCACAGTAGGTCCTTTTTAAAATATTTCAATTAAATATCCAACAAACTTCCTAAATTTACTCTTATCACCAAAAAGTATCTCTATAGGAATAGTTATAAAAACTAAAAATAAAAATCTATTTTAAATAGAAAAGAAAAAATATGCATGTAAATAATTTTTTTATTTTTTTTTAATATTCGTGCGATAAATAAATTAAAAAAATATAATAAAAATATAAAAATGTAGAGTTTTAAACTGAAAAACTAAATTATATTAAAAAAAATCCATGATTTTATTCATACTCCACAAATTGAATCTTGATAAAAACAAAATACGTATTGTGAGGTTAAGTATGTACGTAATATATATCATACCTGGCCCCACAATACGTATTTTCTTTTTTTTAAGTTTCTGACTTTCAAATTACATAAAAAATTTTGAATCGAAAATACGTAGTTTGGGGTTAAGTATGAACGTATTATTAGTCTTGAGTTGTAAATGTTCGATACTTTTGAACACTCGAACTACTCAATACTTTTTCCATCCCGCATTTAAACTTCCATATCTCTCTCTTAAAAAATATTAAAATTCTGTTTTTAAGTCAAAAATTTTAAATGATTTTCAAAATGGACTTTTTCAATACGAAATTTCTTTAAAATATTCAGTTTAAAAAGTAACGATTTGCCGAATTGTAAATAGTGGCAACATCTATACAATTCATAAAGTAGGAAGATCCCGTGTAACAGCTGCAACAGAAGTCGAAAAATAATTAAATTTTTTGCCAAATATCCTAAAGCAGTTCCCTGAGAAGCTAAAACCGGAAGCTAAAATGGATGTCAGCCTACCCACTATTAACATACACTTACCAAAAAAAAAGTCTGCAATGGCAACTGAAAATTTTGCTGATATTACGGGAAATTTTCCTAATTTGAGCCCAACGGTATTTTTTGCTAACACATGAAACACATGTCTGCTGACGTGTAGCAGAAATTTGTAGAAAGATAAGCTGCCTTTACTAAATTTTAGTAAACTTTTTGTAAAGTGAAATTTAAAATCTGTTTCCTAAAATCCGCAAAAAAAAATTAGTAAATATTATCAAATTTTTTTATTTTATTTATTTTTTTTCAAAAAATATTTTGGACAAAAATAAAAAAAAAATCAAAGGCTTTAAAATTGTAAAAACATAAAAGAATTTATCATTTTGTTATAACTTCTTTTTGAAAAATATTTTAGTCAATATTTTTACTTTTAAAGTCAAATTGTTTTTAGGGCTGATTTTAGAACCCAAAAAAACTTTTTAGTGCTATTTTAAGTGGGTGTCCTTTTTTTAGACATGAGTCGATATCTTCACTTCCGATCTCTTTTTTTCATATATGTAACTGATTAGGGTAATTTAAGTTTGTATGTATGTTATAAGGTTTAAATATTAGAAATAATATTTCCTTCAATATCCACTTTTTTTAAAATTAGTAAATATTTTTGCTAATTTTAGCAAATCGGCTTTCAAAGATTTGTAAAATGATTTCTGAAATTAGCAACAAAAATTTGTAAATATTCTGTAAAAATTCTGTGATTTGTAAAATGTAAATAGCAAAAAGATATGCTAAGTAATATTTTTTTTACTAAAAATAAGTACAAAAATAGTAAAGTGAAAACCGTTTACAAATTTTTCTACTAACTTTTTTTCTGAGAGTAAAAGATGTGCTCGAGAATATGGTCTTAGAAGTTATATTGTAAATCTACAAAAAAAAAATCAGTGTCAAAAAAGCCTGGCTTTACTTTCCCCAGACCCACTTAAATTGGAGACAACAAAAATGGAAAAATATTTTATGGTCAGATGAATCAAAATTAAACCCACGGGGGACCAGATCGAAGAGCTAATGTACGACGACCTTAAGACGAAATTTTTAATCACCACTGCAGTAAAGACCCAAATATAATTTGTATGAAACGATACATTAAAAATACAAATTTTTAACCTTCTGAATTTTCGTTTCATACCTATACCTTGCTTAGTCAATTGTAGTTGAGCCTTAAGGGACAAACTAAAGTTATTAAATGGGTATGCTACAAAATACAGTACTTAAAGTTTTTTGTACTTTTTTAATTTCTTTGGCCGATAACTGCATTATTTTCGGTTACCATCCATGTTTTTTTGGAAACCATCAACAGTTTTTTTTTATTTTTCAGACTCTTAAAAGCTGTAAAATTATTCAAATTTTTAAACCAGATTTGGATTTTATTTGTTTTTTAAGTAATTTTTGAGTACAATTTAGTTAACTTTTATAGCTGATTGACAGTTTTTAGGTTCAAATTTTACTAACGATCGGACTACTCCTCAAACCCTTTACATTTCCCCTTGCCAACAAAATTATTAAAAATTAAAAAAAATAAAATTTAAAAAAAAATGTCCATATTTGAAAAAATGTCTAAGTCTAACCCCTTAAGGCTCGCATACATGACATGTTTTTGTGATCTGACTTGCCAAATTTTTTCACGCAATAATCAAAAATGACGTGTAGTCCAGTTGAAACATTGTCAGATGTATGTCAGATGACATTTTTTCAATTATAACAGTAGGTCTGTTCGACGTACGTTACCGCGGGCACCCGCGGGAACCCAATCTTACCAGAAAGCGTTTCTTGTAACAAAAATTGGGTAAATGAGAGCGTTCATGAGAGAGTAATTGTGTTTTTACCAGAACTTACCCGTACTTTTTGTTTGGGTAAAATGGTAAAATTGTCAAATCATCAGCTGCTGCTAATAAATTAACTGTTTTGCATTTTTGAAAAAAATTAAAGTTAAATAAAAGTTTACTATAAATAACTTTTCCTTCTTAATTATGAAAAATACATTTGAAAATGTAAATAGATATTTGCCATTTCAAATATATTTATTAATTAAGCTATTTTTTAATATGAATAAATTTGACGTTTATTTTTGGGTATGAAATGTGGTTTTGTGCTTTCGCAGTATTTTGGGCATTTGTATGGTTTTGTGAGAGAATTTTTTGCTTACTCTCATTTTACCAGACTTTACCCAAAATTACCTCGTACAGACCTAGTTTTTATTTCTACCTGGCAGACAACTGACAACAGATGTTTTTGACTGCAGAAATAAACAAATTAAATAGAAATAAAAAATTGAAAGAAAGAACATCGTTTACAAAACAAAACAAAATCTAATTGGAGAGCTGGTGTCAGACAAACGGTTTCTGGTACATGTGAACGCAAAAATTATAAATCGTCTGGAAAACAACAATACTGACAGATAGTCTGTTTTACATATGGAACGAAAATTTTACAAATCAGATGACAAAAACATATCGTGTATTGGGGCCTTTGGATATCTTAAAACTATTTTTTTGCAATAATAAAAAATTCTATCAAATTATATATAACTAAATTAAATTAGATGAAACAATTTTTCTTTTCAAATCTTATCAGATGATATTTTACGGGATCCGATTAAATCGGAATATGTTTGCCATTTTTCGGATGAAAGAAAATATGGTCTGTTATGGAATTATGTATGTGACCACATATAATTATAATTATATAATTTTATAAAACCTTTTTAATTTTATTAAAATAAATGTTTCTGTAAAAAAAAAAAATTTTAATTTTTAATATTATTTTTGCTGGCAAGAATTTTAAAATGCGATCAATGAATTATACTCCATATATCTCTTTGCGCAAATTTGCCACATAATTATGTATCCCAGCAAAATCACACATTACCGAATAGCCATAGTGGGCGATGCATTATTTTACACCTTACTTTATAAATGAATTTTACAGGCGACGAGCCTCAAGGCAAAAAAAAATATATTAAAAAAATAAATTATTACAAAAATTTGAAACGTTATTAAATATAACGTGGTCATCATGGGGAATCGAACCTGGAAATTCTAGTTGCCAGCCGAGAACTCTTCCCACTGAGCTATTGACGCATAAAATATATGATTGATTTGAACATAAATGAGCAACTACTTCGTATTTTCATTCGTGAAGTCGAAACATACATACATTACATACTAAGTAATGAGACTAAAAAAAGATTTTCAAAAATATTTTAATTATTTCTTTACGTTTATAAATCATGCAATACGTTATCAATAATCGGCAATTCATTACTTTATGCTTGCAGATAATGCAAAAGGTAACGAGTTATCCTCACAAGATAATGCATGAGTATATCGCAGCCATTACCAAAGTTTTACTGGGATTGTGTCTATAAGATCATACACCAAAAAAATTTTAATATGATTTCTGATAATTTGAGACATACAAAAAAGATGCGGTTTGCATATACATATGTACCACGAAATTGGCGCACCCCATTATAATAAAAAAATATTAAAAAATATAAAAAAATAATATTAAATTTATTTCACAAACTTAACTGTATGCGAAATAAAGTAAACAACGATAAGTATAAATTTTCATAATTTGTCTTGTTATTATTGAATACAATAAGGGACAGAGTTTCTCAAATAAACAATTGCATAGATTGGAATTTCAGAATTATAGATAAAAATATTAGTGAAATTCAAAAAAACCTTTATTGGGTTTTTGTCGCCTTAATGTCAGATTAATATATTATACACCTCCAAAAAACACCAATATGGTACATGCTAGAGTATTCAAAAAACCGGCCTTTTGAAAAAACCGGTTTCGGTTTTCTTCGAAAAATTGAATTTTAAAAAAACCGTTTTCGGTTTCGGTTTTTGCAGAAAAAACCGGTCAACCGGTTTCTTCGGTTTTTTTTTTTTAATTTGAATAAAAAGCTTATATAATTTGTTAATTGTTTTTATTACAAAAAAAAAAACAAATTTAATATATAAAGTAATAAAAATAAAAAAATACATTCTTTGAAAAAAAAATATATATACATATATATTCATTTAAATTTAATTTTTTTATTGTATTTCATTTCAACAAAAAATTAACTTAAAACCAATATTTTTTAATATCATATCTTAAAAATTAATATTATAAAACTATATTCATATCAAATGAATTGAGATTATTAAGTTTGTAAATTAGGAACGTTAGTAATTTGAACGTTTAAAACCTTTGGCATATAAAAGTTTTTTTAATATTATATTTTAAATATGTGAAAAGAAAATCTATTTTTCAGTTCTAAAATAATATTTTTGAAATAATATGCAATTTAAATGTTTCGTTTTAAGACGATTTTTTTTTTGTTTGCTTTTGATAAAGCTAGAAGTGGAAAATACTCTTTCACTAAATAGTAGATGTTGGACAAATAGTCAAACGACAATTATATAAATTGTCCAACTTTTCAGTTCTTTTGTCGCATTTATCAAGATATATGAAATCATCATAGTATAATGATGAATGATTCTGTACAGTCTCTTTTTTAGAATTTTGAATACTGTTTATTGTGTTATTTAGATCAGAAATTAAACTATTTGAATTTGGAATATCCAAAGTTAAGTCTTCATCGGAATCTATCAGACTTACATCTAAATCTTCATAACCAAACAAACGATTATAAAAGTGTTCGGTAAAAATAAAAGAGACCAAGTAGCCCAGTTAGTGATGTAAATAAAAAAACCGGTTAACCGAACAAAAAAGACCGGTTTTCGGTTTTCTTCGAATTTACAAAATATTCGAAACCGATCGGTTTTTAAAAATAAAGAAACCGGTTGACCGGTTTTTGAATACTCTAGTACATGCTAACAAAAATTGCGAATCAGGAGATCAAAATCTCTGTAGATCAAGTATTTTGATTTCGCCATGAGCAAAACGCTTAGATAATATATTTTTTTTTAATAATTATATGTTAAGTAGCAATAAAAACATAATTTCGTAGCGTTTAAACATTGTTTCATTGTCAACATTTGATAATTATCAACAATCTTGTCAGGATGGACAAATTAAAAAGTTAAATATCACTAAAGTTGTTTTTATAAAAAGAAAATTAAATTCGAATTTAAAAAATTTTGGTTGACTTTAGAACGAAAATATTAAAAAAACCCCTTCCAATAAAAAGCAAAAATATTCTTATATTTTACATACCAGAATATGAATTCAATTTCAATTGTTTTATTTAAAAAGGACAGCTCTTCAGCTTCTTTTTGGTTAACTTAGTTATAACACAGTTAAAAATCGACATATTAGCTTTGTGGCTTTATGATTTTAACTCTGTACATGCTATTGTTACATAGTCCTTGTTTGCGGTATGATCGCAAATGTATATATCACCTCAAATTTCGGTAACTCACATGGAACATATATGGCTGCATGTAGGGTGATTTATGAGCCTATGTATGGGCTGGCAACTGAACATTTTGCTGTTATTACGGGAAATTTTGCCCAGCGGTATTTTTTGCTAATCTTATTAACACGTGTCTGCTGACGTGCAGTATAATGAAATTAGTAGAAAAGTTAGTAGTCGCTACTAAATTTTAGTAAATTTTTTGTAAAATAAAATTTAAAATCACTTTGCTAAAATCAGCAACAAAATTTACTAAATATTATAAATATTAGTACAAAAAAATGAGTATAAAAAATTAATAAGCGCTACTAAATGTTGGTTAATTGTTGTAAACTCAATGAATTGTAAAATATAGCAAAATTTTAATTAATAAAAAATATTTTAAAAATGCACAAATTAACTCAATTATTTTTAGCTACACTTAAAGCTGCATATACAAATTTATATTTTTTTTATCGAACAGCATTTCTTATTTTTTTTCGAAAAATATTTAAAAAAAAAAATGAAAGGCTTAAAAAATAGTTAAAACATAAACGAATTTATCATTTTGTTTTGATTTGCTAATTTTTGATTTAAAAAATATTTTTAGTATTTTTTTTTGGATTTCAACATCTAATATTTAATTGTTTTAAGGGCTGATTTTAAAAACTAAAAAACTTTTTAGTGCTATTTTAAGTGGATGTCCTATTTTTAGACTTGAGTCGGTTATGAAAAGTATCTTCACTTCCGACCCCTTTTCGCAACCTATGTAGCATTTTAAGGTAATTTAAGTTTGTAAGTATGTCATAATTATTAGAAATAAAATATTCTTCAATATTCACTTTTTTAAAATTAGTATTTTTTTGCTTATTTTAGCAAATCGGTTTTTAAAAATTTGTAAAATGATTTCTGAAGCTAGCCACAAAACTTTATAAATATTCTGTAAAAGTTCTGTAATTTGTAAAAAATATGTTGTTCAGTGTAAAAAGCCTATTAAGGAGTTTAAAAAGAGTTTCGTTAACCGCCCAATTGCAATCTGCTCTGCGCTCTTGAATGTTATGAAGAGCATGCTTAACTAACATCTTTTTAATTATCTGGAGACCAATTCCATCTCCACGATCGACAGTACGGCTTTTCTAGGAGTCGTTCTGCCGAAGACCTGATTGTGTTTTTTCGAAACGTTGCAGTCGGCCCCTTCATAGATTTGGTGAAAGGAAAGTGGTTGCTCTAGATATTTCCAAAGCCTTCGATCGTGTCAAAACTTATTGCCGTTGATGACTTCTCTCGATTTATATGGAATTTTCTCAAGGATCGCACTGTAGGAGTTGTTATAGATGGGGTCTCATCCAATGAGTTATAGTACAATGCAGGCGCACCGCAAGGTTTCATTCTATCTCCTTCCTTCGTTTTTATCTTTCTAAATGACTGTCTTGGTCTCTGTCTTTTGAAGATGTCAGCAACATTTGTCATACATATTCCTTCGATCACGGACCAATCCTTGTGGAGGTTTGGGACAAAAGGCAGATTATGAATGACATACTCAATCAGTACTTAATCACAATCTCAGAGTAGAGCCGTAGGAATAGGGTAGATTTTAATGCACGCAAGATCCAATGTTGTTTGTGGACCTCGGGGTCACCAATGTCATCTGTATACATGGATGGTATTAAACTCGAAGAATCTGAAGCTCTTGAGGTTCTGAGCACGAGAATTCTGTGTGACGTCCGTTGGAATAAGCATGCATTTAAAGTGTTAAAAGACGCACTTGGCTTTTTAAAGCGCTGCAATAAATATTTCACTCCTTGTGATCTCCTTACTATTTATACCACCTATGTCCGGCCGGAAATGTAATACAACTTCCAAATATGGGACGGGGGCTTCAAAGTCTATTTTGGAGCTTCTGGACAGTGTGCAAAGGAAGGCATGGGCGCTTATCAACGACAGTAGGGTAACCAGCTCTAGTGACTCATTGGGTCATAGTCAGAATGTTGTGTTGTATAACACTGTTTCTTCGATACTACCACGGGAAGTGTTTTGCCGAGATTCCTATGGCTCTTGTTTTTATTCACTTGTCCAGAGATTGTTGCAGATAAAATTCGTTCGTTGGTCGAACCACCTGTATGTGGACTAAACTTTCAGCAGATATCTTTCCTGATACTTACAATTTCAAAATATTTAAGCCAAACGTTCACAAACACTATTCCTATTTTCTCCCTCCCATAACTTACAGGTTGGTTAAAAAGTTCATGCGCTCACCAAGAGATGGCACTGCTAGCTCCAAACTTTTTTTTCTCAAGTTGGTATAACTGTCCTGAGAACACATGCTAAGTTGCAAGTCATTCTGTCAATTCTTTCATTGTTTACAAGCCATTTGAAGTTGACGTGTCATTGATTTTTTTTAATATGGAAAAAATTGAAAATCGTGCAGTCATTAGATTCTTTATTTTGAAGGCTTTAAAAGCAAAGGAAATTTATAAACAATTGTTAGAAGTGTATAAGGAGTCCTCACCTTCAAAACGCACCGTTGAATTTTGGGCTGGTGAATTTAAACGTGGTCGTACCAGCCTTGAAGACGATCCACCCGAAGAGACCAAAAACTGCAACCACAGCAGAAATCATTGAGCAGGTACATAATATGGGGTTAGTGAAGATCCAAGTTTGACTAAGCGTGAAATTGTTAATGCCAAAGGCATCTCAGACGAACGAGTACTCCATATTTTACATGAAGAATTACGTATGAAAAAACTGTTTGGAAAGTTAGTGCCGCACACATTAAAAATTCAACAAAAACTGCATAGAAAACATATTTCTCAGCGTAATTTGGAGCGTTTTAAGCCGAATAAAACCGACTTCTTGCGTCGTTTTATAACTATGGATGAGACTTGGATCTATCACCATGATCCTAAATTTAAACAAGAACGTTTACAGTGGACTGAAGCTGGTTGTTCAGCTCCAAAGCAGGTGAAGTCACAACGATCAGCAAAGAAGGTTATGGCATCAGTTTTTTGGGATGCAAAAGGAATTTTGTTGATTGATTATCTTCAGAATGGTAAAACAATCAAATCTGAATATTATTGCAGCCTTTTTGATCAGCTGGATGAAAAAATTCGTGAGAAAAGACCTGGTTTAAAGAAGAAAAAAAATCATTTTTCATCAAGACAATGCACCTGCTCACAAAAGTGTTTTGACGATGGCTAAATTCAAAGAATTAAAGTACGAATTGCTTGAACATCCACCGTATTCACCAGATTTAGCTCCCAGTGACTACTATCTCTTCAGAAATCTCAAACAATTCCTTCGTGGAAAGCATTTTTCGTCGAATGAAGAGGCCATAGCAGCCGTAGACTGTTAATTTGCAGAGCTTCTGGAAAACCATTATAAGGATGGGATAAAATTATTGGAAGATCAGTGGAACAAGTGTATTGAGCTTCTAGGAGATTATATTGAATAAAAAAATATATTTCGTAAAAATACAGTATTCTTTCATTTCGAGCGCAGGAACTTTTCAACCAACCTGTATTTTCCTTATATCAACACAATGCAATGCTTTAGTAGGGGGCATCCCCTAAGGGTTGCTTTACTGTGTTAAAAAATTAAACTGCTTTTAGCGACGAAGTTAACCCTAATTAGCCTAGCGTCGTCATATTACGACACGATATATTTGGATCAAAAAATAAAAAAAAAATTTAAATTATTAGCCAGGGTTGCTACAAATGGATTTAAAAATTTCATGGACAAAATTTGCATAAATGACGCAATAACAACTAAAAAAAATCTTTAAAATTGAATTTTATAAATTTTTTAAAAAATATCTTGTTTACTTACGGAGATTAGAATTTAGAGAGTAAAACTTAATTTTGAAAAAATCTGAATTCTATGAAAAATTTCAGCTTGTCATCATTTCGACCCTGGTTGAGGGAGCGTAAGACTAATTAAAAAAAAAAAAAAACATAAAAAATCTTATTTGGTCAAAAGTCTTTTTCCATAGTAGTTTTCATTGCAAAATTCATACAATTTCTTAATTTAGGAGAATGTAGGTCAAAGAAGTTAATTATTTTTTAATATATTTCTGTTTCAAGTGGTTCTTTTAGTTCAAAAATTTGACAGATATAAATAGAAGTTGCTTTGCTAGTAACCTTAATCTAAGATTATTTAGATGACATTCTCCCTTAGTATCACAAAAGATCCGCAAATCGAATTCATATGAGAAGCTTTAACCGACACACTCATCCAATTATGTACATACAAATATGTTTTATACATTGTTGTATGTACAAATATGGGAGCAATATACAAACATGAGTACATTACATTCATATTCATTCACATTTGGTTGTATAAATTCATAAAAAAAAAATACAACTCAACCAACTATCGCGTATATGATCTTTGAACTAAATTAATTAAGTACAGTGATCACAATTGTTGGGAAAGAAAAATAAAAAAACATCGTAAATATAAATTAAAAAAATTCTATGCAATAATACAGAAATTATGCAAAAGCATGAGTATGAGCCATGGCGCTATTAAAAAAAAAACTCAAACTCTTTGGATACCCTGTAATATAGATAATAATTTAAGTATATAGTAAATTTATCATTCCATTTACAACAACAAGATATCATAAAATAAATGAAGAAATATATTTTACTGTTAATTTTTTTAACAAAAATATTTTTTAATGTCCTGAGATGTTTGATTTTTTAAAATAAACAATGTCCAGGTACGGGTTAAGAAGTTAGTTAATTTAATATGTTTCTATATTCCTACAACGGTATTCAAAAAATTTTAAACAGTATTTCAAATCAATTTTAAGCAAAATTTGCTAAAATTGTATTCATAAACGAATTTTAGCTTAAAATAAATTTTTTTAGCCTTGTGTAAATAAACGAATTTTAAAATTGGACATTCTATATTTGATTAAAAGAATTGGTAAGAACAATTTTTATTTGAAAAATGTGATATTTTTAATTGTATTTTGTTCATAATAGAAAGCATGGCCAAAATTAAAAAAAAAATCGTCAGACGAAAATTTACAAAAAGAGGATCGACCCGTTTTCAATTCCGGATAAAGAATTTCAGCAGAAATAATATTTTTTGATATTATTTATTGAAAGTAAACTAGTGATGTGTTGTTTAATCAAAACAAAGAAAATAAAACCGTTTATTTGAATACTTTTTTATCTACAATAAAATAATTATCTATGTAACACTTTTACTGGTCATTTTGCTTTGACTGTTTTTCTCTTTTTATTTAATAAACAAGTTTTCATAAATTTTTTATTTTATAAAAACAATATTTTTCTGAAAAATTACAAAAAAAAAAAACATAGAAACGAGTACCGTATGGTTAAGTAATCATTGATTTGCATCATTACGATTAATGTGACAAATAAAAAAAATACAGTGTTGCCATCCTCAAGTTAAAAAAACATTAAATCTTTTTTTAATTAAAATACAGATTATGAATACGAATTTTTAATAAACCTTTTTTAGGCTTAAAATGTTTTTTAACTAAAATGTATTTGAAACTTGAATTAAATATTTTTTTTATGAATACCGCTGCTAGAATATATATATATTTCTTTATTTGTCACAATAAACATTATGTAGGTTATTATAAGATTTGGAATATGACTCAACAATAAAGCTCTTATTGTTTTTAATATATAAAATTTTTCCTAATGCATTTTATGTTGTAAAAATAAACAAAGTAATCACCACTACCACCACCCAATAAAAGCCAATACAAAATAAGTACGGGTGCGTCTTGTGACATTACGTTTCACAATGCTCACATACATATATATCGATGATCATAAGTTGACACTTTATGTCTTTCAGTTTTTTGTTATAATCTCAGTTAGTAGAAAAATTTTTAAACGGTTTTCAATCCCACTTTACTATTTTTGTACTAATTTTTTGTAAAAAAATTATTATTTAGTTAATTTTTTTATTATTTACATTTTATAAATTACAGAATATTTACAGAATTTTTACAAATTTTTGAAAACCGATTTGCTAAAATTAGCAAAAAATATTATTAATTTTAAAACTTATAGATACAAACTTAAATTGCCCTAAAATGTTACATAGCTTGAAAAAAGGGATCGGAAGTGAAGATACTTTTCACAATCGACTCATGTCCAAAAATATGACATCCTCTTAAAATAGCACCAAAAACTTTTATAGTTCCATAAATTAGCCTTTAAAACAATTAAAATATGACTTTAAAATCAAAAAAATTTTCTAAATATATTTTTTGAAACAAAAATTAGCAAATAAAAACAAAGTGATAAATTTGTTTATATTTTTACTACATTTTAGCTCTTGTTTTTTTTTTAATTTTGTCTAAAATATTTTTTGAAAGAAAAAAATAAATAAAAAATGTTCCATAAAAAATATATAAATTTGTATATTCGACTTCGTAGGGCAATTTCAAAATAAATTAGCAGCTTTAAAGTGTAAGAAGAGCGCCTCGGTAGGCTAGTTGGTAGCGTGCTAGCTTATCAGTGCGGGGGTCGTGGGTTCAATTCCCACCAGAGGCTCTGGTCTGTTTTCGCTACAACGAGCCGAAGGCCTTTGTTGCTAGTGCTCGGTTAGGGTATTAACATATAATTTGTAATTATATGATTAATAAATAAATAAAAATAAATAAATAAATAAATAAATAAATAAATAAATAAATAAATAAATAAATAAATAAATAAATAAATAAATAAATAAATAAATAAAGTGTAAGAAGTGTATCTGAAAATAATTGAGTTAATTTGTGCATTGGGTCATTCCATGTCAAACCGCACAGAAAAATGTCATTTTCCGATTTGTCATCTCCGATTTTAATTAAATTCGCCACAAATATTGTAAATGGGTAGTGTTTATTAAATCATTAACCTTTCGGTCCCAAACCCTTTCGGTTTTCGAAATATGACATCATGAAAATTGGCAAAAACGTCAAAATATCGAAAAAGTGTCCATACAAAGTCGCCCATAACTTCTAAACCATACAACTTAAAATTTTTCTGTTGGTACCATTTTAAAGGTGAAAACCATGAAAATGGCCAAAAGTTTTTTTGTATTAAAAGATTAAAGGTATTTTTTTTTTTAATTTAATCTTCAAAGACCCATATTTCAAAATCAAATTTTTTTAAAATTCTGAAAAAATATATGTTAAAAACGAAGGCCTCCCTATATTTGTGGCAAAATTTCAAGGTGGAGACTGATTTGGTTCCTGAGTTATGAATGAAAACGTGGTCGTTAGTAAATTTTCATGAGATATGGGTCTTTGAAGATTAAACTTATACAAATTGATTTTAACCTTTTAATACAAAAAAACTTCTGGGATGCCATTTTAAATCTAATATTTTCACCTTTAAAATGGTACCAATAGAAACATTTTAGGTTATGTAGTTTAGAAGTAATGGGAGACTTTGTATGGACACTTTTTCGATATTTTGTCGTTTTTGCCAATTTTCATGACGTCATATTTCGAAAACCGAAAGGGTTTGGGATCGAAAGGTTAATGATTTTTTTTTTTATAAATTAAAATTTTGCTATATTTAACAATTCATTGAGTTTACAGCAACTTACTAAAATTAAGTAGCGCTTACTAATTTTTTATGATAATTTGGTTGTACTAATATTGATATTTAGTAAATTTTTTTTTGCTAATTTTAGCAAACTAATTTTAAATTTCACTACAAAAAGTTTACTAAAATTAAGTAGCGGCTACTAATTTTTTTTCTACTAATTTCATTGTACACGTCAGCAGACATGTGTTGCAAAAATACGGCTAGTCTGAAATTTGCAAAATTTCCCATAATAAAAGCAAAATTTTCAGTTGCCATTACAGATTTTTTTTTTGTGAGTGTAAGATAATTCTACCAAATCACATAATGCATGATAGAGAAATTATTTGTCATTTCTAACTCAAGCTTAAAACTCATAACTAAAAGTTAAATTGCAACTTGAGTTTAGAATGTCAAATGACTTTTAATCCGTACTGAAGTCATTCCGCCTGCTTTGCTCAACAAACAATTTCATCGTTAGTTATATGTTATCAACATATGACCATCGTTATATGTATTTGTTCTAATAAATAATTGAGTTGGGGTTAAATGACAAGAGTTGAAAATAATTTGTAGTTTTTTTTTCATTATTAATTGTTATATATTAGCTTTATGAAATAAATGTGAAACAGAGTTTGCTTTTTAAACAAATCTACAAAACGACAATTGACTTGAAATTTTGTAACATTTCAGTTTTCAATTTAAATATGGCTACGAAAAAAATTTATTCTACTTTGTTACTGATTAATATTTATTGAACAAAATTGTCTCACTAACTCCAAACTGCATTTTGATAGAATCTAAATTTGCAATTAATTAAATTTTTGGTACTTAAAGGGGGAAACACCTAATGAATACACGCCGATTTTGACGTATCTAGGTTATATGGTACCAAAAATTGGTAATTTTTTGTTCTTTTTTAAAATTATTTTAACGTTTCTTCTAATAGAACTGCTGTTAATGAAAAGACATTTCAAAGACCCATATATCAGTAACTTATTATTTATTATTTTTGTTGTTGCTCAGTTGTTGTTGTTAAAAACATATAAAACTGTTGATACAAATGGGTCAATAAGTATCATTCTAATGGAAAGTGCTGCCAAATGGCATCATATATCAGTTTGGTTTTCACATTTGTGAAGTAGACACTTGCGAAATTTATAGTGAATAACAATGAAAAGCTGTATGCAGAAACCGATGAAGCGGATGATTTTTGATCAAAATTGATGGAAGAAAAATCTACTCATCATTCATGAAGCAGAATTACACCCTCTCAAAATATCCGTGTGGTGTGCATTTATTTTGTTAAAGCAGCCGACGGTAACGCTGTTTCGGTGAACGCCGAACGTTATAGAAACATGCTGACTTATTTTTTTTGTATCGAAAGGTGACGATTTCTACACCCAGAAAACAGATTCGTGCTGACAACCGAATTTGTTGCCAATAAAATAGTTCAGTTGCAGCAATCGAATATTTTGTTTGTGACTACTGAGGCAACCGAAATACTGTTGTCACAGTCAAATTACTCATGTCTCAATTGGTTTTCAGTTGTCACAACCGAAAAATTCGGTTACCACAACCGAACCATTCGATTGGCTACAAATTCGGTTTTATCAATGTGAGTCCAACACGGTGGGGCCACTTGTCATATTGCATGCGACACATAGCATATTTTAGGATTCGTGCGTGTACTCGTAATCTCGAGCTTCTGTGATTTGTCTTGACAGCCAGATATCCCGATTTGACGGTCTCGATTTTTTCCTCTAGAAATATTTGAAGTCATTAGTCTTTGTGAATTAGCAGCGCACCTTAGAGGAGTGAAAGAACATTGATAACATGACACCACAAATGCTGCGGACAAGAAATTAAAAAAAATTATAAGTGTAAATAAACAGAATCAGTTAAAAACCAAAAGAGTTTTTACTTCAAACAAAAGTTATAATGAAAGAACATCAGCTCATGATTTGTGCCCAACCCTTTACTTTAAGTGGACCAACCTAACTAACGGTCAGGCTTTTTAAAAGCTGACCTCGCCCTGAATTATTATTGCGTCTTTTATACAAAAATTCCACTTTATAATATTTTAGATTTTCCAACCATATTTTTTATAAACAATATTTTAGAAAAACTTGAAAGCTGATTTTAACACAACTTGTGATCGATATAAGAGAGCTGCGGTATATCTATAAATTGTGAACTAAGAGATTATCTCAAACTTAATTTTTTTCAATAATTTTTTTACGCTTTTATTTTTATTGAATTCAAATTATATAGTGAAATATTTGCCATCTATTGCAGGTTCAAAGTTTACAAAAAAAAAAAAAATTTAAAAATAAAATTTTAGAATCTAAGCTAAACCCATTAAGAAATAATAGTCAGCGAACCTTATAACTTTGTTGTCATATATCTCCGCTAGGGGATGCATTTAAGTATCAAATACAGCAAAAAGCTAATTATTAGCCATTAGTCGATGTCTCAAAAAGTTTCGCTAAAAAATCTTTAGCGGATCAACTTTGGATGTCAATTTCAAAATCTGATCGTCTAAATGGAAAAGCGATTTTTTAATTAAAAACTGGATTGTGATTATATTTTTTCTATGTTTGGTGAAATCAAATTTTCAGAAAAAAATATTTTCTCAATTTTATCTCTGCAATTCCGCTTTTTGATCAAAAACACTTGGTCAAGTTATGTACACCCTAAGGACTGCCAAATTCACATATAATATGCTTCATTGAAATTCATCGCTATTTTTGTTTTCGGATTGTAACCAACTTTCGCCAATTTATTTTCAATAATTGCCAAGTTGCCTGTCCGAAATCCATCCATAGTAATGATAGGTCATTACCGTATAGATTACCTTATTATGTTAGGCTTTTGCATTACATTAAAATGCAAAATAATGACTTACTAATAATGAATTATACAAGTTCTTATATGTACTCGCAAAATAATGACGTTCTGATGATTGGTTAAATATTTCGTGTTTTTGGTTTTTAATATTCTAATTATTAATTTGTTTTAAGGAATTGTACAACAAAATAGAAAATTTTCCCCTAGATTTCATTAAGTAAAAAAATTTTACTTGATAAAACTTAATAATATATTCAGCGCTAATGTCTGCGAAGTGGTTAACACCGAAAGAAAACATTTTTTTCAAAGTGTTTTATTTCACTGATTTAATTATGTAATACAGAAAAAATTATTTATAAAATTATTTATAAAAATAAATCCGTAAAAAGCTAATAAAATTAAAAATCCTTATATTATCTATCAAAATTATAATTAAATTTATGGCTTTTTAGGGGTAGCTACTTATTTTCTAAATCTTAGGTAATCAATCATTGTATCATGGCATGTAATGACTTATAGTATTTAATTAGTCACTAACTATGAATAACCATGCTGGTAACTCTTAATGCTCCCTTTTTTTGTTAGCGATAGGGGGTAATGACCATCCATGAATTTTGGAAAATTGCGAACAAAAACAATTAAGCTGGTTACTAGTAAAACCCCTTTTATTTCTAGTTACTCCCTTAAATACGTTGAGTGCTACTTACACTCTTATTTATTTACTACTTAAACTTTCTCGTCTGATTTTTTCGAATTTTGATAATTTTCGACATGCTGCTAAAAAAGCATTAAGAATTGTAATTTTTCTTTACTCCCGTTTTTACAAAAATATCGTAGTTGACAACCGTGGAGTTGTATTTTCTATTACATACCAAATCTCATTCAAAATAGGCGTGTAAGCGGTTGTTAGTTTTATAAATAAATGTATTTATGCTTTTATCAAAATGTCGATACAAAACAAAGGTCGTAAACTTTGCATAGTCGAACTGATTAATAATAATTTTCTTTTATTATAATTGCAGCAATTTAAAAATAATTGATCATAATCATAAACACTTTTTCTCATAAAATTTGCTAACAATTTGCAAGCTTACACTCAGAGTGTTATGCCGATAAAATTGAATGCAATTAAAAATAAAAAATTTACGCTGCAAATTCATTTAAATTAAAGCAATTGCGTATACATTTTTTTAACGGCAATTGCATTTCTTTTAACCATGATAATTCTTTTAGTGTAAAATTAGTCAATTGCTGTAATAAATAAGAGCAAATCAGTAATCAACAATTAAAGTCTTTGTAAGAAACTAATAAAGTCTGCATCAGATGCAGAGATGGCCAATTCATATTTTGCGCTTTAAATAAGCTCAAACTAATAAATAAGTTAGTGGAATTAGTTAGGTTATTATGGGCATATTCACAAATGCATCACTGCGTTGCATCTGATGCGCATTTATGATTAGTTTGCAAATCAGCTGACGTCGATGCTTGTAATAATAAGTTTAATTTGTGAGTTGAATTCGACTATAAAAAATACATTTGCAGTGTTGCCATATGATGCTTATGCGAACAGGCCCTATATTAACAATGTAGTTAAGAAACCACAATTACAGGTTGGTTGAAAAGTTCCTACGCTCACCAAGAGATGGCACTGCTAGCTCCAAACTTTTTTTTTTTTTCTCAAGTTGTTATAACTGTCCTGAGAACACATGCAAAGTTGCAAGTCATTCTGTCAATTTTTTCTTTGTTTACAAGCCATTTGAAGTTGACGTGTCATTGATTTTTTTAATATGGAAAAAATTTAATATCGTGCAGTCATTAGATTCTTTGTTTTGAAGGGTTTAAAAGTAAAGGAAATTTTTGAACAATTGTTAGAAGTATATAAGGAGTCCTCACCTTCAAAACGCACCGTTGAGTTTTGGGCTGGTGAATTTAAACGTGGTCGTACCAGCCTTGAAGACGATCCACGCGAAGGACGACCAAAAACTGCAACCACAGCAGAAATCATTGAGCAGGTACATAATATGGTTAGTGAAGATCCAAGTTTGACTAAGCGTGAAATTGCTAATGCCATAGGCATCTCAGACGAACGAGTACTCCATATTTTACATGAAGAATTACGTATGAAAAAACTGTTTGGAAAGTTAGTGCTGCACACATTAACAATTCAACAAAAACTGGATCGAAAACAAATTTCTCAGCGTAATTTGGAGCGTTTTAAGCCGAATAAAACCGACTTCTTGCGTCGTTTTATAACTATGGATGAGACTTGGATCTACCACCATGATCCTAAATTGAAACAAGAACGTTTACAGTGGACTGAAGCTGGTTGTTCAGCTCCAAAGCAGGTGAAGTCACAACGATCAGCAAAGAAGGTTATGGCATCAGTTTTTTAGGATGAAAAAGGAATTTCGTTGATTGATTATCTTCAGAAAGGTAAACCAATCCACTCTGAATATTATTGCAGCCTTTTGGATCAGCTGGATGAAAAAATTCGTGAGGAAAGACCTGGTTTAAAGAAGAAAAAAATCATTTTTCATCAAGACAATGCACCTGCTCACAAAAGTGTTTTGACAATGGCTAAATTCAAAGAATTTGTCTCCCAGTGACTACTATCTCTTCAGAAATCTCAAACAATTCCTTCGTGGAAAGCATTTTTCGTCGAATGAAGAGGCCATAGCAGCCGTAGACGGTTATTTTGCAGAGCTTCCGGAAAATCATTATAAGGATGGGATAAAATTATTGGAAGATCATTGGAACAAGTGTATTGAGCTTCTAGGAGATTATATTGAATAAAAAAATAAATTTCGTAACAAAAACAATATTCTTTCATTTCGAGAGCAGAAACTTTTCAACCAACCTGTATATTTGTAGTGTATCGGTAGATTTGTGGAAATATTTTTAGTTTTTAACTGGAAATCTGGTTTTCGGATGACAACGTTGATGTCGCCACGAAAATTGTTGAACACGTATTAGTGCGACTGTAAGTCAATAAGTCTTTACAAAAACACCCTTGTGGGGTTAATTCTTCTTTATTTTTCAACATAGTCTTATTTTTTAGCTCGATGCACTTCATCCAGCAATTCTCCAGATTTTTTTAAAACTTCGAAAAGTATGATTTAGGAAAGGTCCTTACAATAGGCTTCTATTGCAGAGATGACTACCACTCGAAACTTTTTCACCGAGCCATTTATTAAAATTTAAAAACAAGCAAAATTCGCTGGGAGCCAATGTTGGGGAATAAAACGGATTATATATTTCATTTACAAAAGCTGTGGTTGTCAAATTGAAATCTCGCTAAGAGCAAATGCAAACGGTGAAGATTTCCATGGAAATCTCGGTATTTAAAAACAGATGTAATGAATATTATCTAGAGGAAAAAGTGGCGTACCATGAAATGTTTGCATTGAGAAACAAAGGCAAATTATTAACGACACAATCAATCAGATTCTGTTTTTGATATCTGAGTGGATGAATTTCTGTATATATGGGTGGAACTAATATTGAGGAATCGGTTACTCCTGATGTTCAGACCGTGGGAATTCAGGGCGATGTCCTTTGGAATTAGCATATTTTTAAAGTGTCAAAAGAAGTATTCATCCCTCAATTTTTTCTCACGATATAATTTTTTATAAAGACGTTGTATTTTCGTCACAAATTAAAAAAAAACTATTTTAAATTATAAAAAAGTTAGATGACACGTGCCTTTGTTTTCCCACTCATGCTCTTTATCTGCCTAATAGTACGTGAGTTAATACAGAGCATGTATGAGTTATGTATCTTACAATAATTGAAGCTCATTTAAATTAACTAACTTTCCATAAATTTCTACAATTGTATGAACATTAATTGCTTAATAAATTGGAAAAAAAGCGCAGTAGCAGAAAACTTGCATTCGTTTTCTAAAACTGCATCGACTGCTGTTCGACTCTAATCAATGATGAGGGTTGTTATTTAGATATTTGACTGACTCACACTTCCCAGTACATCGTAGTCTATCTGTCAAGCGCGGCCGGGTGGAATGTATAATAAATACAAATTGACAATTAGTTACTATGATGCGCATAGAGATACGTTCAATGTTTTTCAAGTTCTCGACGTGCTTTAAAGAGTTTAACAAAAAATACCAAACAAAAAATTTTTTTAAGAAAATAGTGATAAAGAACTTTATAGTAAAACGTTATAAAAATAAAGTTCCGCAACTATATAAATTGAGTGAAAATGACAGTACACAGAAAAAAATATGTCTTCAGTTAAAAAGTTTATTAAATATCAAAGTCGTAGTTAATTGATTCATTAATAAAATGATCAATTATAGCTATTACGTTTGATGGTTTGAATACTAATAATTTTGTTAATCTAACCAATTACAGAATTGATTGACTATGGCTTTCTTTTCAACAAGATTTTTCATTTTAGGAATTAAAAAAAAATATGTATTTTTTTTTGTGTGTATATAAAACTAAACATAAGTAAGACTACGAAATGGGTGAACAACGACGCATTTGTACAAGAGATTGACTGAGATACATACTATTTACAAGCAACAACAGTGTGTTTTTCTGTTGTTAATTAAGTATCATTCTGAAGATCTAATAAGTAATAAAAAAGCCCTGCATATTGTATATATTAACCCTCTAATGGAAAAGTTGTACTTTATTGCGATAAAGTTTTGATTATGTTGTACAGTAATACCCGGTTACGACGAATTCCAAGGAAATATTAGTTCATTTAAAGCGACATTCGTATTAACTGGGTTAAATTTATTATACCCTCTCCAGAAGTTTGGCATTGAAAATAACAAAATCGGTCCAGTGGTCCATACAAATTGGTGTATTTTAGTACAATATCATAGTAGCGACTGACAAGTAAAATATTTTCTATTGTTTTTTCACCAGTCGCTTAGAATTAATTAATATTTTATATTCACCTCAAGTATTCTTCACCATAACATTTTTTGTCCACTACAAAATTTTTTTTTACATCCAAAAAATGTTTTCACCTAAAAAATTTGTTTCACCTCCATAATTTTACTTCTAAAGTTTTTTACCTTATTTGCATCAAAAACACTAGAGAATTACTTTTTTTAGAATATTGGTGGAAGGTATTCAAATATTCGGCACAGTCGAATTTAAGCCTTTTTTAAACAAATTTATTATTATTCACAAAGTCTCTAAAAACAGTTTCAAAAATTATGCAACTTCTTTAATTGGATTTCTTAAAATGTTTGCGATACATTTAAGGAAAAATTTTTCAAAATACAAAAAAATTTGTTGAAAATTTTGTTTCACAAATATTTTGTTTTTAACATTAAGTGTAAATAAACCGATGTTTTTTATATTAATTTTATTGCCAAATCTTCAGTATTTTTTAAATAGTTCGTATTAACCGAGAATTCGTCATATTCGAGTGCATCTTAAACGGGAATTACTGTAGCATTAAGGGATCCAGGCTTTTTTCGATATTCGTTATCGTTCGGACTTTAGATGACTTTAACCGAAAAGCTTTTTTCACATACAGGTATACTAATTTGTTTTGCCGCCATTTTGGTTAACATTAGTCTTGACAGTTCATATTTGGCAGTTGTGAAGTAGACACGTGGCAAATTTATTATGGAAAAATATTCGATAAATTAACGTGTTTTAATCGTTAAAACAGTTCGCCCATGACAACTCCGATTTTCATGAATAAATCATAATGAGTGACAAGGCACATTTTCATTTGAATGGATATGTGAATAAACAGAATAGTCGGTTCTGGGCTTCCATCCTCAAATTATTCCTCAGTCACATTTGCATCCATTAAAAGTGACAGTCTGGTGTGCAATTTGGTCAGAAGAAATCATTGGATCTTACTTTTTTGAAAATAAAAGCGGCGTAACGGTAACTGTGAAAGGTGAGTGATATCGTGATATGATGCATGTTTTGGGCTTAATTAACATGTGGTATCAACAAGACGGTGCCACATCGCATACAGCCAGGATTAGAATGGAATTACTGCGAGACCTCTTTCCATAACAAGTTATTTCAAGAAATGGTGATGTTGATTGGGCTCAACGGTCGCCTGATTTGACTGCTCCGGACTTGTTTTTGAGGGAATATCTGAGAAGCAAGATTTATGCAAACAACCCAGAAACGCTTGAGCAACTCAAACAAAATATTCGTGATAAAATTAAAGAAATCCCGCGTGAAATGTGTGAGAATATAATGAAAAATGTTCTCAAAAGGGCTCGCATTTGTGAGACTAACAGAGGCGGACATTTATCTGATATTGTATTCCATACATAATTGCCGACATCAAATAAAACATTTATCAATATAAGATGCATTATCTTTCATTTAATCAAAAATTATAAACAAATAAAGTAGTATACCTTCCGGGCGGACACCCTGTATATTTCAAAACATAGGCAATATGGATATCAAAATTTTTATTTTCTTGAGTACCATGAACACAAAATAAAATTAATATTTTGTTAATTTCAGCCATATTTTCATACAAGAATCGATTAATTTTTGATTTCACTTCTTAATGCCTAAGAGTGAAATTGGTCTGCTAAAATCATATGTCTCTTATTTTTCCCTCCTCTTTCACATATCTGCACTTCATTAAGATCCGAGTTAACCCATTGGAATACCTTCCTTGTCAGTGGCCATTTTCCACCTTCGCCCCAATTGTTTAATATTTACAGTAACTGACTGTAGTTTTTTTTTACAAAGTTATCCGTAAATTTGTTTTTAAATGATTAAATAGTTAAAATACAAAGAAATATATTTTCTACCTATTTTTACATCTATTTAAAGAATAAGATACATTTAAAAATGGCTTTTCTGTTACAGTTAATATTTAATTAAACATGATTTGTTAAAAAAAAATTGTATTTATTTTTTGTAGTTAACTGTCTGATAGTTAACATAACAAAAAAAATAAATGAAGAGTTGTTTATTTCAACAGACCTTGTAGTTAATTTTTATGAAATTTAAAACAACGAAATAAACGAAATATCACTTATTTTTAAGCATTTTGTGGTTAATTTTTTGAAAGTTAAAAAAACGACATAAAGAAAAATCATTACTTTTTTTTACTGATGAGTTGACAGTTAAAAGAAATAAATCAAGGAAATATCATTTGTTTTTAGCGATTTGTCAACAGTCAAAATAAATGGAAAATCATTTATAATTTGCTGATATTGTAATTTATTAGCATTTAAATGTAATAAAAATTTCATTTGAATTAAATGAAAAGTTAGTAGACCTGTTTTTACAAGATTTTTCCTTTATTTCAACTTATATTTTCAGTTAATTTAAGCTACAAACTCATTAAATTTATTACGCCATTAACTTTTTTGTTCGCATTATAACGATTAGGTCCCTTCCTGGGACTATAGTTTAGGTTATATCATGGTCGGGTTATTTTTTTTACATGTTTTAATTTAAGAAAATGTCTTCAGATATTCTGTTACAAAAAAAAAACCTTCAAAATACAAATTAGTTATTTCTTTAAATGATTACATACATTTCCAATTATTACGAAACGAATATCTCAAAAATATTGAATTCAGGTTTAATTAATCAATATTATCAAATCATTTGTACATACAGTTTTTATATTTATTAACACTATTAGAAAAATTTAAATTTTTGGAAGGACTTATTCTTGCAATAATGCTTTTTCACATAATTTGCAAATATTTTCAAATCGCATGGTTAGTTTTCCAGATATTTAGATTAGATTTTTAGTGGAATTTAATCTTAAAAAATGAAAAGCTGTTAATGCCCAGCAAAAATAAATGGTAGTGATTCTTAAGGAATTAATTTTTCATTGATTCTAAAGTATCGTTTAGTTCTGATTTTTCTCTTCTAGGAAGTTCTTTTTCACAACTTATAAAAATGTGAATATTAATGGAATTAAACACTTTTCAAATCTATGACGCTACAAAAAGTAAAAAGTTTACATATTGTAGTAAAAATTGCAAGGATTTCGAATAGAGATAAATAAGGCTCGATTGCTGAATTTCCCGCTAAAATTTAACGAACAGTAAAACTCAAACTTTGTATAGGAAACAACAACAAATGTGTCACTTAAATTCCCAGGTAGAAGCTAACGGGAGATTGTGAAAATGAGGCTAAGGCCCGATTACTGATGTCCTGTAGAAATCTAAATTAAAAATTCAAAATTTATTTGGGAAGAACAAAAGATTTAATTTTTCACTAAACCATAAGAAGGGATTTAGATGCAATGAAAAAGGATCATAAAAGAAAACTTCCACCCTATGACACCCCTATGTAAAAATCATTGGTTCCGATCCAAATTTTCACAACACCGGAATCAAAATCACTGCTTCTTTTTCTCTTCTTTTGCTACTTTTTTTTTGCTGGGTGGTTTTAAGAACTAAGTAAAGCTTTTAGTTAAAGAATATATTAAGTAATATTTGCACGATTATGCAAGGTAGAGAAAATTCGCATTTTTCGGTTTTGTCCTCATTATATTTACTAAATAATAATACACAAACTAGACACTTTAATAAACAAAATTTTGTAGAAAAATTGCAAAATCATTGGAAATGTTCCGAAATAATTGAAAAACAATTCAAAATTTCAACATAAATTTTAATGATTTTTTTATATGCAGTACCCTGCTTTGTACTTAATGTAAATCTAAAACTTTAATCTGGAAAACTAACCGTATGATTTCAAAAGTTTGCTAGGTTTGTATTCAGCGAGGCAAAACTATATAGAAAAAATAATGTATTGCAAGAGATGATTTTTTCGCGCATTTTATAGTAGTAAAAGATGGTAAAAATGTTTTCACAGATTATATCAATTACTTTACCAATTGCTCATACCAAAAAGCTAAAATTAAATCATATGGTTTTGTTTACATGGTAGTGATAGAAAGAGTGAGATAGCAATAGAAAATCCTCATATAGTTTTTCCATTTTCTTTATACATTTGTTCCTTTCTTTGTTTGTGTACATATCTTTCTATTTTTAATTTTCTTAAATTTTTACATTTTATTTGCTTTCTATTCGTTATATGATTAAATCAGCTGATTTCTAATCTGGGTAACTTATTAAAAAAATCCATTTTTCCCTTCATGTTAAAAATTTAAATTCTTAAAATTATTTCTTTAAAACAAATTTAAAATTTCTTAAGCTGGAACATTTTTAAAAGTAGATATGTGCTCAAGAATATACAACCTTCTAACATACGAGTACTTTCCATTGACGTCACAGAATTAAAAATTTTAATTAAGTTGTGTTTACACTTGGTATTAAATCTCGAGATTTCGCTTGAAATCTCCGCTGAAATTAAGGAGCTGATTTATGTAAACAACAATTTTATAAAAAAAAATTAGCGGAAATGTAGAAAACTATTAAAAGTAATCAGAAATATTAATATTACAAACCAAAAAAAAAAAAAAGATTTTTTATTAACTTATTATGCATCTAGTGTTAAGACAACGCAATCTGAAAAAGAATTCCGGAGGAAAAAAGTTCCCATCATTTAGTTAATGTTCTTATTCAAAATCAAATGCAAATTTATTATTTGCAAATATTACAAAACAGGATGGAATTAAATTAACATTTGTAGAATATATTTTTAAATAAATGAATTAATATTGTTTTTAAGCCTGGTATTTTCTAAAAAAATCGTACTTGTTTATGTTTAATAGGAAATGTAATAAAATAAAGTTCTAATAAATATAAAGTTTAACTGTTTTTTTTTTTGTTTACAAAAATGGGACTTGAAACATCAAATAATAGGTGTGTTCGACGTACGTTACCGCGGGTGCCCGCGGGAACCCAATCTTACCAGAAAGCGTTTCTTGTAACAAAAATTGGGTAAATTAGAGCGTTCATGAGAGAGTAATTGTGTTTCTCTTTTTAACAGAACTTACCCGTACTTTTTGTTTGGGTAAAATGGTAAAATTGTCAAATCATCAGTTGTTGCTAATAAATTAACTGTTTTGCATTTTTGAAAAAAAATTAAAGTTAAATAAAAGTTTACTATAAACAACTTTTCCTTCTTAATAATGAAAAATACATTTGAAAATGTAAATATATATTTGCAATTTCAAATATATTTATTAATTACGCTGTTTTTTAGTATGAATAAATTTGACGTTTATTTTTGGGTATGAAATGTGGTTTTGTGCGTTCGCAGTATTTTAGGCATTTTTATGGTTTTGTGAGAGAATTTTTTGCTTACTCTCATTTTACCAGACTTTACCCAAAATTACCTCGTACAGACCTAATGTCACAAACAAAAGAAAACATGCCGGATTGTCCCAAACGTAGTGTTTATTAGTGAGATTTTTGTTAGACTTT
Organism: Eustalomyia histrio; assembly: GCA_949748255.1. NCBI lineage: Eukaryota > Metazoa > Arthropoda > Insecta > Diptera > Anthomyiidae > Eustalomyia > Eustalomyia histrio. Next base: position 52,007,130 of record OX456525.1, read on the forward strand.
CCAAAATTCTCGTCCATTGACGAGATTTCCATTTGTATGGGAAATCTCGAGATTTTTATGAGATTCGTTCGAAATCTTATTTTTACGAGAGTAAAATCTTGCTGGGATTTCGAGAATTTCATCATTGTTTTCCACATATAGATTGCCTACATCGATATTTTAAACAATATAAAGTCCACTTTACATCTGTCATGTCCATTAGAGGGTTAAAAAAAACTATGCTGTACAATTTTAAATGATTGTGTTTACGGGGCGTCATCATCATCAGTGTCTTTGATAAAGTTCTACTTGTCGCTGTGGATTAATTTAGTGCGAAGAAGCCTCAGTTTATTGTACAATATTGTATATATAAAAATTCATAAATACATACTTTAAGTACGCGCCTAGAAAGTATTTTGCATCTTAAGTCCCGTTTAGTTGTTTTTCAATTTGCAAACTAAACGCGTCGTTATTCTCAACGGTCGGTTCGAATCAACGAAGATATTGTGATTTACGGTTATCAAGTAATCGTGTTGGATGAAAAATCAATCATGTGGTTTTGAAAATTGTTTATTTTTGTTTGGGGTTGGATATTTACAAAAATTTTTTATAAATAAATCAAATGCAAAAAAGAAAACACACACTACTCATATAGTACGTGTAAATATTTAAATATTTATAAAACTAAATGCAAAAAGTTAAAACAAAACGAATCGTTATTTCGAATACCAAAAATAAACAAAAAAAAAAAAGTGCTTTTATATATCTAAAAATTGTAAAACAAATAATTAAAAAAAAAGTGAAAACTATAATTAACAAAAAAAAAAAAAAGAAAACAAAAAATATAATCGTTATTTAAATAATCATCATGAATTTCTAATAATAAATTAATATGTAAAAACTTCAAACAGAAAGTGTTTTAATTTCATTTAATATTTTAAAACGTTTAATTTTAATTTTCTATATAAAAATTATAAAATATTAATAACAAAAAAAATATACTTTATTAAAATAATAACCAATTTCTTATGGTTCTAGTGAGATCGTTTTGAAAATGGTTTTCTTAAGTTTTTGTCAGTGCCTTGTATAGATATTTTCATTGGATTCTTATATTGTGTCTTTGATCCAAATTCAAGTGTGTTGACAAGCTATGTGGTGCGATAAGCAAGAATATTATTCATATTTAGTGTTGACATATTAACGATATTTTATGTCTCAATAGTGTTGCCATTTGTTTAAATTATATGTCATGTTAAAAGATAACACTTTGTAAATATGTTTATATCACCTACTGAATTATATAATTCAATTTATGGGATTGGAAAATTTGTATACAATAAAAATGAAAAAAAAATATCATTTTTATAAATAAACTATGAGAAATTCTTTCAACAGCTTAATGAATGCAAGATTTTTTTGTTTAATATTTAGTTTTAGTTACAGTGTCTGACAAAAATTAACCTTTGGTTGCACACGTGCTCAGAGAAGTTAGTTTATGGTTTTATTGGTTTGGCCGCAACAACCAATTTATTTGGATGCCACAACCACATAAATTTATGTGTCAAATGAAATTAAAAAAAATCAGTATCTGCAACTGAACCGAACGAGTTAGATTTTTTTAAATTTGAATCACCGGGGATACCCTACTACTTCAGTGCATTATATAAGCGAAAAAAAGTTAGGTTAAAGACCAGAGGACTTAAATTATACTAAGTTGTATGTGACAGTAAAGACATCTGAGAGGAGTTTATTTGACATAGTATGACTAAAGAACGAATTTTCCTTGTAATGCGTTGTGCAATCTACTGGTCAATCGACAACAAAAATCTAGGCCACTGGGATAAGTTCTGTTATCTCAGCAGAACACCTTCCATTAGAACGTACCAGAAAAAAAATCGCCATACACCTTCGAATCTAAAGAATTTTTGCAACGCAATTAGGAATTTATTCTGTTGAACGAAGGGGTCGCCTTTTTAATTTTTGTTTCATTATATCTTCGGCATTTACAGTCGGATCTTAAAGTGTGATATATCGATGTTTTTGTCTCGAAGACAAATGTTATCATTGACCACAAGTATCTCGTTTCTGTTTTTTCCTCCCAGATCTCAGTGGCTAAGACCTTAATGTACCATCCTAATGTCAGAAAATTAACTTTTGATATGAAAGTATTTCGATAGGTGCAGCACAATAACATTAATTTTTTTTTCTCCGAACGTAAATACTTGATGTCAATGGAATTTTTTCCTCGAGACAAAAACATCGACATTTCATAATTTAAGATCCAACTGATAATGTCGAAGATACAACGAAAAATTTAAAAAGGCGACCCCTACGTTTGACAATTTTTTTTTTTAATTACCTTGCAAAAAAACTTTATATTCGAAGGTATACGACGCACTTTTTTTTGCCTGTAAGGTGGTATGATCTATCTCCTATCGATAAAACGGAGTAACACAATCCACGTTTCGACGATACTGCTAAGTCTATTGAGCTAGTTACCACATTTTCATTGATAAGCACTGACGCCCTCCTTTGAATACGGTCCAGAAGCTGCAAAATGGACACTAAAGCTCCTGCCCGTATTTGGGAGTAATATTCCATTTTCGGACGAATATAGGTGATATTGATAATAAAAAGATCAGATGGAGTGAAAAAGTCGTTGCACCGGTTAGGAAAACCTAAACCCTGCTTGCCATTATCTATGCTTCTTTCGTCACATGAATAATAGTATTTTTCCAGTGGACATCATATTGAATTCTCATGCCCAGAAGATAAAGAACATCCAATTCCTTGATATCGACATGCTAATGTGTGTGTACAGATGGGCTTGGTAATTCGACGACCATAACATTTAGTCTTGCAAGCATTAAAATCGACCCCATTTAAAGATTGTCGAAAGGTCCATATTGAGTTATATTCCATTTTCAGACGAATATAGATTATATAGTTAATAAGAATATCAGATGGAATAAAAAAGTTGTTGGACCGCTTAGGAAAACCTAAACACTTCTTGCCATTATCTCTGCTTCTTTCAACACGTGGATAATGGTATTTTTCCAGCGTATATCAGATTGAATTCTCATGCCCAGAACATAAAGAACATCCAATCCCTCAATATCGACACCCCCATGTGTGTGTACAGATGGGATTGGTGACACCACGGCCCGTCTATGGATCACTAAATAACATTGAGTTTTACGTGCATTAAAACCTCACTCAAAGATTGTCGAAAGGTCCATATTGAGTGTATCAGCCAAATTTTGCCTGATGCATCTAACAACCAAAAGGCTTGGCCTATGATGGCAGGAATATGAATGACAAATGTTTTTGTGTTTTGTGAAAAAAATAAATAGAATTTGAAGTTTGATCCACAAATTGGTCTTCAGATCTTAAGTTGTTTTTGGCTAAAACTAACTTTTTATTAAGTAATTTATATTATATCCATAGAAAGTATAATTTACTACTTTTGTGCTTTAAAACTTTTTTTGTACAAGAAACGATTTTCCAGCGAGAAAGATTTAAAAGTCAATCTGTCGTAATATTGACATTACATATTAATTTTTTTTAAATAGAAAAAAGTATTTCAAAAATCTTCAAAAATCTTCAAAAATATATTTACCCAGCAAAAAGGTTAAACTCAAAGAACAGATTGCTGAAGACATTATGTTATTTTGCATTAGCATATATAAAATTTTATATTTTACAACCAGTTCTTTTTGTATGAAGCTTGAGCCATTAGCAAGCAATAGGTTCATTTAATCCAAGCTAGAAGAGGTTGCTTTAGAGCCGGTTTAGACAGTAATACCTTACATTTTAACTCCCGGGAATGAGTTCTAGAACCTGTTACATGTAACCGATAGTAAAAATACATTTTCTAGAATAAATTCAAAGGTAACCTGCTTTAAAAAAATTTCTGGGTATATTCTGGCTTACATAATTCAAAATAATAAAGCTAGTTTGGAAACTCTGTTTTTAATTGTATTTTTGAGTACTGGACTCAGAAAAACTAGTAACAGAATATTTTGGGAGCACACATGTAAAACTCGTATATCTTGTGTATCGTGTAAACTATGTAAATTCTATGAATATTTTAACATAAGACTCTTAAGCTTAGGATGGCTAACATACACTGCATATCATAACAGCAGATACCACCGCTTTTAAATAATTTTTTTTTTTACAAAAACCCTATAAATCTTTTTCTGAGTGTACAATTTAAAAAAATATTTCATTGTGTTTTGAGAGTATTTTATTGTGAAAAAATTACTGATTTTGCTGTGGTACTACCTAGTATACAAACTGTTTTGTCGGAGGGCAAACAATTTTACTCGCTCATGTCTTAACAATATGATCGCTATTTCATCAAAAGCCTCATTTTAAACATCAGAAAAACATTTTCGATTGTTCACATTATTTGATTCTAACTTAAAAAAAACAATAAAAATTAATTCAATTAATATTGGGCAACATATAAATTCATAGTCAATTCAATTCATGCACAGATCCGAGCTGATAACAGAATTTGTAGCCAATCGAATGGTTCGGTTGTGGTAACAAATTTTTTTGGTTGTGACAACAGAAAACCAATTGTACTTTAACGGTAACAACAGTATTTCGATTGCCTTAATAATAATTTGGTGGTCACAAACAAATTATTCGATTGCTGAAACTGAATCATTCGATTGGCAACAAATTCCGTTGTCTGCACGAATCTGTTTTTTGGGTGTATTTTTTAATGGTTGTATTTTTTATTGCTGCACATGGTGGTCCAAAATGTTGTGACAACAAAAGATCGACTTGAAAATATGAATGAACAATTAAGTTTTGGTAGAAACCTGTGGAATATTAATAATTGTATAGAAACATGTGTGTACTCGTATCTCACAATACATAAATAAGTAAAATAATATAAATAAATATTTACAACTGGAAATATAAACAAAAACAACACTCAGAATACAATAGAGACTTTCAATGTTTATTTGAATATTTTTTTATTAGAATACGTAATTTAATTGAACACTACAAATTCTTAAGAGAGAAGCGATAAATATGAAAAAACACCTGTTAAATTTATATTAATTAATTTATTATTTACTCAAACAATCAAAATGAAATTAAACAGAAACAAAAACAATAAATAAAATAGAAAAAAAAAAACAATTAGTTGTGGATAAAGAATTGCAAAAAAAAAAAAAAATGAAAAATAACACCAAAACAAACAATACAAAAAAAAGTTTTTAAAAAAGGTTACAAAAAATGTATAACCCATGAGTCATAAAGTCAGCTAGAGGAGTTAAGAAAGCATTATGGTTATATACATAACAACAACTACATGTGGATTTAAAAAATGTAAAAAAAACAATAAAAACGAAAAACGATAAAAAAGACAACTTTAAGTGATGAAATAAATTGAAATTCCCCAAAACAAAATGTTTTTGAGTTTTTGTTGAAATAACTTTAAAACACTATGGGACAAAAAACTTATATTTTATAAAATTTATTCAAATCAAATTTAAAGTCCATTAAAGGTTCCTTCTGACTTTGCTATTGGGAGATAACTCCTCTATGCTGCCCACGGAGACTATCTCTCATTCCCCACGGAGACTATCTCCCATTCCATATTGGGCATAATCCCTAAACAGAAATTGGGATATGTGACTATTTACAAAAATGGTCATAGTTTTCGTGGGGGTAAAGGCCCATTTGCTCTGGGAATTATGACCAAAAAATTCTCGAGCATTATCTGTATTTTCCACCCAAAGTTCGCTTCACAACAAAGCTTTTACTAGCGAACCCGGCTAAGAACATAGAGGAGAAAGCCTCTAAACCCTACCGCAGGCCAGCTATACAAATAAGTTTTTCCAGTGAAGCCCCCTTTATAAGCTTTAAGATCCTACGCAGAAAACCTTTCGTCAGCAAAGTTAACTTCGGACATATGACACAGTAGGAAGCTAATTAGTCTAAGCGTTTTAACGTCCGCGTGGAATATGTCCACTTTAACAAGGAATTATTTCCAGAACCATGTTGGTCATAGCTCCAAAATGAGGTTGGGTCGTTTTGAGCGATAAATAATCCCCAAATGAACTGAGCATAATGTTCGTGGGTGTTATGAAGCAAAGTACTTTGGTGATGATAGATAAATAAATGATGATGCGCACTCAATCTCATATATGGGCGGTAAAAAAAGGTGGACTAGAGTCTATATAGTATACTCTGGTATTTATTTTTTTTGATAAGATACTCGCCATACATAAGATTGGACAGTTAGCAGACATGATACATATCAGGGGTTATAAATAAGCCTTTTCCTACGACAAAAGTGAGTAAAATGATGATTTGTGAAGAGAGGGATGATAATGATTTATATGAAATAGCTTAGGTTGCTACTCCTAGTCTTTAGCCGCCATACCAATCTAACTTTATAAGTTGGTAGTCAAGTCTATCCAACGACTGGAAGAGTGCGCTTCATGACTTTTCGAACTTCCCCTGTAGTTATATGAAATGCAACACTGCTCCCATCAAGTACCACCTGTTAATAGACTACTGTAAAATTTTGAGCAAATTCCGTCATTTACTTTGCGTTTAACAGTAGGATTTTTCGAGGTTCATAAAATAGGCATTTGTTTGATCAATAATTTCATCGTTGGAGCTAAATCTCTTTCCACCGAGCCATTTCTTTGGGTTTGGAAATAGGAAATAGTCACTGGGGGCTAAATCCAGAGAATAAGGCGAATGAGGGGGTAATTCGTAGTCTACTTCATGGATTTTTGCCATGGAAACTAAGCTGTCACACGATTCCGTTGGTGGTCGATTGTGAGCAAACGCGGCAGCCATCTTGCGGAAAGCTTTCTTATTCCCAAGTCATCGTTCAAAATTGAAACCACTGAGCCATGTGAGTTTCCTATGTCTTCCACAATCTATCGTACATTTAATCTCCAATCAGCCAATACCATATCGTGAATTTCTTCAATTGTTTTGGGTGTAGAGACCTCAACTGGGCATCCAGAAAGGTCGGCATCTTCCGTGCTTGTAAGGCCACAACGAAAGTCAGTAAACCACTTTTTTACCATTGAAATCGATGGTGCAGAGTCCCCATAGCATTTATCAAGCTTTTCCTTGGTTTGATTGACGGTTTTTTTTCGCAAAAAATAATGTTTAATGAGCACTCAAAATTCACTTTTTCCATTTTGAAAAAAAAAATTCACGAGGTTGTATGTTGCTGTTAAACGCAAAGTAAATGATGGAACTTGATCAAAATTTGACAGTAGTCTATTAAAAGGTCGTACTTGATGGGCTTGCACTTCATATAACTACTTAAGCCTTAAGCGCTGTCGTCTTTATAAGTAACCCTACCCCAGAGGTGGTATGTTACAAATAATATCTAATTTTTGTCGCCGCAAATATATTGGGGAATGTTACGAAATATATATGAACATATATGATCATACATATTTAAATTTTCACATGGGTATTGTCCTTACAATAAAACTATTAGAGATTGAAGATTATTAAAATTAAATTAAAATTTTCTTTTTCTCTGCATATTGTTGAACGAAACTAAATTTAAGTTAGAACCTTTTCGAATTTTTACATATTCTATGGTCTCCACATGCAATTATAAAAATATATGTATTCAAATTTTAAAATTTCTGGTTCATAGTGTTTTAAAAAAGGGATAATCCAATACGTTCAATGTTTAAAGAACAAAACAGAAAATATAAAATATGTTCAATTAAAAGTCTATAAACCAAGATAAAGTTACAATTGTATACAGTGCTCCACAGCAAGCAAGCAATATTAAAAAGAGAGAAGTTCAAATGTGTTAATAAATCATAATAAATAATAAAAATTTATTTTAAAAAAAAGAACAGAACTACAAACAAAAACGGGGGAAAACAGATAACAATAAAAGACAGCAATTTTGAAAAAAAAAACAAAAAGCGAGAGAAAAACACGAACCAAATTAAAAACAAACCCAAATGTTGTTAAGATAAAATACAAAAAAAAAAAAATAAAGTAAACACCAAAACAATGAGTCAAGACGAAGAAGACGCAACCAAATTTAAACTAAACAATAACAACAACAATAACAACTACCAATACAATAACAAAAATAACGGCCTTACAAAGAGATCTGGCATACCGAATCAACAAGTTATGCCGCTCTACGAAAATTTTACGATTAATCACAACAACAAAGCAACAGCAAACGATCATTCAACGGTTGAACGCGTTCCAAATAACAGCGAAACATTTAATTACGAATATCGCTTCGTTACAAATACAACGGAATTGAAAAGTAAAGCGCGTGACAACAACGGTATCACTTTGTCAGACAATTATGAAGAATACGAAAATGTAAACTTTCTCGGTGAAAAACAATTGGACAAAAAATTAATATTACAAAAATATTTTCGTAGTGCATTAGTAGGACCAAGGACAAATATTTATGAAAATTTATGTCGTGGCTGTAACTACGGTGTCTTTAATGCACGAGGTCCCTTGTGTACCTTTTGTGAGTGTATTGTAAATGGTGTAAATTCCATTAATAGTGAAGGTGACAATACAACTGAACAGGAAAGTTCAGCTACCAGTTATAATATCTATGAGAATATTTGTGAATATTGTGGTTTAATATATAGTGGTGCTAGTGAAAATGAATGTAAATGTCAATTGAATAATTACGATAAGAAAGTGTTGGTAAACAAGTTGGGCAGTGAAGAATTATTAATTAACAAGCAAGAGAAAAAAATTAAATTATCTAAATCGAAATCATTTAATAAGTCATCAAAACCAAAATTATTTTCCAATTTTTGGGATACTTTAAGAAAACCTAAGAATACAGCGGCGGTGGTCAAAAAACCTCTAGAGATTATACACCACGTGGAGGGGTTTGAACAAGTCTTTCATACTAAAGACACCTTTGATTTACAAAGAATTTGTGAGCTGAAACGCAGTGGTACAAGTTGTAGCGATCAACATATTTATGGTAGATTAAAACAAAATGATTTGGCAACAAGTTTAGAAGAATTTAACTCCACACAATCATTAACTCAAAATTCAACATCAGCTTTAGTTGTTTCACATACCAAAAAACCACGAATTTCAAAACCTAAATTTTTAAGAACACAAAGTACACAACCTCAATGTTATATCTCAGAGCCAATTGAAGCAAACGTCATACAAAATAATTTACAAATAGCTAAAACCCATCCAGACGCCACAGAAAAACGTTTTCTTTACTTAAACGATAGTGTTTGTCAATGGATGGCCTCACAACGTCGTGAAGTTATACCGTATAATACGAATTGTGGTGACGAAGTTACCGATACGTTATGCTATCCAAAATCTATACCCTCAAAAAATTTATTAATTTCTTGTAAGGCACCGCTGACTAATAATAAAAATACCTTACAAAATCTTTTATTAAATGGCGATTCTTGTGATTTAACGGAAATAGTTGCTGTAAGACGTCATAACTCTATGACATCTTGGGATTCTATGGAAATTGAGGAGACAGATAAGCAACAACAAATCATACAAAAAGATTGTTATCAGTTAATGGTTGAGGAATTCATAACGAATATTATTAACAGACAAATGCTTAAAGCAAAAGATAAACATTTAGACAATGTTAAGGTTATGATGGCAGGTGTCAAGAATAATGATAGCTATAACTACAATAACATACCTTTACGACAGGCTACAATGACAACAACAAATAATAACAATAATAGACATAAACGTCAAGGTATGTACTTGCGTTTAGAAGATCATCCACAACAACAAATACTAAACATAAATTTGCAAAATAATACGAATACGAATGGCAAAGAGTATAATACAAAATATGAAAAGAGTAAAGAGAGTGAAGGCACTGAGTATGAGAACTTATTAAACAAAGAGCATAGTAAGGCGGCTATAGCTAAACAAATTCCCGTCATTGAAGAAATTAATTTAGTCAAATCCGGATGGGATTTTGAAAAACTAGACAAACGTCAAGGTATACATGAACATAATGTCTTGGAAGCATTTGAGGCCTTATTAAGAAGCGAACAAAATTTACCCCATAAAATATCAAAAGATAAGGAAAATTTGAAAATTAAAATAAACAAAAACGAATCTCAAAATGAAGAAGAAGAAGAAATATCAAAAAATAAATCTAATTTAGAAGTGCAAACATTTGGTGTTAACAACAGCTCAATATCTTTACACTTTCCTACACAAATATTGAATGTTGTACAACTTATCAACCAGCAACAATTATCGTCCAGTTTAAATACAACGATCATATGTTATGATAGCTATCTTAAAATATTTTTACGTTATATTTCCCAAACAAATAAAGAGTCGTATAAACAACAATTGTATAAACTAACAAACAAACAATTGGTGAGAAAATTTTACAAATTCTACAATTACTGTCAGCAAATAAACTCAGTTACGAAGCCAGTGAAAACAACGAGAGCCTTACTGCATGTTAGTACTAATTTAAAGCTTGACTTGAACACAGCAAACGGGTATTCTATGAAAGAAATAGCGGACACAAGTGATGAGTCATTTAAAGCGTCAACAACAAATGATTTAAATGATTGCAAAAATGATAAAAATACAAGTGTTTTAAATGAAACAGATTTTAAAGAATATAAACACCAACAAAAAGTAAAGACTCCACCACAAGTACCAAAAAGAGATCCAAAAACAAAATTATCTCCAACCACAGAAAATAAACCGATTTTAGCAACTTCTGCACAATATAACGGAAAATTAATAAAAATGACTGTGCCTTCTTCTTATTCATCGAATTTAATTAAGGAAACTACCACCAATAACAGCCACAAAGAAGAAGAATCAATTTATCAACCCATCTGGAAATTTAAGACAAAAGGTGAGGTCACGGAACACTATCATACGGATGATGATTATTATGATATAGAAAGATTAAAAGAAAAAATTAAACAGGATTCACAAAATTCAGAAATAACAAAACTTTTGGTTACTGACGATTCATATCAAGATGAAGAGGAAGATCATAATAACTGGGAACCAGATGAGGAATTTGTATATACCAAACAAATCAAAAAACATCGATCTTCTTCCTTGACTTCGGATCAAAATTCCACCATTCCTTCCACTTATAGTTCAAATACTTCTATTAGTATTTCTTCCTCGTTAAGTGGCAGCACTATAACAGAATTTGCCAGTAGTACGGCTACATTGGCTTCTACCGTTGGCACAAGTTTAATGCATCATCTATTTCGCAATATTGGTATATTTTATAGTTTAACAGAACCAAAATTACGTGCCATAATCTATGATTATGATCGGGTACACTCTTCCACGTATTTTGCAAACTATCAAATAAACGACAGTGGCATTGGAAAATCTTTGAGTCCTCTGCAACATGTAAAACAAAGAAAATATTCAAATACTCCTTCACCTGTAACATCATTAACATCATCTCCCATTTCCTGCAATAAAAGGGATAATTTATGCAAATCTACAGCATCGTTAGTAGCCAGTGAAAGTGATAATAATGTATCCATCATACCACCAAAGGCGAAAGTTTCCACTTCAATGTCTACAAGTGGTGGTACTCCTCAATTAATTTCAAATTCTGTACAAGCATGGAAATATCAATTGTTAGATGTAAATTATATGGAGGATGAAGAAGATATGGTAAGTATTTGTTTTATATTTTATTTGTACTACATTGTCATTAGTTAAGCTGCATGTTAAGGCATGTTTTACATTTTAGTATATTATTTTATTTTTTTTTTTTTGGGAGGGGGGAAACTTGCTGGGAAGCTTAATGTTTTAATGATCTATTGTTTGTTTCAAAAAAAAAAAAATTAAAAAAAGAGTTACTAACTGTTTTATGTTGTATTATTTCTTTGTATTTTTTCGTTGAATTTTAAAATTTTGTAAAATGTTTTTTTGGTTAATTAATGTAGCGAGACATACAATCGCATTGTTAAAACAAAAACAGTTAAGTTTATAGAAATAGCGGCAGGCAGTTGATCTAAGACAACGTCCCAATTTTTAAAGTCCAATATTAAAGTGTAGTAATTATATATTATTTATTTGCTTTTATAGTTTTGTGCGGATGTTATCAAATACATGCGTCTGGTATAAAAACTGTTACTAGGGAGCCACTTTTCTGCGGATGATTTGGCGGATGTTATCAAATACATGGACCTGGTACTAGACCTGTTACTAGGGAACCTCTTTTCTGGCGAAAAGCTGTAGTTGTGGATCTACAGGCATTGTTGTTGTAATTTTTTTTAAATCGGTTGAGATTTTCAGTAAGAATTTTTTTTCGGACATTCACCAAAAAAAGCAAAAATAACAAAAAAAAAAATGTTAAACAATTTCTTCAGTATTTTGAATGGAAACATTGTTTATTGACCATTTTTGGCCTTCGGTACACAAGGGCTAAAAATTTCGCAGGTGACATTTTCTCAAATAAACAGTTATGAATTTAAAATAATGAACAGTAAGATATTGAAGAGATTTAAGGAATGAGATCGATAAAATGTAAGACCACAATTTTACAAAGAACTTTTTAATGTACAAAAGCGAAATATTTTCGAGATCAAATTATCTTAAAAAAAGAAAAACAAATTTTATGTATAAAATAATGGCGCAATCGCATTATTCATTTTTTTATAAACGCAACAAAAACAGAAAGTGGAAGCGAAAAACAAAATTTTTCAATTTGTTATACCCTATACCACTACGTGGTGAGTGTATAATAAGTTTGTGATGATGTCTGTAACTAAATAACGAACATATACCCTTATTGTATACTAAAAGACTTTCTAGGACGATTTAGCGATATCCGCCCCTCCGTTCGGTCCATGTAAAATTTGTAATCAAACTACAGGTCGTAAATATAAAGATAAAAGATTGATTAGAATCGGTCCATATTCAGATGTGCCTTCCATAGAAAGCTTCTATCTTAATTGAGCTAAAATGGTATTAAGACACACAGAACCATAAATATCTGTTTGGGAAGATTATGCAAAATCCCACCTTACCGATATTTGCTTAAATGAACTTTTTCAGTTATTTTATTCTGATATTTTACTATATTTATTTCATTGCTAAATTTTTTACCCATATAATAAGATCAGGATTAAGATCCCAGAATATGGTTCGCTTCCCAAAATATAATCTCGTATCTCATGGTCCGTCTGGACCGACTATAATAATTTTCCTGTTTTTTATTATTGAGGAAGGATACGGACAAAGTTTCAAAAATTGTCACTTTTTTTTTAGCTGTAGTCTGCTTTTAGCAATAATATTTCTAAATATACTAAAAGCATCTGAATATCCTACACTTTGTTCAGAATCCATTTGTAAACAAAATAATGATCCGATCGGATTTGCAATTATAATCTAACTACCTTCTAAATGAGAACTTCCCCTGTGAAAATCGAAATATATATGAACATATATTGTATTGTATATAATAATACATAGGCATCATATAATTGTATGCATACTGCAATGTATAACCCTATATGATCTAATATACAGCGTGGGTTTTCGTGGCATCATTTGATTTTTTTTTACTGTATTAGATAATAAATTATATCGTGCCCAATGTTTTTGTATGTAAATTTTTAATTATATATTTTAAATTTTATCAGGCTCGAGATCATAATTTAATGATACTAACAAATAGTAAACACTAATTTTTTATTAAATGGAAAAAAATTGTAAGGATCAGCGTTAACATTTGGAATGACAACCCTGTTCAAAACCATGAGTTATTTGTGGGTTGGGTGATTTAAAAGAAGGCTGAAGACGACCTGGTCGCTCGGGTCGAAAGTGTGCACTCCCTATAGCAATTTTTTTCCATTTAATAAAAAATTTGTGTTTACTATTCGTTAGTAACATTAAATTATAATCTCGAGCCTGATAAAATTAAATATATATATATTTTTTTTATTTTATTGATAACTTATGTATTTTTTTTTACAAAAATATATTATTTAGCATCTTCAAGAAATAATAATTAAATTTTATTTCAATTAATTGTGGAAAATTATGGCGTTGATGTAAATTTCGCCAAGATGTGGGGTTTGTTCGCGTCCACCAACCTCTTCATATATTATCAAAGAAAGAAGTCCTAAACACTAAAATCGTCGATCTGTCTGGCTAAGCCAAATCACCGAAACACGGGATAACTCGCGTTGAGAAGGCATCCTTTTAAAAAACATATTGTGTTGCGTGCGGGAAAGCGGTGCCGTCCTGTTGGAACCATATGTCCTCCAAATTCAGATCGTTAACTTCCGGTAGGAAAAAATTAGTCAACATGTCTCTATAACGGTCACCGTCGACTCCTTTGGAAACTAAGGTCAAATCAGCTTTTCCATCGTAGCTGCACACCACACAGTGACTTTGAGAGGGTGTAATGGTGCTTCGTGGATTATGATCGGATTTTCTGTCTTCCAAAACCGAGAATTTTGCTTATTGACGTGGCCGCTGGGATAAAAATTATCACTTATGATCAATATTGATGGAAAATCATTCACTTCAGCGTTGTCAGAATTATCGCGCGTTCTTGAGGCATATAACAATTTATTGTCATTCAGTGTAAATTCCTCAAGTGTCTACTTTACAAATCTGAAAATCAAACTTACATAAAATGCAATTTACAAATATTACAGCACTTTCCAATAGGGTGATACTTGTTGCTCCTCTTTGTTTTGCCAAGCTTTGGATCAGAAATTTGATTGTATTTGATCGAATATGAGGTTATATGGGTTCTATCTGAGCATATATGATCATATATGACTATAAACCTCCATATACACAAACATTTTGAATTCTAACATAATTAAAAAAGTTTTTTTGTTTAGAATAAACATAAGTTTTTTAATCAAAATGCCTTAGATATATTGATGTTAGCACATTTGCTTATGCTATAATCTTTATTTAAGAAAGTTTTATTTATTACAGAAGACAACAAATATATCACTTCTGCTAAAGTTAGATTTTCTATTTTTGTATTCTCATCTGTTAAATTGTACCATATACTTTAAATAATATGACTCAATAAACAAAGTCAATTTAATTAAGAAAACAGAAATTATGATCAATGCTATAGATTTAAATTTATTATGTGGTTAAAATATAACAACGAATATTGATATTTCTTGTCCTGAACAATTTTCTAATCATTGGAATTCTATAAATGTAACTTTTTCTTTGTACTTACTTAGTTTTCGAGATATGGTCCATTTCATAAAATAGACTAGAGCTCAAGGCCCCACTAACGCCCTGTTTTGAAATAGGAATGATGTTGTGTTTCAGCAAAAACTTGAATTAAAATAACTAAATGGGCGCCATTTTCTTTAGCAAAATTTTACGAGGGCGGATCAATAAGTCCGCGACTTTTCGAACTTCCCTCGTAGTTATATGAAATGCTACACTGCTCCCATCAAGTACCACATTTTAATAGACTACTGTCAAATTTTGAGCAAGTTCCGTCATTTGCGTTTAACAGCTGTTCAAAACATACAACCTCGTGGATTTTTTTAAAAATGGAAAAAGTGAATCTCGAATGCTTATTAAACATTATTTTTTTGCGAAAACACCGTCAATCAAACCAAGGAAAAGCTTGATAAATACTATGGGAACTCTGCACTATCGATTTCAATGGAAAAAAAGTGGTTTACTGACTTTTGTTGTGGCCTTACAAGCACGGAAGATGCCGAAGGTTCTGGACGCCCAGTTGAGGTCTCTACACCCAAAACAATTGAAGAAATTCACGATATGGTGTTGGCCGATCGGAGATTGAATGAGCGATGGATTGTTGAAGACATAGGCATCTCACATGGCTCAGTGGTTTCAATTTTGAACGATCACTAGGGTATGAGAAAGATTTCCGCAAGATGGCTGCCGCGTTTGATCACAATCGACCACCAACGGAATCGTGTGACAGCTTAGTTTCCATGGCAAAAATCCATGAAGTAGACTACGAATTGCCCCCTCATTCGCCTTATTCTCCGGACTTAGCCCCCAGTGACTATTTCCTATTCCCAAACCTAAATAAATGGCTCGATGGAAAGAGATTTAGCTCCAACGATGAAATTATTTATCAAACAAATGCTTATTTTATGGACCTCGAAAAATCCTGCTGTTAAACGCAAAGTAAATGACGGAACCTGTAGACTACAGGTGGTACTTGATGGCAGCAGTGTTGCATTTCATATAACTACGAGGGAAGTTCGAAAAGTCACAGACTTATTGATCCGCACTCGTATAAAGTATAGGTTTTATTAAAAACAATGATCTACATCACCGAAAGATTAAGTAAACTTTTTTAATACCTAGTTTGTGCTTTAGTTTGTTTTGCCACTCCGAAGTACATGATGATGTACAATTCTCGTACAAGTATATATTTCACCTGATGACCAATTTGAATTGTTTAACAGTATGATCGAATAAAAAAAAATACTTTCATCATTTAACAATACTAGACAACCAAATAAGGATATGTACAAATGGAGAATGTTGTTGTAGGTTGAGTTGTTATTATTATTATAATTTCAATGCATCTTTTATAGAAGTTGCTATAAAAAAGGAAGTGACTACAAATATTTGAAATTATGGTGTGAGGAAATTAATCATATTCTAATGAATTTAAAATAAAGTAACAAAAACACATGTATTCTTTAATTAAAGATATTATAATATAACATCAGCAATAGTAAGAGTAAGTGATGTATAACACTACATTTGTATGTACCAAGAATTGTGTAAAATACAAGAAAATGTTTATTATATTAACACTATACCCAGAGAAAAGCTTCCGCAATTTTTGTTTAATGCAATGATTTCAAAAATATTAATGACCATAAATCTTCTTATATGGTCGTCCTTCTTAATGAAAAGTATGAAATCCTTACTTATTAAAATTAAAGCATCATTAATAAGAAAAAAAATTCATGAATATTAGGAAATATATTTTGAGCTTTATGAAATTTTTCATAAATATTATAAAACGTCCTTGAGAGTAGATTGTGTTACAGAAAATTTAGAAATAAATACCATTTAAAAACATAAAAAATTGTATTTTCAAAAGACAAATTTTTATTATAAAAAAATTTTAATTTTTGCTATAAAAAATTTTAATTTTTGCTATAAAAAATTGCAATTTTTGCTATAGAATTAATGTCTATTTTAAATTATGTGCAAAACATTTTCCTAATTTATGTACTTAATCCATTTTACTTTGTATTCGTTGTTGATTACATTAATGTGGGGGAAATTAGATTGACTTGATCTCCCCTAATGTCGAATAAATCAAATAAGTACACTAGGAAAAATTCAACTACAGTCAATGTATTTATTTTAAATATTTCCCTCACTAAGTCCCATTATCACAATACCCTGTTAATTAATAATAGGGACTTTAATTGATATATTTGTTGTATAAATAAAAATAAATTTTAAATTCAACTGTTGCCCTAAGAGAAAAATTCCTGTAAATTTAAAACAAAATAAAATGTATGTACCCTGCAATTGCATTTAAAATTAACTGATATTACAGTTTTTTACACTAAATGAACAGTTAAAAATAACTACACTCACAATATTATTTCGTCAAAAATAATCTAAAATACATATAATCGAAAATTCCATTAAAAAAGAAAACTTCTAACTTTTTATTATATTCAGCCCATTTTGTTATTTATTTTCAATCATTGTGTAATAATCGACAAAAGTAGTAAAAGCAATCAAAAGTCGTTTAAAATAACCATCAATTTTTAACTGACAAAACGTAGAAAAAACGATTTTTGTGGTTTGTTTTTTAAATAAAATTTTTTTATTTGTATGTAATTTTACAAAACACACACGGATATATATATTTTTCTTTTCTATGTGTGTATCTATATTTGAAAAATATCTTGTAATTTTTATTGAAATAATTTTGTATATAAAAAAACTATTTTGGTAAAAAAAACAAAAAAAATAATTATATGAATTTTTACAGCAGAAAATTTAAAATCTTACGTTTAACAGAAAATATCAACTCCTAATGAATGTCTATAATTTTTATAGTTTTTTTTTTGAAGGACTGATTCAAATAGTTGAAAAAATATATTTCTATGAATTTCAATTAATTCTTCATTTAAAAACAATCTTAACGTATTACTTTTTAAATAAATTACAGTCGGTAACGGAAAATATATTGTGTGTGTACAATGTTAGATAATTTTAAATTAAATTGCAAAGAAAGTACATTTTTTTTTTTTAACTAAAATTGTAGTTAATTTTTTCGACATAATTCTTTGAATTAATGTTAAATGGATAAATTTTAATTGCAAAAAATTTATATAATTGCAACAATTTTATCACTTCCCACGAATTTAAAAGTGTAGTTTGATTAATACAAACAATAAATTCAGTTAGAATAACCATATTTAAAGGAAATTCCTAAATATTTTCATACAAAACTCAAATGATATTATACCAATTAAATTATAGATTCCTTCGTATATTTTTAGTCAGAACTTTTTAAAGCCGTCTGTGTAAAAAATAATAAATATTTGCTTTAAACTCAGAATCCCTGGTCCTTAAAATGCACTGTGTTGATTTTTGGTGCTTTCAATCTCTGATTAGGATTAGTAAAAATGCAGCATTACACGACAGAACCACGCATTTTCATTGTTAAATAATTGGAGTTATATTTTTTTTCAATTAGTGTATGTATGGTTTTAAATTGAAGCGAATTTCGAAAATATTTAGATTTTGGTAATAAATTTATTTCTTAAAAAATTATGTTGATGTAAATATTCTAAATTTTGTTGCAAAGATCTTTGGGGTCGTAAATACCCACAAAAAAAAATTTTACGTGAAATCAGTCTAAACTCCCGAAGTTTATACCTAAAACTTAAATCTTAAAATGCACTTGTTGTATTTTTTTAAATATTATATCGCTATAATTTTTTTAATCCTTATTTCCCTTAAATAAAAAGAAATAATTTTTTAGGTTAAAAGGGGTTAACGATATTATAAAAGCTTCATATTTTTATGAGAATATCTGTGCGAAAAAGGAAAAATTATTTTTATTTGATTTAACTGCCACAATCAAGTTATTGGTTTAGAAATAGGTTCTTACCATCAATTTGGTCTCTAGCATCATTATTGTAGTAAATATTTTATTTGTTTATGATTGCCGCTTTATATTTTATATCATGATTGGCTGTAACAATAATGTGGTAGTAAAAATTCTGACTGTGAAAAAATATAATTATTTTAGAACTATAAAATGCTGACAACAATAAATGAATAATTATAAATTAAATTAAACTGGCTTTGACATTTACAATTATGACTGTCTTGTTTTCATAAAAAATATTTTAATAATTTAGTCACCCATGTAAAATTTATAATATATGATCATTTTCACCTGGGGGGTTTTATTTTCGAAAATGTGTTATCATATAATATTATAACTTACATTAATCAATTCATTGCCGAAAAAATTCGTTGTCAAAAAGATTCTATGTAAAGATTTAATATTTTTAAATTCTTTTAAATAAAAACAATAATAATTGTTTTTAAAAAAATATGTTTATTAATTAATTTTTTGTCAAATAAAGACATTCTTTTGAAAAAGTACTCAGAATATTAATAAAAAAGATTATAAGGAAAAGTCTCTAGAAAAATTTTCTGAAAGGTATAAGTATTTTCGCACTTTCGGAGGACTTTCGCTTTGTGAGGACACTGCTCTTAACAGGCTTTTTGCTATACATTTTTGTCTTAAAATCAAATTGAATAATACTAAATTCATGTATTCATGTATTTAGCAAAAAGGTAAACAGATAAAAAAAATGTACTGCAGGATTTCCTGAAACGTAATAAATTGTGACAAAGTCAGATCCTTTTCGCAGTTAATTAACGGTTCTGCTTGAGAGAACTACAAAAAGGAACGCCCTAAGTGACATACGACATCTATGGCTAAGGAACACTGGTGGTCCTTTGTCTTCTTAAATTAACTAATTAAAGGAAATTGTTGGAAAAATACAAAATATCAAAGTTACATTTCTTGTTATTATTGGGAAATGGAAAAGTCATAAGTTTATTTTATGGGATTTTTAGCTTAAACTTTGTTTGACATATACAAAATTAAACTTTTTTATTAATAAGTGAAAAAAAAAAAATAGTTCGATAAATATAAAGTTTAATAAGCGCTACGTCAATTATAGGAAAGCCATTATACCGTAATGTATAAAATGTTCCTGCGATATTTTGTATTGTAGTCGGCAAACAAAATTGTTACATAAAAGCGCAAATTCGAAATTTTTAACAAACAAAATTTTAAACAAATATTTTAAGCTACTTTAAGTTCAATTTTAAAGACTGTTAAGAATAGAGATGGGCATGTGAGCCATTTTTGAGTCACGTACCAAAAATTACAATTTGTTTCCTTTAATAATATTTTTTCTTGGAAATTAGGAAAACTAACTAGTTTTTTAATTTATTGTTGTTTTTTGGAATAGAATATTGAAAATAATTTAAACGTTTTCCAACAAAAAAAAAAATTCTATACCAAATTTTATTATTTTTTAAAAATTAGAAAACTTTTACTTGAAAAAAAAGAAAACTTTATTAAAATTTTTAAAATTTATCTGAACTAAGTTGCATGAAAATTTTCCTAAGAAAAAGTTTATCAGTTTCTAAAATCAAGTAAATTTTTATTATTACATAGGAAAAAATTTATAACTTTTTGTTTTTAATTGTCTGAACTAATTTTTAGAAAACAATTTTTCAAAATTAGAAAGTAGTATACTTTAAAACTAAATTTGGAAATGGCTTTCTAAAATTTAGTTAATTTTACTACTCGCGAATAAAAAATGAACACACATTAAGTTCAAGTACTTTCTCGATATAAGTTTGACACATTTTTTGAACTAAATGGGAGTAAATTATGTCCTAAATTTTTTTTTTTTGAACTAAACTTAATTTTATTACATTTGAGTATGCAATTTTCTTAAAACTACGGTGTTTTTTCTTGAAATAATTAAGTTTTTATTTTGTTGACTTGTTTTTTTCCTAAAATCAAGAAATATTACTTAGGAAAAATATGAACTATTTCTGAGTATATAAACTAATTAGTTTTTCCTCAAATTTAGGAATTTTTTTCATTTTAAGAAAATTTTTCTATGTTTTAAATTAAGGACAATTTATAAACTATTTTGAAAGACATTTTTGATTACATTTTAGTTCATGTCTTTTTTCTGAGTATATGGATTTTTTCTTAAAGTAAAAGTTTCAGATTCTGCAAATTGTTTTTTGGATAAAAATTCATATAATCTTAAAAAAATGTAGGCCTTTCTTTGAATGAAAAGTTCTTAGAGTCTGAGGAAGATATTTAGATCTTAAGGACTTTTTCTAGTAGAAATATTCTAAGATATTCAAGAAAAATTCTAAGACTTTAAAGACTATCTAAAAAAATCTTTAAAATTTTTTTAGAATCTACGAATTTTTCTATTAGGAAAAGTACATAGGACTATGGTTTTTTCTTAAAAAAGTCATTAGAATTTGAAATTTGTATTTCTCTTTTCTTTAAGTATTTTTCTTTTTTTTAAAAAATACTTAATAACAAATTTTTTCTTTAGGAAAAACATTTCTTAAAAATATATTCTTAAATTCAAAGAACTTTTTCATAGTCTCAGGGCCCATATTATTGTAAAATTTTGGTTATTTTATTATCATAATGAATATAATTATATTTACTAAAAAACATGCAGGAAATAACTTTTTTTATACCCTCCACCATATATGGTGAGGGTATATATCAGTTTGTCATTCCGTTTGTAACATGTCGAAATATAAGTTTAAGACCCCATAAAGTATATATATTCGTGATCCTTATGCAATTTTAAGTCGATTTAGCGATGTCCGTCTGTCTGTCTGTTGAAATCACGATCACGACGCGAAGACGCAAGCGGGGGTGCCTATTTTTACCCAGATTATTGGACATCCTCCCGAGCAGTTTGGTATTGAAAATGAGCAAAATCGGTCAAGCGGTTCAAAAGTTATGAGTGAAAATGTGAAGGTACCTCTAAATTTTCCATACAAATTTGTACAAGTTTTCTGTATCTATTTTTCTTTTTTTCTGTTAAGTAAGTAAAAATGTTATTAAGTCTTCTTATTGTTCGATTACATTTATTGTCTTACATACTATACCCAGCAAAAATGAAGCTGCCAAAGAAGCAATAAAATCATCACTACTATGACAAAGGCATCACTTCTTTTCTAATGGTTTCATCGATGAATTTAACATAAGCGTGTCGTAGGATGGAAGTATTCAAATTTATCTACTAGCAGTACTCATACTTTACTCTAAGGAAGCAATGATAATACAATGATTAGGTATTCTGATGCATGAGTGGAAAATGTTCATATACTTTGTAGTATTTGATGAAAATTTATTTTATAAGAATGAAGAAAAAGTAAGTTTAAAGAAACGAAATTTATGCATTGATATACAAATACTCTTTATTAAAACAAATAAATAATTCTGCATTAGTGAAAAAGCATTTTTAAAACATTTTTAAAAAATCTTAATGAATTTTTAGACAAATTTTAAAATATTTTTGGATAATTTAAAAACTGGTTGTACAATTTGGAAACATTTTTAGACAATTTTAAAATATTTTTGAACAATTTTAAATAATTAATGCACAATTTTAAAACATTTTTGGGCAATTTAAAATAATTTTTACACAATGTTAAATTATTTTGATGAATTCTGAATTAAAACTGGAAATGGTGTAGTGTTAAATAACAAACATAATGCAAAAATGCACAGATTGCGTCGTCATAAATATTTAAGGCTGAAAAAATGCAAACGACAGGCCAGCTAGTTTCAATTAAAGGTTAAAAAAACTGTTTTTCTTGATATTTCAAAACTTTTATAAAAATTGCAAAACTGGATAAAATTTAACCCTCATGAAATTTTAAATTAAAATATAAAAATTGATTTAATAAAAAAATTTCATCAGAACTATTTTTTCAATTTGAAAAAATGCTTTAGATTCAAAAAATATACAGGTTGGTTGAAAAGTTCCTGCGCTCACCAAGAAATGGCACTGCTAGCTCCAAACTTTTTTTTCTCAAGTTGGTATAACTGTCCTGAGAACACATGCAAAGTTGCAAGTCATTCTGTCAATTCTTTCTTTGTTTACAAGCCATTTGAAGTTGACGTTCATTGACTTTTTTTAATTGAAAAAAATTGAATATCGTGTAGTCATTAGATTACTTGTTTTAAAGGGTTTAAAAGCAAAGGAAATTTATGAACAATTGTTAGAAGTGTATAAGAAGTCCTCATCTTCAAAACGCACCGTTGAATTTTGGGCTGGTGAATTTAAACGTGGTCGTACCAGCCTTGAAGACGATCCACGCGAAGGACGACCAAAAACTGCAACCACAGCAGAAATCATTGAGCAGGTACATAAAATGGTTAGTGAAGATCCAAGTTTGACTAAGAGTGAAATTTCTAATGCCATAGGCATCTCAGACGAACGAGTACTCCATATTCTACATGAAGAATTACGTATGAAAAAACTGTTTGGAAAGTTGGTGCCGCACACATTAACAATTCAACAAAAACTGGATCGAAAACAAATTTCTCAGCGTAAATTGAAGCGTTTTAAGCCTAATAAAACCGACTTCTTGCATCGTTTTATAACTATGGATGAGACTTGGATCTACCACCATGATCCTAAATTGAAACAAGAACGTTTACAGTGGACTGAAACTGGTTGTTCAGCTCCAAAGGAGGTGAAGTCACAACGATCAGCAAAGAAGGTTATGGCATCAGTTTTTTGGGATGCAAAAGAAATTTTGTTGATTGAATATCTTCAGAAAGGTAAAACAATCAACTCTGAATATTATTGCAGTCTTTTGGATCAGCTGGATGAAAAAATTCGTGAGAAAAGACATGGTTTAAAGAAGAAAAAAATCATTTTTCATCATGACAATGCACCTGCTCACAAAAGTGTTTTGACGATGGCTAAATTCAAAGAATTAAAGTACGAATTGCTTGAACATCCACCGTATTCACCAGATTTGGCTCCCAGTGACTACTATCTCTTCAGAAATCTCAAACAATTTATTCGTGGAAAGCATTTTTCGTCGAATGAAGAGGCCATAGCAGCCGTAGACGGTTATTTTTCAGAGCTTCCGAAAAACCATTGTAAGGATGGGATACAATTATTGTAAGATCATTGGAGTGTATTGAAGTGTATTGAGCTTCTAGGAGATTATATTGAATAAAAAAATATATTTCGTAACAAAAACAGTATTCTTTCATTTCGAGCGCAGGAACTTTTCAACCAACCTGTACACATACCTTCTATAACTTATGCTTCAGAAAAAATGAAGAGTGATTTATTAAGATATGCATCGGGTTCATATCCAGATCACTGCATTTGAAATATGAACACATGAATTGTTTTGGAAGTGCCTTAGAATAACACCAAAAAAACATAAAAGAATGTCAACTGAAGTTTAGGAAGCAATGAAAGAAGTTATAGTCACGGAATGACTACCATTTTTTTTTGCTGGGATATTAACTAAGTTAACGTAAAAATGTTAACGTGTAATGTTAAAGTCGCTAACAGAGCAGACCTCTGTAAATAACATTGCTAAAACTAAATAACAAAAGTTCGTTACATAAATTGACAAAACCTATTCATATTACAGTTCATGCAAAATTTAGTATATACGTATATCATCTTCATCCCCTTTGGTGGAGGGTATTCAAAGATTCGGCACAGCCGAATTTAGCCCTTTTTACTTGTTTTTAAATTTTTTTGGTGATCAAATGTAATAAATTTCCCCTTCTATATGCACTGACTGCATTAATTTTTACAATGTTACACATGCGTGCTTTAGGCCATATATCTCTATATATATTTCGCAGAAATTACAGGTATATTTGTGCATCAAATATGGTTACAAAGTGTATGGTGTTTTAGCACGTTTGCCATGGCCAAAGAGATGATGTTTGAATGTATGAATATGTGCAAAATTTTATACAAATATTTATTGTTTTTTTTTTTTGTATTAATGTTGGTATTTTTTAACAAAAAGGTTAATAAACTTTAAAAGAGTATTTACTAATGAATGAAATAATCCAGCTAACTTATAAAAATGGTATGTATGTGTAAAAAATATACATACATAAAATTACCTGCCATGCAAAAGTGCAAATATTATGGATAAAACATGCAACTTTAAAATTCCCAACAGCATTTTAGTTATTAAAATGGGAAATACACACAACTTTATGCGGCAATTTCCTAAAGATTTTATCATTTGATGCAACTACAAATGGTAGAAGTATTTATTGCTTCCATGGAAAACAGTTAACACTTGTATATAAATATATTTTAAGATTTAATATGATTAAACTTTTAAAGAAACTCATATATTTACTCGTATATTGAAATGACAAGTTTTACTTTATGATAGCGGCTGGAAAAAATCACTCTTTAAGCTGAGTATTGTTATTTTGGTAAAATTAACAAGCAATGATGCGTTAATATATCAAATTAATATTAAAATTTGAATGTGACATGTTTTTTAAATCAGTAATTTTCCAACCTAGACCTATTTTGGTTATCACTTGAAATTATTAAAAAAATATATATATTTTTAGCTATAACACTTACAATGTCCGTTGGCATTGAAGACTTTACAGAATTTAAAAAAAATATTAATAAATCATATATTTTATATTAAAAAATTGCCTGATAATAAAAATATTTACCGTCATATTTTATCATAGTTTACAAATAAAAAATTTAATTTATTATAAATAATAATAAAAAAAATCTACCCATGATAACAATATTTTAAATAAATATAAAAAGGGGAAATATCTAACCCTTTTTAGTAAACAAACATAGAAAATAAAAATAAAATTTTTAAATAAGAATAAACAATAAAATATAAAAATTATTTATCCAGACCAAAAACTCCATTATATTAGTGAGCAATTCGGTTTATTTAAACCACAAGGTTAAATCAATTAAAGTTTTTTTTTTGTGCAAAACAAAAACAAATAAAAATGGCAAAAATAAATTATTTGTTAACTGGTTTTCATAATACTATCATTGTCACATATTTAATTGGAACAAGAATATTAGGGCCACTACTATGAATGAATTTTTACTAAAGTTTTACAAGGAAAATACTCTAAGCTAAACACTCTAATTTTCTGTGATATAGGGTGTTTTTTTAGAGGTTGAGAACACATAAAGACTTAGGAAATTGTTATTTGATAGCTTATTATTTGGCATTTAGTATTAAAAAAGAATTTTGAACATATGTATACCGGAAGAACCAATTTTAAATTTTTTATTCAGCTAAAAGTGACAGACAAAAATTTTTTTTTCCATCATGATAAAATAAGCATTCCGAATTGAATTTTCAGGTAATCTTGAACAAACAAAAAAAAAAAAAATACCATCATAATGACGTCCATTTGATAGTGTATTTGTATTGCAAATATACCCAGTTGTCCAATCTTCGTTGACGAAATTGTCTTCAACGATGTCTTGAAGAAATTTAAAAATTTTTTGTGCACGCTATTTGCCGCTTATAATGTCTTTAACGACAATGTAAGCGAAATCTGAATCTACGACGTGATGAACGACAAAATAATATGACTGTCTTCAATCAAAGTACGTAAGCGACAGGTGTAGGCACGAAATCATTAATTTGTCGTATATGAAACTCCGTTAATGAAACTAAAACGAAACTAATTTCAAGTTGTCGTCACTCCAAGTACATTGACGACAATATACAACAAAGGGTCCCTGTCGGCCATGGGCCCTTGCGCAGTGCACCACCCAGCGACCATTAACTTACGCCACTAGATAGATGGTAAAATATGGGGAAGAAATTCGGAAATTTTTGGATTTTTTTTTGTTTGGCAGCATTTCGAAAACGTTAGAAATTCTATATACAGGGTGAGGCAATAAGTATCACCATATTTCAAAGCTCTGCCATTTTTGAAAATGTCATCTTATGTCAGTTTGGTTTTCACATTCGTGAAATAGACACGTGCGAAATTTATAGCGAGTAACAGAGAATCGCTATAAGCCCCACGAACGATAATTGTGAAAATGTTTTTGTGTCATTATAATCTCAGCGGCCACGTCTGTTCTGGTGGACGGAAAATCCACTCATAATTCATGAAGCACTATTACGCCCCCTCACAGTCATCGCGTGGTATGCAATCACGTCGGAAAAGGTGATTAGACCTTATTTTTTTCGAAGGAGACAACGGTATTTCTATTATGGTGATCGGCGACCGCTATAGAGTCATGTTGACTGGTTACAACAGGGCGATTGCCACTTGTTATACTGCACACGAAATAATGAGTATTTGGGGGGGATGCCTACCCAATGTGTGAAATCTCTCGTTTCGGTGATTTGACTTGGCCAGCGAGATCTCCCGATTGCACTGTGCCGGCATTTTTCCTCTAGCGTTATTTGAAGTCTTAGGTGTACACGAACAAGTACCGCACCTTGGCAAAGTTAGAAAACAACATTCGAGTCGAATTTTGAAAACGTGAAAACACAAATGCTGCGCACAGTTATGGAAAATGTTATCAAAGGAGCCAAAATTTGCATCAACGCTGACGCCGCACGGTGGCGCCATTTGAGTTTTTTTCGTTACAAAAATCATAACTTTTGAACCATATAAGATAATCAAAATATTTAAAAGACATATGATAGATAATTGATCAACCTATGAGTGTTTGAAAAGGGTGCTACGCATTTAAGGTGCCTACTTATGGGTTTGCAAAGTTGAAATTTATAGCAATATCAATTTTATGAGAAATAAAATAAAATATTTTTAAAATTTTTGATTTTTTAAATCTTTTATGATTTAAAAAAAATTTATTTTTTTAATTTATTTTGAAATTTTTTGGAAAATATTGCTCACAATCCGTAAAAGAAGGTATATCTAAACGATTAATAATTTTTGAACTATAATTATTTTCTAACTCTTTTCGTGACTTTACATGCCGCAGTGATGATATAAGTGAATCGGAAAATGCTGATAACATGTTAAAGAGGTCCTCATTTTGTCTCATCCTTGATGATTAGAAAATGTTCAGAAATTTATATTTTTTTAAAAAAATTGTTTAGGTAACCCTGTGCTTCTTCAGAAAGTTCTCCAATTGGCAAAGTCTGATATTCAATTATATCTTTGCCATGCGACAATATTTTATAAACAGTCGGGGTTACCTTTTTCTATGAATATAATTCTGCTAAATGTGATGCAGTTTTCGAAGCATATTCTCCATATTTTTCAGAATGAACTTTTAACTATTAATAATATTCTATATTAGGTGCGTACCTTTATTTTTACATCCTGTATCTGTACCTAAATTTAGGGAGCAGAATTTGACAGAGGATCTTAGGTAAGCATTACAGAATGAAAAACAAAAATCATATATCTTATATGTCATAAATTGTTCTGTTTGGAACCATATCTTTTTTTAAAATTTTACCTCTAGCAAAAAATCGGGCAAGGACAGACAGCTGCAAATTTTTGCATTAGGTAAAGGAATAATCAAAGAATTTATTTTAAAAATATGGCAAATGTAGAAATTAATAGTTTTTTTTTATTTTCCGTCAAAGTTAAGAAATTTTGAAAACTGGATAGTTGGTAAATATCGATTTACCTGGACAAACACAAAGCAAACAGTACAATTTTTTTTATTATTTTCTTAATAAAAGATCTATCGATAGAATCAACAAGAATGACGATCCGTTACCTTCTTTTCGAGATACTGTATCAGTAAATTGGTCCCCTATTTACCTAAAAATCGTCTGTTTTCTTGAACACTGAAAACAAGTCAACTTTGAAAGGCTATATCTTCTGAACCAAAAATCCGATTATAATAAGAGTAGAATATTTAAAATCGTTGGATGATTTCCTATAAAATGGGTTTATATCAATAATTTTAAGGGGCACATGAAATTTTTGATTTTTGCAGCCTCACTTGTTCTGCAGGCGCCACTGTGTGTCGGTCATTTGTCGGCCAAAATTTTCTACAATTATTTAAAAAAAATATATGTCATAATAAACATAATCAGCTGAAAACCAAATAAGTTTTTACTTTAAACAAAAGTTATAGTAATAGTGAAAGAAAATCAGATGATGGTTTTTGCTCCACCCCGTAAATGTGAAGTTGTAAATAAAATTCTAACAATGAGAATATTAAGGCAATTAGTCACCACTAACAATGCATTTTTACAAAAATTTTACTTAAGTAAGAAACTTTGTTTGAAAATCTCTTAATAAAATGAAATTTAAGTAAAAAGTTGTACTAACAAGGAAAGTAGCCCAACCTAAGCACTCCAATTTTGATCAAATTTTGGTATATGATTATAGCTGCCAAATTTGACGATTTATCGTCATTTTGACGATTTTTTGTCCAAAAAATGATGATTTGACGATTTTTGCTTTAAAAATTACGATTTTTCATATTCAACTAAGAGCCAATTTAGATCGTGACTCTTTTGCATGCAATTCTTGTTTTCTTCTTGTTTCATGGTTTTCTAAAACTAAATTTTTTTAGTTTGACGATTTTTTCAAATTAAATTGACGATTTAAAAAAAAAAAAACTGGTATATACCCTCACCATATATGGTGGAGGGTATTAAAATGATATCTGGCTGCTATGCTTATGATAGAAAATATAAATCTAAAAATAATCTGCCTCACTTTTTCGGCCATCTCTGGAATATAGGGATTATGAGTTTAAAGAGTTTTTTGGTACTTTTTTGTTCAGCAGCATGTAGGAAACCTAAGAAATTCTATATAAAAACTGCATTAAAATAATATTTTCGTGAAATGAGCAAGTTTTATACACATAATGCCCATGTTTTAGCATAGCGCCGTCAAATTTTAGAAAGTACCAAAAAAGGGATTTGTTAAAACTCCAAATAGAATGAATATCAAAAAAAAAAAAATAAAAACTAAGGATCCACTAAAATTTAATAAAGAATAAAATATGTGAATTTGACAGCCATAACAATATACTTTTTCACATAAAGTATCCAGAAGTTTTGGAAATTTTTGCAAAAGCAAATTCCCAACAATCAAAATAGTACCAGTAAAAATCCTTCGATCCTTTAATTTAAATACCTTAAAAAGCTAAAAACAAAAAGTATCAATTTTTAATACCTTTTACCACATATTTTATTAAAATCGCAGATTTTAGTTGGGAATATAATACTGAATCTAAGTAATTTTAAAGGACCTTACAATTTCATAGAACTTTTCATAGACTTTAAACGGGTGTCTAAAAAAGCAAAAAGTTTTTGTTTTGTACTAAGCAAAAACTACCTAGTTTTTGGCTCCAGCTAGTTTTAACTTTTTAAAACTCATGTATCAAAAACAAATACAAACTGATATTGTTCAAAAACTGGATAGTTTTGGCTTAATATTGATTTAATTTTATTTCAGAAATCCCCATACATTAATCATAACATTTTCTCAGTAAAAGAAAGAGATGGTGGAATTGTGAACCCCCTAAACATTTTTTTAATTTTTTTAATATTTATATATTCAATGTGCATAACCAACAACAAAGATTTTGTTATAAACATAATAATATCGATTAACAATTAAGTACTCGTATAAACAAAAGCTTAAACAAATTCATTCGTACATGATGAACATTTTCAAAACGGGTACGTTTTAATTTTAAATTTTATAAAAACAAAACAAACACAAACATGCAAGTATTTTGTCTACCGTTCGCATTAATCTATACACAATAACAATCTCATGCATGGGGTTTGGCCCCTCTTTGGCCTACAACATTATGTGACAGTTAAGCTGTACAGATGACTGACTTATCACCGACGAACAACCATTTAAAGTAAAACAACCAGTAAATTAGTTTTAAATAAAAAAATATTATTTATACCTCAAATAGGAATGTTTTTTAATTTTGTTTTTTTTTTGCTTTAAATCAAAAAATCATTCAATGCTACGTGAGCTGATGTCATATACGAGGGCACTAAAATAATTTTTTTAAACAAATTTTTTGGCTGGGCCAAGTAGGTGTTGCTGTTGCAGGTAACAATTGTGGTGGTGGTGTGTTTTCTGATGATGATTAAATTATAATGTTTACAAAAGTGAATGACTGCAATATTAATGAGGAGTGAAGCACCTTTAAAAAACGCGAGCAAATTTGTTTTATTTATCATTTTTTTTATGATTGCAATAATGTTTACTTTTTTTGGTTTGCTAAAGTTAAAAAAAAATCATTTAATTTAACAGTAAATTTTTGTTATCTGTACATAAAGAAAATAAAACAAAATTAAGACAAATTGCAATTTTAAATAAATATTTGTTAAGTTGATTTCCAAAGAAATTTGATAAACGAAAGAATGTGTACAATAGGGTGTCCCATACACAGAAAGAATTTACAACTCATATTATGTTTTAAAGTAAATAATTGAACATTATCTTCGATAGAAAAAATTAAGATCTTTCTAACAATATTTTTTAAGAAACTTTTTCATTGAACGCACAAAAAATCTATTTAATTCTTCTAACTAAAAACGTTGTTGAATAACAAATTCATATTCTATTAATTCTGTAATTGATTTCTTAAAAAAAACTTTAACAATATTTTTAATTGGAGAATTTTAAGAAATAATTTTCATATCGTTTGTCATAAGTTGAGAGAAATAAACTTACTACTCCAGTTAAACATGCCAAACAACTTCTCAATGATACTGAATCTATTTGGTATGATTATTGCAAGTTGTAATTAAATCCCCAGTTAAAAGTTACAACTTATTGCCATCGACAGATTTAGATTTTTTTGGAAAATTTTATAAAAAACTTAATTAATTTTATTAAAAAGTTGTTTTCATAAATTTTAAGGAAATTTCATTAATTTGATGAAATATTTTACCTTTACGAGGGCGGATCAATAAGTCCGTGATTTTTCGAACTTGCCTCGTAGTTATATGAAATGCGCCCACTGCTCACCTGTTAATAGACTACTGTCAAATTTTGTGCAAGTTCCGTCATTTACTTTGCGTTTAACAGCTGTTCAAAACATCAAACCTCGTGGATTCTTTAAAAATGGAAAAAAGTGAATTTCGAGTGCTCATTAAACATTATTTTTTGCGAAAAAAACCCTTAATCAAACCAAGGAAAAGCTTGGTAAATACTATGGGGGCTCTGTACCGTCGATTTCAATGGTAAAAAAGTGGTTTACTGACTTTCATTGTGGTCGCACAAGTACAAATAACGCTGAACGTTCTGGACGGCGAATTGAGGCCAATACACCCGAAAGTGTCGAAAAAAATAGGGTGTTGGCCGATCGAGAGTAAAAGTGCGTGACTATTTACTATTTCTTAACCTAAATAAATGGCTCGCTGGAAACAGATTTAGCTCCAACGATGAAATTATTGATCAAACAAATGCCTAGTTTATGGACCTCGAAAAATCCTATTTTTCGGAAGGGGTACAAAAATTGGAGAAACGTTGGACTAAGTGTATTGAGCTAAAAGGAGATTATGTTAAAAATAATTTATTTTTGCAATAAAAACTGTGTTTCATTCAAAAAGTCATGCAAAATAATAGTAATTGTTTAAATAAATGCCGATTTATATTTTTATAATTTTTATAATTTTATATTTATTAACTCATTTTGAAAAGTTGTACAGCAAAACAGAAAATTTTTCGCAGTTAAAGTGATTTTTGTGTAGATGTAAAGTGGGTTCTAAGTAAAATTTTATAATGCAAAAAGTATAGATTAACTTAAAATTAACTTAATCTTTATAGTCTCTACACTCATAATATTATGTAGTTAACTGTTTGTAGTTTAATAAAAAAGTTTTCCGTTCCATTAAAAAAGAAAGGAACATACATTTATTTTTCAAAGAAATATCTATATTAACTTTTTTATGCATTTATTCGAAATAATTTACTATCATTTACCGATTTTTTTCAGTTTCATTTATTTTTTTCATTTGTTTGAAATTTAATAAAAATTTACCCACAAAACGGAAACTTGTGGTTTATTTGTGTCCGTAACAGTTATTACAAATTTAAATTTTGTTTGCTGTCTGTTTCAAAAAAAAAATATTCAAAAAATTTCAATTTGTTTTTTTATTTAAATTGGTTGTATATATACAAAATTTTTTAATACAAATTACAAGAACTTCATAAACACACATACATACACAAAAACATTCACACAAAAAGTGTTTGTAGCTTCATATGCATACATACATTTTGTATTATACGAGTATATTAAAAAAAAAACAAAAAATACAAAAACGGAAATAATTTCAAATAAATGAAAAAACAGTTATTTTTTAAGGATTGGTAGGTAAAATTTTGACATTTATTTTAACTGATTATATCATTTGTTTCTTACGGATGTGTCAGTTGATTAATCAACATTTAAAAATAAATAACAAATGGCATTTAATTTAAATGAAAATTAATTAGACCGGTTTTTAAATGAAATATCATTTCTTTTAAAGGAAATTTTCTGTTATTTTAACTTACAAACTTTTTTAAGTGTATGAAAAATTATATCTTAATCTTAGGCTTTTCAAGGATAACCACTTATTTTTGAACTCCTAGGTAATCACTACGTATCATTGTGTGTAACGACTTATTGTTTTACTAAGGGTAACTTCTTACTACTGTAAGTAACTACTTTTTCCTTCACAATGTGTAATGCTGAAAACTCATTATTAACACTTTTTTTTTTTGTAATCGAGAGAGTAATACAAAACATAAATAGTCTAGTAACTAGTGAAACTAGGTGCTATCGCTTAATGATTTAGTCATGTCTGGTTTTAGCGTGAAAATTTGCCAGACAAATAGTTTAACTTACATCGCAAAAACTCGATCTCAGTTTAGAAAGTTTTAGGTTTTAACTGGCTTAAGTAAATATATTGAAAATGACCATTGAGAAGCAAAATAATAAGAATTGCTATAAATTGTCTTAAAATGACCTACAAATTTTACATAATTAAAGATATCTCGAAAACCCTTTGGCCAATTTATTTGTTTCTTTTTTTGCAAAATGTTCAATAACCTAAGTTAATAAAAAAAGTTAAAGTCGGCCATTATATTCCCAGATGCGGTTGAAATTATGGGGGGGTCTGATTGTTTTTTTTTTTTCTACAGGCGTGTCACATAATATAGAGAAAAATCTAAATAAAGTGACCTAAATATCCTTTTGTTTTATATTGGGACTAGATTCAGTTATGGTCCAATTTTTTATATATACAAAGGGTGTCTTTTTAAGTCCGATAGAACTTTAAATTGTAAAAAAACACAAAAAATTAAATTTTAATCCAAGATATATTTTTATTCAAAAGGTCACTACATGACATGAACATTTGAAAATAATTTTTGGACGTCCCATTTTGGGCCACTTTTTCGAACATTGTTGGCCGTATGTCACGAATAACACAAACAATGTTGGTCTCTAGCAGACCTTGAAAAAGATAAATCTTTATTAAATTAATTCGCGAAAAAAAAATATTTTTTTTTGTAAATCAGCGAGTTGATTCAATATTTTATAAATCAATTAATAAAATCAGATTTAAAATCATAATTGTTTAATCAACTTCATTTGAATATTTTTTAATACAATTGAATCAAATCATTTCAAACATAGTTCCTTTTTTCAATTCGCGAATTAAAAAAAAATTGATTTAATTTGGGAATTAAAACAAAATAAAAAAATTGACTTGCAAATCTCGCTTATTTTCTAGATATTTACCATTTTGTAAAATGGTAATTTTTTAAAATGGCCAGTATCTGAAAACTAAGCGAGACAGGGCAAAACGGACAAAATAATTGCTCTACAAGAGTATTAATATATTACCAGGCCAGGTCCGGAAGACATCCCGAGATATCTGTTTTTATAAAACAGCCACAGGTTGACCCATTTGTATACGAACGAAATGGAGCGGGGAACGAAATTTGTATTATTGGAGTGTGTAAATTTATTTAATGATATAAATTAATAAAAAAGAAATAAAATTATTTAAATTCGGGAATCAAATTATAATCGAGAATCAAAATAATTTTTTTTTTGTTTTTGATTCGCGAATCAAATCAAAATTGATTTGAGTCTTTGATTTAAAATTGAATTATTCAAATTGAATTATTTCCTTTGAATTATTAATTTGATATAAAATTGAATTATTCAAATTGAATTAATTCCTATTAATTTATGATTTGAATTATTTCCCTTGATTTTAAATTTCCTTTGATTTATTAATTCGTCGAATATTAAATCAGATTCGAAAATTGATTTAAGGAATTATGTTTTTAAAGGTCTGCCTTCAAGGCGTCAATTGTTGCTGGTGTATCAGCATAAAACAGTGGCTTCACGTGGCCCCAAAAGAAATAATAGAGAGGTGTCGATGGTTGCGGTCTCCGTATGACACGTAGCGCCATCTTGTTGAAACCATTTACCGCCCAAATCAATGTCATCCAATATTTCAAAAAAAAAAATCATTGATCATGGTGCGGTAATGAACTCCATTGGTCGTAACGCGAGCTCCACCAGTGATACCACCAGTCCATGTAATGGAGTCTGTAGAGTCTGTTATGTATTGATCTCACCCCATATGCCATATGCCGCAATCTTGTTTATTAACAAACCCGTTAAGCAAAAAATGATGAGGCTCATTTTTTGCGGATCAATGACTGATTTTCAAAGTAAGTCTGTATAATTTGGTAGCGTTTATTACACTGATCGTAAATGTCAAAAAGTGAGCGCAGTATGACAGTTCGTTTGACAGTTAACCCCTGCGTAAGTTCTATCGGGCTTAAAAACACCCTTTAGAGGTATGATTTATGTTCTCATATAACACTTACAGTCCATACAACAACCAGATATATACGGATTTGAGTGTCTGAATTAAATTAGAACCTTTCTATGGCAGAAAGGTATCCCGTTTTTACACCTTGAGCGAGTAGAAACTTACTAAATTTCATTCAAATATCTATATAATTGCAACCTGAAGTTTAATTAGGTATAGAGCGACCCGGTAGAAGTGCTAGCTTATTTGTGCGGTGGTCGTGGGTTCGATTCCCACCAGAAGCTCTGGTCTGTTTTCGCTACAACGAGCCGATAGCTTTTTTAGCTAGTGCTCGATTAGTTTTTAGGATATAATTTGTAATTATATTTTTAATTTAAATAAAACTAAACTAAAACTTAATTAGGAGGTATACAGTTCACATGGACATATGAATGGACATTGGTAAATAAACTCAGAAATTGATTTTGAGTCGATATATAATGCCTAGCTTCATATTTTTGATAGTTACAAACAACAGCACAAACTCAATTTATTTGGTGTAGGGTATGCTGATTCTATTCGATGACTTTATCATCTAACTATTTTTCTTGATATTTTCTTTTAAGTATAAGGCAATGGTTGTTTCGAGTTTTAAACGCAGTTCCGCTAGTCTTTGTCATTTGTTGCATTGCATATACATTTTTAAGTTAAAAATTTATTTTTGAGTTAAAGATATTAACTAGTTGTAGTTTTATAACATTGTTTAAATTTTGTCTATTTCTTTATTTATTTTTAGATCGTTTCAGAAAGTGAAATCTTAAGTGCACAAAAGATT
Organism: Eustalomyia histrio; assembly: GCA_949748255.1. Taxonomy (NCBI): domain Eukaryota; kingdom Metazoa; phylum Arthropoda; class Insecta; order Diptera; family Anthomyiidae; genus Eustalomyia; species Eustalomyia histrio. Next base: position 52,043,806 of record OX456525.1, read on the forward strand.
AAAGAAGATATTCCACAAGCCCCACCTGCACAACCTCAAACGTTACAACGTTTACAACGTTTTAAAAGTCTTTCCACAGAAAATATTTTAGATTTACCCAATGAAGATGATAAGAAAACAATTGCCGAACGTATTGCGAACATGTATACTCGATTCTCACCAAGTAAGTACTGTTTTTTTGTGTGTGCTAAAAATCTTTGAAATCAATTAAACTTTGACACATTTATTATTGAGTGTTATTGCATACTAAATGTACACTGGAAAAAAAGGCAATGCAAATGGGTAACAAATTTACAGAAAAAAATAAATAAATAAAAAAATAAATCAATAAAATAATTTTTGCTTTGAAATTGTTACTATATTTATTTTACATAAAACAGAATTTGAACTGTTTATTTTAAAAGTGTAGAAAAACCTTTTTTCCGCCAATTTTTAAAATGTTAAGAGCTTTAGTTCGTATAAAAATCTGAGTGCTATTTTTTATCGTCTAAAATTTTGTGCATAAATGTCAATCCAAATTAAAAAAGGCTTAAATACGCCTATGCCGTATCTTTGAATACCCTCCACCAATATCCTAAAAAATTGTCTCTACTGTTTTTAATACAAATAATGTAAAAAACTTTTGGAGTAAAATTATGGAGGTGAAAATTTTTTTTTAGGTGAAAAACTTCTGGATTTGAAAAATTTGTTGAGGTGAAAAATATTTGTGAATATAAAATATTATTTAATTCTAAGCGACTGAGGAAAAAAACAAGTGATACTTTTTTACTTGCTAGTAAAAATTTAGTACTTCCCTGCGGGAAACGGACCTATCCCAGGACACGTCACATGACCGGTTCATTGTGATAGGGACCGGTCACGGGACCTAGGAGGGGGTCAATTGCGCTCTGTGACATGTCACAGGACTGGTCTAAAAGGACATGTCGTGACTTTTAAACCGGTCACGTGATAGGTACTTTAGGAACCGGTGCTCTTTTCACCTATCTCTTGATATGTTTTTTCGGAACCCAATTCCCAAATGACCCCTTTTTTCCCGCAGGGTTGCTACTATGACAATGTAGCTACTATGAAATTGAAGTAAAATCCACCCCATTTGTATGGAAAATTTAAAGGTACCTTAACATTTTCACTCTTACCTTTTAACCGCTGGACCGGTTTTGCTCATTTTCAATACCAAACTCCTCGAGAGATAGAAATGAGAACCCCCCTCGCTTGCTTCTTTGCGTCGTGATCACCATTTTAACAGACAGACGGACATCGCTTAATCATTACATTATGTGGTCTTAGACCTATATTTCGACAAGTTACAAACAAAATGATCAATAAGCCCGTTACTTTTTGATTGTAACACAGTTTTTGTTGCAAAAAAAATTATTTTTCAACATAAGTTCCTTTTAGCTCAATACACTTAGTCCAACGTTTCTCCAATATTTGTATACCTTCAAAAAATTTGATTTTTCGAGATCCATAAAATAGGCATTTGTTTGATCAATAATTTCATTGTTAGAGCTAAATCTCTTTCCAACGAGCCATTTCTTTAGGTTTGGAAATAGGAAATAGTCACTGGGGGCTAAATCCGGAGAATATGGCGGATGAGGTACTAATTCGTAGCCCAATTCATGGAATTTTGCCATTGAAAATACACACGTGTGCACCCGTCCATTATGGTCAATTGAGAGCAAACGCGGCACCCATCTTTTTTTCGACCTCAATTAGCCGTCCAGAACGTTCAGCGTCATTTGTATTTGTGCGACTACAACGAAAGTCAGTAAACCACTTTTTTTACTATTGAATCCGATGGTGCAGCGCCCCCATAGTATTTATAAAGCTTTTCCTTAGTTTGATTGACGGATTGATCTGACAAAGCTATATATGTGTGGGGATTGTATAATTATTTATTATTTTCAAACTCAACTTTTGTGTAAAGGGCTTAAACTAAAACATATCAATTAAAATTTAAAAATATCAATTGTAAATTAGATATCATTAACTGAAATTAAAAAAGTATGAATAAAAGATCAGAAATTCCATTAGTATTTTACGAATTTCAAATAGAATTTTCTGAATTTCAATTAATAATTTCTAAATAACTACAATTTTTTTCCCTTTAGGGAATTAACTCCTTGAAGGAATATAAACAAAAAATAATGTGTCTAGTATTAAATTTCCTAAATATGTATCAAGATTTAATGGTTTAAAGTATTGTAAGTAACTCTTGGGGAATTAAGCAAAAAAGTTAATTCACTACGAAATTAAGCGAACAAATTAAAACCTTCATCTAATTAAGTCAATTTTGAATGAATTCAAGAGGACTTCATTCCTTAGGGAAGTAATTCCTTGACCAACAGATGAATTAACTTGAATTTTAATTTTTATGAAGGAATTAGAAAATTTTGAATGAATTCCTGCAAGATAAATCGTACAAAAAATAAAGGAAATTCATTAAATTTCTTAAGCTTGGTTAGAGGAACTCATTACCAAAATATTAATTAAAAAAAAAAAGAACTTAGGGAACTAATTATTTGAAGCTCTGTGTGTGTTTTTTTTAAGTCTGTTAAAATTAAATATTAATATTCAGCTTCTACTCTACTATTCATGTTAGTTCTTTTCCTGTCTTGCAGACTATGTCTCTGTAATAAATTTTCATAATGTCTAGGAAATAGTTATGAACAACTTGAAATTTCGCTTTCATTATACAATAAATTACATTGAAATGGAAAAACTAATTTTCTTTTTCACATAAACAATATTCAAATGAAAGTTGGCAATAATAATAATTAATAATAAATACCAGCCTATTCATTAATTCAGTAGAAATCCACAAGACCACCATATATGTGGCATCAATCGTATCCATTCATTATATGAATTCATAAAAAAAAAACATTCAGTCATACCTACAAAAACAAAAAACGAAGAAAAAATTCAACAAATCACAGCTTAATAAATAATGGTGATATTTAAAAAAAAATTTAAATAAATGTAAAATAAAAAAAATCCTAAACATGATTCATCGTGGGGATAATACCAGACATTTAATAACATAATTTAATTATCAAAAATAATTAAATATATAAAAATTAATTAAATATATAAAAATTAATTAAAAAATTTGGGGTTTAAATTGTGCATTAAATTTTGATATGTTTTCATTTCATTTCATTTATTTATTCATTTGTAATACACGTAGCCTAATTGGCCAATAAAATTATATTACATGAAATTTTAATACTATGAGATTAAAAAACTTAAATCAAATAAAAAAAATTAATCCCTACGACTCCTCTAAGAATGACAATTTTATGTAAAAAAAAAATTTTTTTTTAAATCCAACTTTTAATGTTTAAGAGAAGGAAGAAGTTAAATACTCAAGAATCTTGCGTTTAAATGAGTTTAAATAAAAAAGGAACGAGCGTAAATTTCTTGGCAAGCTATTCCACAATCGACCAACCCTTATTACAAAAGAATTTTCATATATTGTATTCGAAATAAGCATGTACTCTATTTGGGGATTTCTTTCCGAAAGCAAAAATGAAATTAACCGAAAAATACTTTCTGGCTTACGGAAATAAACAATCTTATAAAGATATATTAATAAACGAAATTTAAGATAATCCTCGAAGGTAAAATTTAAGAAATTTCTCACACGAAAAGACACATGGGCTCTAGACCTCAAACCATACACAAAACGGACTATTTTGTGAATAATATATTTAATTCTCCTTTTATTAGTCTCAGAACAACCAGAAAAGATTTCAATACAATAGTTTACTTGAGACATAAGCAGAGCATATGCAATAGACCGCCTTATAGATAAGGGCAAAAATTTAGATGATATAGCCTACGTAACGTAAAACTAACTTTAGCACACAGAATATTGATGTGGGATTCAAAGGACAACCTATCATCAATTTGCATCCCAAGACAACGTAAATTACTAACAGTCTCAATAGAAATACTACATATGTTTAAATTCAAATTAAATATATCTGATCTGTTAAATTTAGAAACCAAGGCCTTTGTCTTAGAGGGATTTATACGAAGACTGTTTATTACCATCCAATCATTTAAAATAGATAAATCATAATTTACCGTAGCCTCAAGGGCGTCAATAAATTGACGTTCGCCTGTCCATACTAATTGTAAGTCATCGGCGAATGCAAATGGTTTACAACGACTGTAACTTAGGAAATCAACAAAATCGTTCAAAAACAAACCAAATAAGATGGGACCAACAACAGACCCTTGTGGTAGTCCTGATTTAACATTCAGTAGATGTGAATTTAAGCCACTGAAAGATACATATTGCTTACGACTAGATAAGTATGACCATATTAACCGACAAGCAGATCTTGAAAAATTAAAGTTATTATTAAGTTTTTTTACCAGCAAAGAATGATTTATTTTATCAAATGCCTTTGATATATCGATTGAAACTAAAACACTTACTTTGCCTTCATTCCAATATTTTGTAATCGTTTCAGTTAGACCCATTAAGAGCAAATTTGTGTTAAGACCCTGTCGAAACCCATATTGACAATAATGCAATAAATTCTTATCATCTATGAAGCCAATGATTTGATCCTTGATTACATGTTCAACAACTTTCGAAACGAGTGTAAAATACTAATCGGTCTCATATTGTCTTCATATAATTCCGCGCCATGCTTAGGAATAGGCAAAATTCTTGCAACCTTGTTTTCATACGCAGGAATGATATATTTTTTTGATTCACAAATTAAAATTTGTTTTGTTTATTCGCGAACTAAATTTTCATTGATTGAAAATGATAATTTTAAACACAAAATTAAATTTTAATGTTTTAAAAGAAAATTGAGCTTTTTCAACGAATTTAAAATTTGAAATTACTTCGCGAATCAAAAACAAATAATATTGATTTGTGACCTCAAAAATACTTAAATAGTTAGCGAGCATTATCTTATCATTTTTGTATTTGCAAATTCTGCATGAATTAATTCTTCTAAGATCTGGATAATACTATGCAGTGAGGTCTATTTAAATTTTTTCTTTTTATATTATTTTTATTTCACGTATTTTTTTTTTATAATAATTTATGCAATAAAATGACGATAAAACAGCAAAAATGAACAATAATCACCACAGAGTTGAGATTGCAAAGAGGAGGTAAAAAAATGCGTATACGTGAGATTTTATAGGCGTTGAAATATTTTTAATGAATTTAGTCATTATTATAAGCCGCAATTAAATGGAATCGACTACAATAAATCCTCCAGATTTTAAGTGTGAATAAACTGGATTAAATCGAAAATTCGAATAAAAAAAAAAAATTAAACGATAAAATTCGACAATTATAACGAGATTAAAACAAACAAACGAAATTAGACAACGAAATTGAAAATCAAAATTTATAAACATGAGCATTTTAGGTGATAAAAGTATGCAAGTTTATTTAAAATATAGCTCTAAGCTACGTTAACACAATGGTCAGTTAGGTACTAACTGAGACTTTAACTGACACATAAGTTGTTGCTTATCACATACAAATTGATTAAATTTTAACGGGACATTGTGCTCGATACATAATATTTTGTCAAACAAATATTTTTACTTATTATTATTATTTCTTTTTTTTTTCATTTCAGTCCAACGAGGAATTTTGAACATGTGAGTATACAGTTAGAAAAGCGGGGTTAGCTAGATGAAAAATCTAAATTTTATTTTACAAAATATTTTAGAATTTGATTAAAAATTTTAATTAATATCAATGATGATAACCGAAACGAATATCGGTAATGGTTTCGGTACAGCACTAAGAGAATTATGTTCGTAAAATTAACTGTAATTGTAGGTAAAAAAAACATACACCACAATTGCAATTAAAATTTACTTATAGTTAAAGTATTCGAAACCAAAACCGAAAACCAGGATTTTGGTGTCGGTAAACCGGTTTTTTGTTTATTTAAATACATATTTTTCTAATTTTTGCAAAAATTTTAAATTATTTAAACTAGCGTTGCCAAACGGGTCAACATATTTGCTTAGTTAAAATAAAAAAATACCGTTTATGTCTGTAGTAATAACACTGTGCTAGTCCGAAATTTTAACAAACTTGACACCCTATTGGTAAATATAATTCGAGTACGCTGAGTTCAATGGTGCTAGTAGTTTTTCGAAATTAGCGCTCGTATACGCGATTTAAAATTTCAATACTAAAGTACCATAAAACGATATTTTTTATACTTTTGGAATTATTTTTTAATTCAAATCAATAAAGTAGAAAAATTTGTAAACTGTTTTCAATCCCACTTTACCATTTTTGTACTGATTTTTAGTAAAAAAAATATTATTTAGAAAATCTGTTTGCTATTTACATTTTACTAATAACAGAATTTTTACAGTATATTTACACATTTTTGTTGCTAACTTCGGAAATCATTTTACAAATTTTCGAAAGCCGATTTGTTAAAATTAGCAAAAAAATTTACTAATTTTTAAAAAGTGGATATTGAAGGAAATGTTATTTCTAATTAAAACTTACACCTAGAAACTTAAATTGTCTTTAAATGGTACATAGATTAATAAAAGGCATCGGAAGTGAAGATACCGACTCTTGTCTAAAAATAGGTCATGCACTTAAAATAGTACTAAAAAGTTTTTTTTGTTCTAAAAATCAGCCCTAAAATAATTAAAATTTTTCAAAAGGAAATTAAAACAAAATGATATATTTGTTTATGTTTCTACAATTTTTAAGCCTTTGATTTTTTTTTAATTTTGTCTAAAATATATTTTGAAAAATATAAATAAAATAAAAAAATTTTTGCTCGATAAAAAAAAAATACATTTGAAATTTTGTACTAATATTAATAATATTTAGTAATTTTTTTGCTGATTTTAGCAAATATATTTTAAATTCCACTTTACAAAAAGTTTACTAAAACTTAGTAGTGGCAGCTAATTTCTCTACAAATTTCATTATACTACACGTCAGCAGACATGTGTTGCTAAGATTAGCAAAAAATACCACTTGGCTCAAATTAGCAAAATTTCCCGTAATAATTTTCAGTTGCCATTACAGACTACTTTTTTTGGTGAGTGTACAACTCTGTTAAATACAATTTTTCAGTATTTTTTTTCGCGATATTTTTTTTCAAATAAATTTTTTCTTAACTCTATGGAATATTTTTCTAAAACTATTAAGAACATACCCCAGCTGAGTCTGACGAGCATAGGAAGAGATTCCATTAATTGACGGCTAGACATGAACACTGGGGTACAATTTTTGATTCCCTGTTAGATAATATTTGCTAAAATTTACAAGAAAAAATACTTGAAAAAGATGAATAAATATAGAAATTATACTAAAGCACAAAACTTCTGTTTTTTATCGTTTTCCATACATTTGGAAAAAATTTATCTAAATAAAAAATATCAATAAAAAATTTCGCAAAAACATTTTTTTCTGCAAATAAAAAATAAAAAATAGAAAAATGTTTGATGGAGTTAAGAAAAAAAAAAATCCGTTCGAAGAAAAGTTATCGCGAAACAAAAAATTTTTCGACAAAAAAAAAGTACGGAAAAATTGTATTTAACAGAATTGGATTGATTAAAACTCAAAAATGATCCCAAAGGTATAAAAATATCGTTTATGGTACTTTAGTATTGAAATTTTAAATCGCGAATAAGACCGCTAATTTCGAAAAACGTCTAGCACCATTGAATTCAGCATACTCGAGTTAGCTTGTTTAAAAAAAGTGTCAAATTCGAGCACAGTGTAATTAAAAATTGCTAGATAAGCCTGTAAAAATTGTTAAACATATAAAATTTTTTTTTTAATTTCAAGAGAAATAATTTGATTGCAAAATTTTGTAATTTGAAAAATATGAAAAAGGTTAATAAAATTAAGACATCAAGTTGACGACATCCTGCAAAAAGTATTACTTTGACGGGCGATGTAGTTTTATAAAAGTTGCTACTAAATAATCAAAATTTAACTGTCAGATCCTAATTTTGGGTGCTATATTCTTAACACGATGAAAAAATGCACACATTTCTTCTCGAATGTCTTAGAAAACTATTTTAGAGGTTATTATTTTATAAAAATAATACAACTTGTGAATTTTATAACATTTATAAACATTCTTAAAATTAAATTACGCCTGATAAAAAAGAATTGCTAATCGACAATTTTTCCTGCTACAGGCAAAATATAAACGTAAGATCTGCCGAGAAAAGTTCCAATTTTTTTTAATGCGATAAATACCGAATCTGGTAGCAGGGTTTCTAAAACATTTTTCACATAAATGTGATAAAAATACGATGTTTCAGTCTATAAAATTTATATGAATCCGCCCAATTGATGGGATTTTTTTTCTTACAAATTTTACAAATATTTCAAAATTGTATTTGTTTTTTTTAAAGTCGTATTTTAATGTATTGACTATTTTTACTTAAAAAAATAAAATCTGGATTCTATTCCAAAAACCGAATCCGAAAGTGTTTATTTTTTAAAACGATTTTTCAATTAACCCGAAAACCGATTTTTGAAAAAGTCCGGCTTTTGGAATAATCTACTGAATTGCGGTTATTTTTAATAACAAAAAATAAAAACTAACTTGTCAATTTTAAATGCAATTGCAGTGTATACTTTTTTTTAACTACAATTTTAAAAATAAAAATTTTTAATATCAGTTAAATTACTTCAAACAAATAATGAATTTGTTTTCATTACATGTATAAAACATTCATAATGTTTATGTTAAAATTAATAAAAAAAAAAATTTCATACACTTATTGAATATTTCATTAGATCACTTGTGTTGATTTAATGAATCATTTTTCATTGATTCAATGAAACCGTTCTTAGTGGTTATTCCAATGAAAAAATTCATTGTATTAATGAAGAAATTGCATTAATACTATACACAAAATTCTATGAGTGTAAAAGGATCTTTTCAGTTGCTATTTTGGGTAATACAATATACTTTTCAAGGTATAAAAAAAAATTAAGAATATAACACCATCCTACAAAATTTAATCCAATATATTCCCTATGTCTTCCAGTTTTTCTACATCAATTCGTTCAGTCGCGTAAACCGCAAATTAATATTTTGTTTGCATTCAATTAAAAAATATTTTTGCACAAGTTGATTTATATGACCAAAATCATAGTTTGGGGTTTATGACCGTCATTATGTCAAAATCGGTATTGGAGATTATGTCGTGGTGGTTATAAACATCATAAAAACTTAAATATAAGTTCATTTACTAATATATTTTTTTTCTCATTTTAGTAATGGAAGAAATTCACCAAAAAGCGAAAAGAAAACTTACAAATCGAATCGCTCAAGTCAAACGACAAGTCTCTATTTAGAAGATGGTTTAAAACCAAAATATCCCATATTTGGAGCACCACTCGAACAATTGGAACTACAACAAAATGTACCACGATTTGTGGTCGATTCCGTTGACTATATAGAGCGTAAAGATCGTATAATACAAGATGGTTTATATCGAGCCTGCGGTAATAAATTCTCAATAGATGAACTTAAACAAAAGCTTATAAAAAGTTATATATATGATTCCAAATTAATTGTGGCCGATGATATTCACACGATAACAAGTTTATTGAAACAATTTTTCCGAGATTTAACATCACCTCTAATACCACAAGAGATTTATATTCGTATCACGAGTAATTTGGCGGATAAGCAGGGTATCGATGCCATACGAATAGCATTTGAGGAAATGAGAGAACCAAATAAGTCCACATTAAGATTTTTAATAAAACATTTAACCAAGTAAGTGAATGGATAACAGCTTTAAAATATTTTTATATTTAATTAGAAAATTTTAGTTTATAAATTTATAATTTTTCTGTTTTTTTTTTACAGTGTTGCTGTGTGTAGTTCTTCAAATCGTATGAATGCTTCCAATTTGGCCATTGTTTGGGGACCATCATTATTTGCTCAAAATGATACATACGATATGATTGGGCGTATGAATACACTAACCAAAGTTTTAATAGAAAATTATAATCAAATTTTTGATACAAATGAACGTTTACTTTAATTGTTAGTGTTTAATTAAATATTTATATCTAATTTATGTCAGAAAGAGAAATTTAAGAAAAAAAGAAAGCTTTACTCATTAGTATTTAGTCATATGTGTGAGAAAAGTCAAGTTTGAAAAAATAATATGATTTTTTTTTTTAAATTTTAGTAAAAAAAGCATCACAACATACCAAAAATTTAAAAGACATACCATAATATTTATAATTTAATATTTAGAATTTAATTGCATGAAGTTTTATTTGTTCATTTTATAGTGTGCGAACAATTTATATTGAAACTGTAACAACTTTTTCTTTTTTTAATAAGCCATGTAGGTATTTGTTTAATTTTTTAAGTATGATTATTATAACTAAATGAAATTGAAAATTACTCAAATTTTAAAATAATTCCAATATTTAAACTTGTATGTTTGTGTTTGTTTAGTAGGTGCTCTTTTTTTTACTTAATTGTTTAAATTTTATAATTTTGTTTTTTGTCATCAAAATTCCAATAGAAATTGTTTGAAATTTGTTATTATTTTTATTATGAATTATTAAATTAATATAAATAAAATTATTAATTAATGTGATAACTTAGTTATGTAAGACTTTGTATGTGTGCTTTTTTGTATATAAACTAAAAAAATATATATGTATATATAAATATTTTAATACATAATACTTCCTTTTAATAAATGTTTTGAGCAGTATATAAAAAATCAGAAAATATTTTGCAGATGTTTATCATGTATACTATCCCAGCAAAAAAAATGGTAGTCATTCTGTGACTATAACTTCATTCTTGACATTCTTTTATGATTTTTTGGTGTTATTCTAAGGCACTTCCAAAATAATTCATGTGTTCATATTTCAAATGCAGTGATCTGGATATAAACCCGATGCATATATTAAAATATCACTCTTCATTACTTCTAAAGCATAAGTTATAGTATATCGTATATTTTTCTGGAATCTAAAGCATTTATTCAAATTGAGAAAATACACTCACAATATTATTTCGTTAAAAACAACTTAAAATACATATTAAATTAATCGAAAATACAATCAAAAAGAGGACTACTGATTTTGCATTATATTCAACCCATTTTGTTGTTTATTTTTAATTATTGTTTAATAATCGACAAAAGTAAAAACAATAGAAAGTCGTTTAAAATAACCATCAAATTTTTACCTAGAAAAAGTTAGAAAAAACTACTTTTGTGGTTTGTTTATCAAATTGAAAGTATTTTTATTTGTATGTAATTACAAAACAGAACACAACACATGCAGATGTATATATTTTTATTGGTTTTGTGTGTGTGTATATTTGAATGATTTCTTGTAATTTTTATTGAAATAATTTTGTATATATATAAACTATTTTGGTAAAAAAACAAAAAGGAATTATATGAATTTCTATTTTTTGAAGCAGAAAACATAAAATTTTACATTTAACTGGAAATATCAACTCCTACTGAAATTTTGTAAATTTGTCTGTAAATTTTTATAGTTTGTTTTTTTGAATGACTGATTCAAATAGTTAAAAAATATATTTCTATGAATTTCAATTGATTCTTCATTTAAAAACAAACTTTACACGCAGAGAAAAAACATGGTCGCAACATGATCACTGCTAATATATTGTGCTTGCTGCAATCAGGTATGGTTGTCACAACAATGTTATTGGTTTTCTAACCATCAACATGGTCTGTACCATCATTGTTATAGTAAATATTTCACTACTTCATGCTTGCCACTTTCTATTTCATAACATGATTGGCTGTAACCATACTGTGGTAACTAAAACTCTGACTTTGACAAAAATATGATAATTATGCAACCACAAAATGCTGGCGACAATCAATAAATAATTTTACATCAAATAAAACATGACTTTGACATTTACAGTCATAATATTGTCTTGTTTTCATAAAAACCAAAATTTTATCAGTTCAGTCAGTTTGTTTTTACTACAAAATGTCTTAAAAAACAATCATATATTGTTTAAGACTGGGATTTTATATTAATTATCATAATATAATAAGAAGGATCATGTATATATATACATATATATATTATTGTAGGGATCATATAATGATAATCCAGGAATTATAATATAGTTGTGAGGACCATAATATGATAACATTTTGAGCATACTATGATTACATGTAATCATATTATGATAAATTCAAGATCATAATATGTTTCTTTAGAATCATAATATGGTAATTTTTGAATCATAATATAACTGTAGGGATCATATTATGGTAAAATTATGGTTATTTTATCATTTTATAGTTCGACTATGGTTGACACAATCATAAACCCATAAATATATGATGCTCTTCGAATATGATTGTCCCAACCATGTTTTTTCTCTGCGTGTATGTATTACTTTTTAAATAAACTACAGTCGGTAACGGAAAATATATTGTAAGTGTAGTTCTGATGAGCTTTTTTAATTTTTTTATTAAATTTTTTTTTATATTTTAGTTTAAAATTTCATGAGGGTTAGAATTTATGCAGTTTTGCAATTTTTATAAAAGTTTTGAAAAATCAAGAAAAACAGATTTTTTTTGACCTTTAATTGAAACTAACTGGCCTGACATTTGCATTTTTTCAGCCCTAAATATTTATGACGACGCAATCTGTGCATTTTTGCATTATGTACAGGTCGGTTGAAAAGTTCCTGCGCTCGAAATGAAAGAATCTGTTTTTGTTACGAAATATATTTTTTTATTCAATGTTATCTCCTAGAAGCTCAATACACTTGTTCCAATGATCTTCCAATAATTTTATCCCATCCTTATAATGATTTTCCGGAAGCTCTGCAAAATAACCGTCTACGGCTGCTATGGCCTCTTCATTCGACGAAAAATGCTTTCCACGAAGGAATCGTTTGAGATTTCTGAAGAGATAGTAGTCACTGGGAGCCAAATCTGGTGAATACGGTGGATGTTTAAGCAATCCGTACTTTACTTTTGTGAGCGGGTGCATTGTCTTGATGAAAAATGATTTTTTCTTCTTTAAACCAGGTCTTTTCTCAGAAATTTGTACATCCAGCTGATCCAAAAGGCTACAATAATATTCAGAGTTGATTGTTTTACCTTTCTGAAGAGAATCAATCAACAAAATTCCTTTTGCATCCCAAAAAACAGATGCCATAACCTTCTTTGCTGATCGTTGTGACTTCACCTGCCTTGGAGCTGAACAACCAGCTTCAGTCCACTGTAAACGTACTTGTTTCAATTTAGGATCATGGTGGTAGATCCAAGTCTCATCCATAGTTATAGAACGACGCAAGAAGTCGGTTTTATTCGGCTTAAACCGCTCAAAATTACGCTGAGAAATTTGTTTTCGATCCAGTTTTTTGTTGAATTGTTAATGTGTGCGGCACTTACTTTCCAAATAGTTTTTTCATTCGTAATTCCTTATGTAAAATATGGAGTACTCGTTCGTCTGAGATGCCTATGGCATTAGCAATTTCACGCTTAGTCAAACTTGGATCTTCACTAACCATATTATGTACCTGCTCAATGATTTCTGCTGTGGTTGCAGTTTTTGGTCGTCCTTCGCGTGGATCGTCTTCGAAGCTGGTACGACCATGTTTAAATTCACCAGCCCAAAATTCAACGGTACGTTTTGAAGGTGAGGACTCCTTATACACTTCTAACAATTATTCATAAATTTCCTTTGCTTTTAAACCCTTCAAAACAAAGAATCTAATGACTGCACGATATTAAATTTTTTCCATGTTAAAAAAACTCAATGACACATCAACTTCAAATGGCTTGTAAACAAAGAAAGAATTGACAGAATGACTTGCAACTTTGCATGTGTTCTCAGGACAGTTATACCAACTTGAGAAAAAAAAAGTTTGGAGCTAGCAGTGCCATCTCTTGGTGAGCGCAGGAACTTTTCAACCAACCTGTAAATTCAGATTTACAAATTCTATATGACAGTTGTAAAGCAAATATTCAGTTGTCTAATTTAGTACTTATAAATAACATAAATACACTTGTTTTTACAGTAACTGCCTGTAGTTTATTTAAATGATTAAATAGTTAAAATACAAAAAAAGATATTTTTCAAACTTTTTTTAAATTTATTTAAAGAATGAATTACATATAAATCCGGATTTTCAGTTACTGTTAATATTTTCATTTAAAATGATTTGTTGAAACAAAATAAGGGGAAAATATTTACTTTTTTTTACGGATTTTGTAGTTAATTAGTTGACAGTAAAAATAAATAAATAAAAACATCTCAGATTCGAATTTTGTTCATAAAACCCATATTTTTAATCGTAGAATTCATGTATTTTATCCAAATGAACCATAATAATCAATAAAATGGGTTTTGAAAATTTTGTTAGTTACCCCCTTTTGGATTTTCAGCTAACGATTTGTGGTTTTAAACGCATTTGTAGATTATAATTAATTTCATTTAGTTGACTAAACGTGCGAGTTAAAATACTATTAAGACCATAATTGGTACAATGTGGTGGTACATAAAAAATGTAACAAGTCCTAAGACTTCTAGGCGGAACATTAAAAAAATAAGAGAAAGCAACTCTGAACAATCAATAACATCAGTAATTATATCGAAAGCAAATAAAGCCGATTGCAACAACCTACGAAACTCTAGGGTTTCTAAACCAATTAATAAGCCTTTAAATCTATAGATAGATTGCAAACTTAACAAATTTTCTTTGCACTCTCTCAATACGTCATATATAAATATCACAATGTGGATCTAACAAAGGCAGTGTAAATTAGCTTTAATGTGGAAGGATCAAAAAACTCAGCACAATTTTTTTTCAAGAATGCTGGCATAGATTATGCTTTTGGAACAATATAGTCTACATGCTGATTAAAGGAAATTTTTGAGTAAAAAACAATACCCAGATCAACAGTTGAACCCACAGATTTCAGAATATGGTCACCAATATTAAAAGAGGTATGGATAGGATTTAAAGATCTAAAAAACGAAATATGAACACATTTATTAAGATTCAAATGAAGCTTCGAGTATTGGTTATACCGGACTTCGACTGTGAGTGCAAAATTACTTATGATTTACGAATATTGTAAGTGAATCTATTAACATTTAAAATTAGTTGAATAAATGAATATTTCTTTTTATTTAAATGAAAAATTAGTAGACCGATTCTTAATTGATTGTTTTCATTTATTTTAAATGACAATTTCATTTAATTGAAAACTAAAAATTATTTTGAGTGTATTATTTGAAATTATGCTCTAAAAGTAATAAAGCTTGAATATTTTATTACTTTTAGAGAAAATATTTCTTTTTAGATTTTTCCGGTATCGAACCTGGGCATTCACATTCATAGTTCCCAATCTTGCTTACTCTATCAAAATGAATTTTAATTATCTTTCGAAATATTTGCTATTTAACAATTAGATATTTTATTTTTATTAAACAAATTACTTTCTTAAATGATTGCCTTTTCCAGATTTGAACTCGGAAATTCCTCTCATTAGTGGTGTCCATAATAATGTACAACACAAAAAAAAAAAACGATCCGACAAGGGATTCCGGTAAAGGGGACAAAAAATATACATGTGTGGGTATTTTGAAAGGTTATGTCTGAATTTTATTTTAGCGAGGGGGAGAGAGGGGTTGCTAAAGTTTCCCTCCATATGCACATTCTTATAAGAAACCATATGACCCTTACATTTAACGTATAAAATGTGTTTAGCAGATTTATGTAAAAAATAACAAAGGAACATTTTTGTGAAACATTTAGAGGATTATAACCAGGGACCCGAAATAACTGTTATTATTTTTTAAATATGCAATAGGTTATGGAAAAAATAACTAAAAACAAATTGATCCTGTAATAATAATTATAAACTACCCAGAAAATTGTAGTCCTGCCATAAATACATATTATGAAAGATTATTATTTTTTTGGTCTTTGATAATCATAATAAAAGATTATTATTTTTTTTTTTGGTCTTTGGTAACCATTATGAAAGATTTTTATTCTAATTGGTCAACTTTCATAAATTAAAACCTTTTATAATGGTAATAGAAGACCAAAAAAAAAATTGATTATTTGTAATGGTTAGGGAAGCCCAAAAAAATCAAAAACAAACTATAATGGTTTTCAAAGACCAAAAAAATATTGGTTATTTGTAAATATTATTCACAGAGCAGGTTTTAAAAATTCGTGATAAATTATTATTTGAGGATTTTTTCAAATATTGGTTATAACAGTTATGTCCCTGCCTCTAAATACTCAATGTATAGGTCTTTTTGGTCCCTTTCGTGAAATGGGCGTATTTTCTTTAGTTTGTGTGTTCCGTCTACCAGAATTCGTTATTGGAACCTTGTTATTTTGAAAAAAAGTTTAATTTTGTTGTACAGTGTAATTAATACAATGCACTATTCCATTGGTTCTAAAGAAAACCCCAATTTAATGGTACATTTGATAATGATAATCCGATGAATTTTATTTTTTAAGTTGATCAAAAATGCCAATAATTGTTTGTTGGATTTGTTTTTTTAATTCCTTTTCCTTCTTTTACATTTCCAATAGAATATTTTTGCTTTATTAAATAAAAATAAAACAAATTTTAATAGTTTTATTCGAATTGCAACTAATCTTTTCTCTGGGCGTATAATAATTACTGTGTAGAAAATAATTTTCACAGAATTTGATTTAGGAGTACTATCTGTAAAAAAAGTTAAGCAATTTATAGAAAATTTCTGCCGCAGAAAAAGAAGATGGAACTGCAAATCCTGCACTGCTAAAGAGATTTTCACCTAAATTTAGGGGATTTAATATGAGGGGCTTTGTGTAAGAATTTTGAAAATATACCCAGCAAAAATGAAGCTGCCAAAGAAGCAATAAAAGCATCATTACTATGGCAAAGGCATCACTTCTTTTCTAATAGTTTCATCGATGAATTTAACATTAGCGTGTCATAGGATGGAAGTATTCAAATGTAGCTACTAGCATAACTCATACTTTACTCTAAGGAAGCAATGACGATGCAATGATTAGATATTCTGATGCATGAGTGGAAAATGTTCATATACCTTGTGGTATTTAACCTTTGATGAACATTTTATTTATAAGAATGCAGAAAAATAAGTTTAAAGAAGCAAAATTTATGCATTGATATACAAATACTCTTTATTAAAACAAATAAATAATTCTGCATTAGGGAAAAAACATTTTTGAAACATTTTTAAAAAATTTTAATGAATTTTTAGACGAATTTTAAAATATTTTTGGATAATTTAAAAACTGGTTGTACAATTTGGAAACATTTTAAGACAATTTAAAAATATTTTTGAACAATTTTAAATAATTTTTGCACAATTTTAAAACTTTTTTGGGCAATTTTAAATAATTTTTGCACAATTTTAAAATTATTTTGATAAATTCTGAATTAAAATTGAAAATGGTGTTGTGTTAAATAATAAACATAATGCAAAAATGCACATATTGCGTCGTCATAAATATTTAAGGCTGAA
This sequence comes from Eustalomyia histrio, assembly GCA_949748255.1. Lineage (NCBI taxonomy): Eukaryota > Metazoa > Arthropoda > Insecta > Diptera > Anthomyiidae > Eustalomyia > Eustalomyia histrio. The sequence goes on from OX456525.1 coordinate 52,061,348, forward strand.
AAATGCAAATAACAGGCCAGATAGTTTCAATTAAAGGTTAAAAAAAATCTGTTTTTCTTGATTTTTCAAAACCTTTATAAAAATTGCAAAACTGCATAAATTCTAACCCTCATGTAATTTTTAACTAAAATATAAAAAATGTTTTTATAAAAAATGAAAAAAGTTCATCAGAACTATTTTTTCAATTTGAATAAATGTTTTAGATTCAAAAAATATACGATATACTATAACTTATGCTTAAGGAGTAATGAAAAGTGATTTTTTAAGATATGCATCGGTTTCATATCCAGATCACTGCATTTAAAATATGAACACATGAATGCTTTTGGAAGTGCTTTAAAATTACACCAAAAAATCATAAAAGAATGCCAACTGAAGTTTAGGAAGCAATGAAAGAAGTTTAAGTCACAGAATGACTGCCATTTTTTTGCGGGGTATAAATATATAAGAATCATAGATATTTTTTCCAATTCGCAGGGGAGTTCTCAAAAATTATCTGTTAAAACTGGCCATTGCTCTTTTTTGAATGTTAGATATAAAAATTTTTGTATTTTAGAAACGTAGTAAATTTTTTTTATTTAATCCTGACCTAAAGCCAAACAGTACAATATTCTAATTATATTTTATAATTTGACTTTATTTATCTACCAATGTATAGATGTTTTTATACCAGCATTTACATCGTTACGATTCCAATCAATATTTCGACTTGCTCCGGCATGAGCATCAACGGATACATGTCCATCTTTACTAGAATACAAATTTTTATTGTATTGTGCTGAAGCTGATCGACCAGCATATTTATCATCTCTATAAACTACACTTCCAGATTGACCATTACGACCCAATTGCGCTGATGATTGTTGTCCATATTGATCTTTTTGATATTTCAACTCTAATCTGCGGTCACCCATTTGCTAAGTTATTTTAATATTCTTAATTGTTGTACAACTTTTGATTTACTGAACTAATTCTTTAATGGATTCATATTTATAAGGAAAAAAAAATATAAAATGCGATAAGTTTTTTTTATCTTTTAAAATATTTTTATACTGGGATTCACTTCTGGGGACTTCCCGAATTATTAGTCAATATTAAGTCAATAATTGAAAAAGTTTTACACAGAAACAAAAATATTAATGAGTTTCCAAGTTTGATTAAAAATTTAATTAAATTTCGTTCTGTTAAAGAATTTGTAATTTCTATTTAACCCTTTGACGACCAGTGGTTGATATATTACCCAGTTTTATTTTTTTTTTTAGAAATTTTAGAAAAGCCTGCAGGACGATTTTAACATAACTTATTATGATCGACACAATAAAGATGTATGTTTTAAGGGATATCTATAAATTGTAACCTGAAAGTCTCAGTGCCTCAAAGTCATCGAAATTTTTTTGTGGTTTTTCAAGTTTTCCTTTTTTTAATTTAAAAAATTTAAAATAGGGTACGTTCGTAAATGCAGTAAATTTGTGCATCACTGCGGCAGTTATGCCAATTTTTGTTGCTGATGCGTGATCATCTGTTGCAGATGCTTTGCAACTGCTCAACAACTGCACAGTTTGCTTTTTAGAACGTTTTGCAAAAGATATAATTATGTTCATCGCAATAACATTGACAACTTTTTGTTAACTTATAATAAAAATATAATTAATACAAAGATGAAAAGACTTTTGATTATTAAAAAACAATTAAAACGAAAAAGAAGACTAATTTTGCACTATTACATCAGACAGTTTAATGATGCCATAGTTGCAAAAATTTGCGCCAGCACTGTCAATTGTTTGCATAAAAAAACGTTTGACGTAAATCAGTGCTGCCAAGTGATGCTTTTTTGAACGTTTTACTTTTATTATGCTGCAGTGATGCGCAACTACTGCATTTTCGAACGTACCCATAATTACCTGAAAATGATATTGTATTGAAATTGCTTTTATTGCAAACATAATGAAAAATATTTGAAAAAAGTGGGCTTGATTTAGCTTCGCAAATATCAAAAAACTCCAACAGGTTGTTTGTTCTATGATTGTTACTCGATGTTCACTAAAAATCGTATTCACAACAGTTTTATATAAATATGGAAAATTTTTTTTCTCTTTTGTTATTTACTTTAACGTAAAGCAAGATTACATTTGGGTATAACTGTATTAATTTAAGGATCTCTTAAATATTTATTATGAAATTTCAGGATTTTGATGATATTTTCCACAATATTTTCGAGATATTCCAAAACTATTGCACTCGTAATTTTAACCAAAAAAGGAAAATATTACCATTTAGTTGGAAAAATGTTCTGAATATTGGAACAAATTGCGATTTTGTTGAATATGAGATAGCAATAATTCGAAAACCCTGTAACCGATATTAAAAATTTAACACAAAATTATTTAAAATTTTCAAATACTTTGTACTTGATTTGGCATGTTTTAACGGTTTTCAAGAAAAATAAAAATTGATTTTCATATTCTAAAAAGGCCGGTCGGGGTGATAGCATTAAAATTGAATAGTTTGTAATTTAACCCAGCAAAAACATGGTAATGATAGGTCGTTACTTTTTTCATTACTTTAAACAACAAAATAATGACCTACTGATAATGGATGAAAGAAGTATTCATATGTAAATCAAAATAATAATTTACTGTTAGTTTTTTTCTTACTACTATATGTACTAACTTGTTTTGAAAAACTACAACAAAATAGAAAATTATCTGCTGTAAAATTGATTTTTTAAAATTGAAATATTTTAAAGCCTTTCTATGGGAAATAGCGTTGAATTATGAACTTAAATTTTTGAGTTCAAAAAGTAGATATTTTAAAGATTTTTTGAAATTAAAATACAAATTGTTCTTGTTGATTTCTTTAAGTAAGAAAATTTTACTTGATTAAAGTACGCTATTATTTTATAAAGAACAACTACATATTTTATTATTGTAGGTAATCACTTATTTCTTCACTATAAGTAACCATAATGGTAATTCATTATTCTCACTTTTTTTGTAAGCGAGAGGGTAATGACCACACATGAATTTTGAGACATCGCGAACAAAAGCAATTAAGCGAGTAAATGGCCTGGTAACCTGTAAAACCCTTTGTGTGCTACTTCCTTAATTACTTGGTAATGTCTGTTTTTGATGGGAAGGGGGATATCTTGATGTTTATAAATACGACAAGGTTTTTACATAAATATAACTGCATAATTTTACTAGGGCTAGTAAAGTATTTTTAATTTTTATTGTGAATAATTACCAAGTTTACTGGAGTCGTTGCGGTCGTATGGTTAGCGCGTCAGACTTTTACATAGAAATTTGCGGGATCAACCCTCAGCGACGGCAACATCAATATGAAAAAATACTACTTTTGAGTTATATATCTCTCATACATATAGCAAGGTCCTTTTTCGTTGTTTCAACTTAACCCCACCAAAGTAAAATAACATGTCATTAAAAACATGTGAACATTAAAAACATGTGAATTAAAAAGCATCAACAATTTCGGCAAATCTCCATAAAATGATTTCAGAGTTAATTGTGTGTGTTTTTTAATAAGAAATTAATAGAATTTATTGAATTTAAAGTATTTTAAATAAAGCATATTATTTCATTTAACGAAGTTATGCCATTAGTGGCGTCAAACCAGCGGTTGGTGCCTGTTATCAATCCGGTAACAGGGCAATGCTATATAGATTGTTAATCCAACATAATGGCAACACATAACCGACTGTCGGCAACGCTTTGCGAGCTCCGATCTTATTTTTCTGCTTAGGTATTTGGGTATTAAATGTGCACAAATTTCTAATAACGGGTAATTCTAATAATTTCATCAAAATTGGTAAAAAAAAATATACAAAAATATATTTCTTGAACTTTTTTAAAGGTTGATATAACACAAAAGCATTCATAATATCTTCTGAAAAAAAAAACATTTCGAAAGTCTTAAGATTCGGAATTCTTAAAATGCAGCTTAAAAGGCAAAATAAAGAAATCTACAAATAATTTATTTACATGCCGGAAAAAACTCACTGGGGGTGGGTTCTTCCTTTAACCCTCTACACTCACCAAATAAAGTCTGTAATGGCAACTGAAAATTTTGCTCTTATTACGAGAAATTTTGCTAATTTGAGCCCAGCGGTATTTTTTGCTAATCTTAGCAACACATGTCTGCTGACGTGTAGTACAATGGAATTTGTAGAAAAAATTAGCTGCCGCTACTTAATTTTAGTAAACTTTTTGTAAAGTGGAATTTAAAATCTGTTTGCTGAAATCAGCAAAAAAATTACTAAATATTATTGAAATTAGTACAAAATTTTAAATTTAATTTTTTTATCGAGCATAAAAACTTTTCTATTTTATAAATTTTTTTCAAAAAATATTTTAGACAAAATTAAAAAAAAAATCAAAGGTTTAAAAATTGTTAAAACATAAAAGAATTTATCAATTTGTTTTAATTTGGTAATTTCTGTTTTGAAAAATATTTTGTAATTTTTTTTTATCTTTAAGGTAAAATTTTCCTAAATATAATTTTGATATTATTGACTCAACCTATGCCAGATATATCAGAGTAACATATTTGAATGTGACAAATTTTCACGTAGTTACAGAATAACACCATGGATCCGTTAAGGTGATTCTATTTCAGCCCTTATATAAATTCAATTAATGTTCATTTTATTTAATTAGTTTATTATGTGATTTTTTTTTTGTAAAATATGAGATAAATAAAAGTTTGTTAAAAGTGTTAAAATTATTCAAGTTGTTCCTTAAAAGCCCATAAAATATGATAAAAGTAAGTTAACAGATAAGTATTCAATTCTGCCAACTTATTGAAGTTTCATAAAAAAAATCGGAGCTTGCATCCCTTCCCGAAATTTTATTGAAATTATATTTGATTTAGGGTATCATATATAGGGTCCGCCATCTAACGTTTTTTTTTTCAACTAGTGCTTATTTCGTAAATGGTGACACTTAGCTCATGTCTGATTTGACAGATAATTAGTTTTATCCTTCCGCTGAACGAATATGGTTGTGTATACGCTTGACAACGCTGGGAAATATTGCGATTTTCAAATCATGGTAATGTTGCAGAATGTCATCTTTTCAATGCCATCTTTTCAGATGAAGCTCATTTTGATCTTGGCGGGTATGTAAACAAGCAAAATTGTCGCATTTGGGGCACAGAAAACCCGCACGCATACATTGAAAAGCCGATGCACACAAAACGAGTCACTGTTTGGTTCGGATTTTGGTCCAGAGGCATAATTGGGCCATTTTTCTTCGAAAATAAGAAAGAGTGGCCGTTACAGTTAATGGCGATCGTTACCGGGCCATGTTGAACGAATTTTTGTTCACAAAAATTTAAGAGGAGAATATTGGCAACATTTGGTTATAACAGGCGCTACGTGCCACACAGCCGAAGCTACACTCGATGTTTTGCGCCCTGTTTTCGAAGATCGCATTATCAGCCGCAGAGCTGATGTCGTTTGGCCACCTCGGACCTGCGATTTGACACCGTTGGACTATTATTTGTGGGGTGCCGTCAAAGATAAGTGTTACGCCGACAAGCCAGACACAATTGACGCTTTAAAGGACAATATTCGTGAAGCCATTGGTGAAATACAGCTGCACGCAATCGATAATGTGCTTTAAAGTTGGACCGATCGTGTAGGCTACTGCATGGCCAGCCGAGGCAGCCATTTGATTGAAATTATTTTCCATTATTAACCGGAAGGATTGTACTTTCAAATAAAAAAAGAAATTTGAGAAAATATTCAGTAGTTTGTTTTTATAGCATTTTCAAAAAAAAAAAGTTATTTGGCGGACCCTATAGTTGATATGACGGACTTTAATATATTAATTGGATTTGTATCTTATTAAATTAAAAATTATAATTTTTAAAAATATATCCGAAAAGGTGCCTACATACAGCCATGCGCATTAGAGGGTTAAGGTTTTTAATAAATAATATTTTAATAATACGATTTTCTATTATATTTAAATTTTATTTATTCAGCATAAAATAAATGTTAAAAAATGTTGAAGAAAAAAATTATCCAAATAAAAAAGTAAGGGAAGTAAGCTCAAAAATGTTTATTGGTCTACCAACTTATAGAAGTTTTAACGCCGCCATTAGCCTCATTACGATTATGATCGAAATTGCGTCTACCTCCGGCATAAGCATCAACAGATACATGACCATCCCTACTGGTATACAAATTTTGATTATATTGCGCTCCTGCGGTACGTCCACCATATTTATCATCTCTATAGACAACACTTCCAGATTGTCCATCACGACCAAAACTGCCAGATGATTGATGTCCATAGGGATCCTTTTGATATCTTAATTCTAATCTACCACCATCCTGGGGAGAACGTACTTGACGTGATAATACTGGTACATTATCATTATGTAAAGCTGTGTCATCGGGCTCATAAAAATCCGCCTGTTGTTCTATGGGTGAAGCTGTCACTAAAATCACGCAGCTGAAGAATAAAATAAAACACTTTAAAGCGGCCATTGTATATAATTATTTCTTTTAGTAAATCTTAGCTTATGGAATACTTTTCTTTAACTGTGCCTTAATCTAGATTTGCAATTGCTTTTTATAGTATCTGGTAAAAAATTTCTAGACAGATTGTTAAAAAGTGTAAATATAGATAACCTTTTGTTTAAAATAAAAAGTACAACACCTTTTTTTGGGATTCACCCAATAAATGATACTATGATGAATTTAGTATAACTTTTTTGGGTCAATAAAGAGGGCAACATTTTTGTGGATGACAATATTAACTTCGCTTAATTCATAAGTAAATAACATTATTGATTACTTCTATAATCATTCTGTTTGTAACACATCGAAGTATGAATATGAGACTTAGAGGCGTTCTCATTAATCACAACTGAGTCGAATGAAATTTTAAAATATGCAATAGAATGGTTCAATAAGAAATATTGTAACGAATTTTTATTTGAAAGTTAAAAGAAAAATCCAGATAATCCAGGATAATTTCCAGAACATAACAAACATAAATAAAATTAGAAGGAGCATTAGAGGGTTAAATCGTTCTTATTTATAAACCGTAACCTGCATACGAAAATTTTGTTGTTTAAAATGTAGAGAAGGGTGTAATATATCGATGTTTTTGTGGCGAGAAGACATTTTATACTACCTTCGGCAGTATAAAAAAAATCCAATAGTTCTCCTGAAATTATCGAAATTCCGAGTAAAAGTTTACTGATTTTTTCCAAGCTTTAAATTTCTATGAGCGCCCCGGTAGGCTAGTTGGTAGCGTGCTAGCTTATCAGTGCGATGGTCGTGGGTTCAATTCCCACCAGAGGCTCTGGTCTGTTTTCGCTACAACGAGCCGAAGGCCTTTGTTGCTAGTGCTCAGTTAGGGTATTAACATAAAATTTGTAATTATATGATTAATAAATAAAAATAAATAAATAATAAATTTCTTATATTAGGGTGGTCCATTTGGATGGTAGGAACTGAGATTCCAATAGTTCTGCTGGAATTATCGAAATTCTTGGTTAAAGTTTAATGATTTTTTGCAAGCTTTAAATTTCTAATAAAGGGCTTTTCAATAAGAGCGCTACAAAAGTTTTTTTAAATAAAACAAAAACGGTTTTGGATATCAATGAAATTCTTTATTCCTGTATGTATGGAACTCGATTTCTTTTGCATGGCCACCACGGGCACGCTTGCAAAAGTCCAGACGCTGAACCCGATTTTCGACGGTTTTCAAGCATAAATCGGCCGATACTGCTGCCATTTCATGTTCGATATTATACGAAGTTCATCAATTGTCGCTGGCTTGTTGGCATAACGGCGTCAAATCGCACGATCGAGGAGGCCAATCGACTGGACCATTTCGTGAGATAACACGTTATCCAAACTTGGTTTCCAATAAATTGATTGTGACATTCGCTGTGTGGCTTGTGGCGCCGTCCTGTTGGAACCACATGTCCTCCCAGTCCATATCATCCAATTGGGGCCAACAATATTCGGTTATCATTGAACGGTAGCGATTTCCATTCACAGTAACATGCCGGTCTTGATCATCACGGAAGAAGTACGGCCCAATGACGCTGCCGGACCATAAACCGCACCAAACACCACAACGACTTTACAGAGATGCCCAACGCGTGAGAACGACACATTTGGGCTTTCTTCAACTGAAGCCTCAGCGGCAGCAATATTCTCGACACTACGGGCACTTCTTTGTCTCTAGACGCTCAATTGTTGATATGCTAGGACGATTATGACGACCATAAATTGGACGTAGCGCTCTTAACGTTGAGGCCACTGACTCCGAATTTCAGTGGTAAATTTTAATAATTTCGACTCGTTGTTGAAATGGCAAACCTTACTGAAGAAAAATGTCAAGAGAGCGGCAAGAAATATGGCGTCGTTTGCTGTCCCTGTCGCTCTACCTTTGTAGGGTCCCTGTTGAAAAACCCTGTATTAGGGTGGTACATTTGGATAGGAGGAACTAAGATCTGGTGGGTAAATACTAGAGGGATACTTGAGGTCGAGACGAAAACATCGATATATCACACTTTGTGATCCGACTGAAAATATCAAAGATCTAAAGAAAAATTTGAAAATTGATTTGCAAAAATACTTTATATTCGAAGGTGTACGGTAAACTTTTTCATATTTTTTAAAAATTTAAAAAGCGATTAATTCTTATTGCGCAAATAAGAAATAAGAAAATTTAGAAGTATTTACAACTTATGCATTGCACCGATGATAATATTTGCAATAATATTTGCAATAATATTGTAAATTGTAAAAGTACCTTTAAAGGCAGCTTCGTTCATAAGAGGGTTAGGGTACTTTACTTTTGAGATAACCGTAACTAAAATTGTCATCAAGAGATTAACCAAACACTTTGTTGTCCCAAAAATAATAAAAGAAAATTACTCATAATATATCATGCATTCTGTGAATCCCTTAACAAAATGTGGTACTTTTTTTTTCAAACACAAGCTTATCAATATTTACAATCTGTCAAGAAATATTTTCCTAGCATGATATATAAAAAGAGCTGCCAAATCTAAATGAAAGCACAGTTAAACTGAAATATAAAAAAAAAATAAAACTAAGACTTCTCAAAATTAAAAAAAAAAAACACATTCAATGGCTATTCTAAAGTGTTGTATTTTATTCATCAGCTGCGTGATTTTAGTCACAGCTTCACGCATAGAACAACAGGCGGATATTTATGAGCCCGATGACACAGCCTTATATTATGATAATGTACCAGTATTATCACGTCAAGTACGTTCTCCACAAGATGGTGGTAGATTAGAATTAAGATATCAAAAAGATCCCTATGGACATCAATCATCTGGCAGTTTTGGTCGTGATGGACAATCTGGAAGTGCTGTCTATAGAGATGATAAATATGGTGGACGTACGGCAGGAGCGCAATATAATCAAAATTTGTGTACCAGTAAGGATGGTCATGTATCTGTTGATGCTTATGCCGGAGGTAGACGCAATTTCGATCATAATCGTAATGAGGCTAATGGCGGCATTAAAACTTCTATAAGTTGGTAGAGACATTAACATCTTTGACCTCACTTCCCTTAGTTTATTTGGATAATTTTTTCTTCAATATTTTTTAACATTTATTTTATGCTGAATAAATAAAATTTCAATATAATAGAAAATCGTATTATTAAAAAATTGTTTATTAAAAACCGTAACCCCTTAAAATTTAAAATGTTTAATTAAATGAGTTAAACTAATTCAATACAAATCCAATTAAAATATTTTTAAAATTAAATTTTTTTTTATGAAAATGTGAACAATAAATATAAAATGTATTGGTCCAAAAAATTCATTTATTCAAATACCCGGACGGTGGGTTTATATGGCCACTAGGTCCAAATATGGTCTGAATATTGTCAGCTTGTTGCTAAATTTAAATATAATTCTTCCTCAGGCTTATGAACATCTGTTGACCAAATTTCATGGAACTGCTCCTTTACCTCAAATACTTTACACTGATTCTATTCGCAGCATTGCAGAGGTGATATAATATGATCCCAATGGACATTAAGTTGTGCTTGTGCGGTAAACTATCAACATTGTTTTATGTCATTCTCATACAAATTTGAAATAAGTACAGCAAACGTTGGCTTATATTAAATTTATATGGAAATTACATAAGCCAAGCTCGACAGCTTGTCTCATAAATTATGACCAAAATATTACCGATCGTAATCCTAAGAAGAATATAAACATAAAGCCCAGATTAAGGGACATAAGGTTAACCGACTACTTTGCTCAAAAATAGTTTTCGATATGGCCGGCCTTTGGTTGGACTTCAAACCAAACTATAATTAAAACTTAAGGTTTGTTTTGGTCATAATTTGGATTTTTTCATTGGCATTGAAATTTAATTATTATTAGGTAGGTAATGCTTATGCCAAAAAAAATTCATTACCTTTTAATGGTAATAAAATTTTTTTGGAATTAGCATTTGTCCTACTAATGCTAATAAAATCGTATTAATGCCTAAAAATCTATTTACAATTAATCAAAAAAGCATTTGTTTACAAAAAGGGGGATGTTTAAATTGCTTCATATAGGCTGTCGGGATCTTACACGGACCTGGCCTATTTTTATTATCGCAGTATATTAACACTCTAGAAGAGTACAAATTTCTCCATTTTCGAGCTGTCTCGATTATTTTTCGAGGTAGTCGCCATTTTGTAAAATGGCCGGTGTCTCGAAAACTAAGCGAGACAGGGCGAAACGGACAAAATTTTGCTCTAGTAAAATATCAATATAAAATTATATTTTTTTAATTATTTATTTTTAATTGATAAATTATTAATTGCAATGGAATTTAAAAAACATTACCATTAATCAATAAAATCAAACAATAAAAATCATTATCATTACTGCAAAAAATGATATTTATGAGTGATACCAAATTTTGTATATTTTTGGTATACATCTTTTGGTTAACCATTTTATTTTATTGCTTTTTTTCTGTTTGTATAAACTTTAAAATATTACCCAATAAATATTGAAAAGTTAAATTGTTCAAGTGCTTTAAATATTGCTTGTATTGTGCTTTACGTCAAGTGTTTTTTTAAATTCAATATCAAGTTCATACAAATAAAAATAATTTGTTTCATGTTTTTGGTTTATTGTCAATACTTGAAAATAAACATTTGTTCAAATTTATAAATTTCCTGTGAAGATTCCATTTCTTCCATGGATTTTAACGAATAGGTAAGCCACATTTATTAGAAGCCACAATTATTAGAGCGAGCGCTAGTTGGTAGCGTGCTAGCTTATCAGTGCGGGGGTCGTGGGTTCAATTCCCACCAGAGGCTCTGGTCTGTTTTCGCTACAACGAGCCGAAGGCCTTTGTTGCTAGTGCTCGGTTAGGGTATTATCATATAATTTGTAATTATATGATTAATAAATAAAAATAAAATAAATAAATAATTATTAGAAGCTAAACTCTGCCCTTTCATTATCTTTTTTCTTATTAATTAATTTTGAAATTCGCACGCAAAATGTTTAAAACTAATCAAAAAGTTTCTCTTTTTGACCTTTCACCTTTGATTGTATCAGTATCCTGTAAGAAATGGAGTAAACCAATTCCAAATATCTCCTACTAAAATTTTGATACCCTGTATTGTTGAATATGATAAGAGAAAATGTGTTGCAGAAATTGTGCAAAAATATATATTTATTTATGAATTTGTGGTGACCCTATTGGCAACAACTACACTCGGAAAAAAAGTTAGTAGAAAATTGTAAACGGTTTTCAATCCCACTTTACTATTTTTGTACTGGTTTTTAGGAAAAAATTATTATAAGCAAATCTTTTTGCAGTATATTTACAAATTTTTGTTGCTAATTTCAGAAATCATTTTACAATGTTTTGAAAACCGATTTGCTAAAATTAGCAAAAAAATTACTAATTTTAAAAAAGTGAATATTGAAGGAAATGTTATTTCTAATTAGAACTTACACCTACAAACTTAAATTGCCTTAAAATGCTACATAGATTAAAAAAGGGATCGGAAGTGAATATACCGACTCATGTCTGAAAATAGGACATACACTCAAAACAGCGCTAAAAAGTTTTTTTAATTCTAAAAATCAACCCTAAAAACAATTAAAATTTGACCTTAAAAGTAAAAAAATATTGACTAAAATATTTTTCAAAACAGAAATTACCAAATAAAAACAAAATAATAAATTCGTTTATGTTTTAACAATTTGTAAGATTTTTAAGCCTTCGATTTTGCTCGATAAAAAAAATTTAAAATTTTGTACTAATATTCACAATATTTAGTAATTTTTTTTTGCTGATTTTAGAAAACCGGGTTTAAATTCCGCTTTACAAAAAGATTACTAAAATTTAGTAGCGGCTACTAATTTTTTTTTACTAATTTCATTGTACTACACGTCAGCAGACATGTGTTGCTAAGATTAGCAAAAAATACCGCTGGGCTCAAATAAACAAAATTTCCCGTTATAACAGCCATTACAGACTTTTTTTGGTGAGTGTATTCTCTGTCGATACAAGCCAGATTTAAGAAAATTGGTTAAAAAATGGGCCAAATATGACAAAAATTAAAAATGGGATATTTATCAACCATCGACCGTTAAAGGTTAATTTATACATTTCCTTTTAGAAGAAAAGTAGATTAAAAATTGGGAGTCAAAACACTTCATCACATTACCTTATCGCACACTCAATGTTAAATTGTAATTGGTTACCAGGAGTTAAAAAATAATGTTACTCAATTTCTTACGAAAAATTAAATAATAATTGGCTATTTAACCCATTATTAATAGGCATACGCTTAACCCATTATTATTTATTTTTTCGTAAGCTTGCACGTAAGCATAACACCTTAACTTTTGGGACATCCCATATAAAAAAGTTAGAATTATAATATAAAGGGTGATAAGTGATAACTTTGGAGTTAAGATTACTCGACTCATTATTTGCTAAGGTCTATTTTTGCTGGGTATTATTAATTTTAGTCACCACTGTTTCTGTGATGTGTGGTGAAAATTGACGTTAAAAGCAACTTTTTGATGTGTGTCTCAGCTAAGTCAATGTTAGAAATAAACCAAGTTGTACGAAAAGCGTATCCCTCAGTACTGCCAGGTTTGACAAATAAGCGTCAAATTAACGGATTTAAGTATCATTATTAATCATATGAAGATTTTATGATTTATTCATTTAACGAAAAGCACCAATAAATTTTTTATTTGAAATTGTTTTCTTTAAGATAGATATTTGGAGTCTACAAAAAATTTAAACTTAAAATAGTTTACAGATATACTAAAATAACATTTTAACTGTGAATTCCTAATTCCTAAATTAAAAAAATATTGGAAAACTATATTCCGGGTAATTGATACTTGAAATATTTTATCACTCCTGTTAACAGAATAAAAAAATCACGCATCTCTACAACATGTTATAAAAGTGCTACCAAGTTTAATTTCATTTAAATACCTTTCCTACCTTAGCAGTGGATGTCTTTGCTAAATGTGTTGACTATTTATATTCACCATGCAAACTAAGGAATTTTTCTTGGGTATAGAGTGGGTTTAGGAGAATTTCACGAACTCAACCCACCATGATTGATATAGTAGCGTACGTGACAGTGTTGCCAGAGAAAAAGCTAAGCTCGTATCCCCATATTTTAGGTACAATTAATTAAATTTGTCCCCAGTTCAGTTGTCTAAGAAATTTGGAAAATCCCAGTTTAAAGAAAAATTAATAATTTATTATAATTTAATTTTTTTTTTTAAATATTGGAGCGCTTGAAAATTATAAATCTGATATATTAGGCTTTCCAGGGAGCCCTTAATTTGAAGGCCAAAACGATTTAAACAAAACTCAAAAAGGTTATCAAGGATTGAAGAAAATTATTACATATAAAAATATATTCAAAAATGACTCACTAGGAAACGATGGTTTCTTTTAAATCAGTAAAATTTAACATACATTGTTTCTAATTTTCGACCTAGCCCTTTATAATTTTTTGATTTTACACTAATTAAGTCACGGAAAAAGTAATTTATATCTGCGAAAGAAAATTTTTGTTAAGAATCTAAAAAAAAATTATGCAAATTGACCACCTAGTTTTGAAAATATTTAAATTTTTCTGAAGAAACATCAAAGCTCACAATTGTGAGTCTGGGTCTCAAAGAGTTAAATAAAGTCTGTTGAAATACACAAACATTCAATAAACCTTTATTATCCTAGCTTCGTCATATTTTGATCCAACGACCATTTTCGAAAAAATTGAGTTAGGAATTTGTTATATATAAACCAAATATCCCCTTATATATAAACTAAATATCCTCTTTATTAGTGCGGGGGTCGTGGGTTCGATTTCCACCAGAGACTCTGGTCTGTTTTCGCTACAACGAGCCGATGGTCTTTGTTGCTCGATTAAGATATAATTTGTAATTATATGATTAATATAAATAAGTAAAATAATCCTCTTTGTGATTCCGAAACACGTTTCTAGGCATCTTGTATCATAGCGTAGATATCCAATAGAGACTTTGTCTGTTTCCGAATTTTGCATACAAAAATGGAAAAATTTAAGCTTTTGTTTATCATTTTCTCAATAATGACTTTTTGGCATAAGCTGACGAAATGACGACTCAAATTCTAGAACCGATATATCCAAATTGGTGTTATTTCACAAATTCCAATGTTTAAATTTTTACAACAGATAGAGAAAAACATAAATTATTTTTATAAAAATCAGTATAAACGCACTTCGTAAAGGTGGTTATTTTTAAAGTTATTCTTTTTACTTTGTCAACCGCTTGTTTCGCTTAAATTTGCATAGTTTGGATTTAAACCGACTTTCCGAAGCGCTTTTTCCATCAATATTTCTAATATTTACCACAACTTAATTTTCCACTAATATCACTTTCTTGATCATGAGGGTATCCTTTGAGGTCCTTTAAATGTCTTGCGAACATCCTTAAGAGTCCTGCTAATATTTTTGAAGGTCCACCGAATATCCTTAAACTTTCAGCAAATATCCTTAAAGATCCTGCGTATATAATTGAGTCCTGCGAATGTCCATGAAAGTTCTGAGAATATTCTTGAAGGTCCTGCGATCATACTTGAATGTCTTGCGGATATCCTTGATGGCTTTGAAGGTCTTACGAACATCCTTAAAGGCCATTTGAGGTAATTCGACCTAACCGAAGCCAACAGAGGAAACGAACCGTCCCCCGTTGCTGTTCTCTGTTGGACGCAGTTAACAGAGGAAACGTACCATTGTCCACAGGACATTATAAGTGTTCTACGAACATCCCTGAAGGTCGTGCGAATATACTGGAAGGTCCTGCGAATATTCTTGAAGGTCATCTTAAAGTTGCTTTTTGGTAATTCGACCTAATCGGAACCAATAGAGAAAGCGAGAGCTGTTCCTGGTTACTACTGTCCTTTAGACGCATCCCAACAGAGGAAGCGAGCCTTTCCAGGTCGATCACGCACTTTAACAGAGGAAACGTGTCGCCCAGGTCATTCTCCTACCAATAAAGGAAGCGTGACGTTCAAGGCTGCTGTTCTCTTTTAATCGAAGTTAACAAAGGAAGCGTGTTGTCCATGTCGCTCTTCCCTCTTATAAGCAGCCAAACAGAGAAAAGGTGCCACCCAACCAACAAGTATGGCGGTTCCACGAAATCTCATGCGCCACGATCCGAACTCTCTCATTATCTCTCTCTATCTCCCTTTTGGTTAATCTATAGTCTGAATAAATAAATTTAGATTTATATCGTCTTAAGCCACGCCTTTTACTGTCACTGATACAAATACATTTTTGTAAAGATCCCAGCTAACGGAGGAAAACTTGTCGTCACAATAAATGAACAAGTTCTTTGTTTTGCCCAAAAATTTTTAAATTGGTTTAAATTATTTTAAATTAACCTTTGTTTCTTAAAGACGCTTAAATTTCTAATAAAAAAAAATCTTCAGATCTAGTTTTTAACTTTGTTATCTTATATCCCCTAGAAATGGCTTTAAAAAAGATGTTAACATCTTCCCATAAGAATTATACAGGCAAAAAATTCTACATTTTTCTACATCTACAAAAGATGATCCTTTCTTTCGTTATTTTAAGTGTCATCACTTATAAAATGACAAAAAAAAAACGATTTTCTTTGTGTCATCACTAGCAAGCTGACATTGCAGAAAATAAACAATAAAAAAAATTCAACGAAGGAAAATGAGCGGCACATGTACATAAGAATTTCATTCTTATGTCTACCGGAAATTCTTATTCATCATCATCTTCTTCCAGAATGACCTTTAATATTTCAATGTACTGCATTAAAATTCGGGTTTGTTCTTGCAAAGCAACAACTACTCCAATGATTAATGTTTCTCTAAATCCCCTTTTTATTTTTAACAAAAAATATGCGTCCTTTTCTTTTATTTTTTGACAGCTGAATAAATGGCAGATGAAAGATGAAAGATGTTGCCAATGTAAACACTTGTTTCACATTTTCAACATCTTTCACGCGTTTCACAAAGATGTTGTTCAGTGTAAAAAGCCTATAACCCGAAATAAAATCAAATATTCATCACATTTTAAGAAAATTTTTTGTTTTCATCTGACAGGACATAAATATATCATAAATGTGCTTTAGAAAATGTGGTCTTTTATATTCTTATATATTTTTTTATTCATTATTGTATCCTTTGAAACTTTCAAGTTCCCTAATAAGAAAACAAGAGCAGAAATTGAAAGCAGGTTTGTTGTATATGATCAACCCATAATCCTCAGTTGCCGTAAAACATAAATTTACATACTACTTTGTTTGATTATTTTGAAGACATTTTTTTACATTTTTCTTTAAGATGTGTATTTGGGATACATTATAATTTCTAAAATGTCATTGATAAAAACTATTTGAAAAAAACTAATCCTTAGACAACACGTACGACTTTACAACAAAAATTCAGGAAAATTAAAATGGAAAATTACAATACTTAAAATTAATTAAATAAGGACATACAACTTTTTCTTTCTAAAGGAATATTTTTTTTTACAAAAAATGGACAAAAAAAAAGGACAATCATTAGATTGAATAAGTTGAAAACAAATTTCAAAATTATATATTATAGTATATCTATGCATTGCAGTCAATTCAAGTTACAAAATTAAATGAACAAAAAAAGTTAAAATTAGGTTTGCACTTATTTTATTAACTTAAGTTTAGCTACACGACAAGTAACTTTATAGTTCGCACATAAATTAAAGGGTGTTTTTATTAGAGGTTGAGCACTTTTATTTAAAATAAAACACAAACTTAAGAAATTTAAAAAAACACTTTTTTCCAATTGAAAGTAAAGGGTGGTTAAATTTTAAGGGCCGATGTTGAATGTGGACCACACCTAAACGTCAAGTTTTTGTCTGCATTTCATTTGACATTTCTCAATTTCAGACTAACTCAATTTGAACCATGGAAAGATACACAATCGAGCAACGCGTTTAAGTTATTTAGGATTATTATGAAAATGGGCGTCCAAATCAAAATGCACTTTGTGGTTTTTTTGGTCAGCATAATCGACCAAAATGGGATAATTGTGCACATATTTCTGCAAATCGGGTCTGTAGGAAATGAGAAAATACCTGTGCATGCTCGCCAAGTTCGTTATGCGGAAAACATTGCTGTTGTTCGCGATAGTGTGGCAGAATAGCCGTTAACCTCGACTCGCCGTCAGTGTTCGCCATCGCGAGATCACAACGGAATTCTTGAAGCCAGAAATTGAGGATATGGATGTGCACGATATGTGGTTTCAACAGGACGGTGCCACTTGCCACACAGTTAACGAAACAATGGCTCTTTTGCGCGACAAATTCAATGGCCGTGTTATCTCACGTGCTGGCGATGTCAATTGGCCGTCAAGATTATGTGATTTGACACCGTTGGACTTCTATCTTTGGGGTTATTTGAAAGAAAAGGTGTACGTCGATAAGCCAGCAACAATTCAAGAGCTAAAGGATGAGATAATCGAAAATTCGGACCATCGGATGGAGGTGTGCCGCCGAGGTCGCGGTGGCCATTTGGCGGTTATTTTGTTCCATACATAATTGAACCATACCATGTTATCATTATAAAAAGAAATGCCAATAATTTCCTAAATAATTTGTGTTTTATTCAAAATCAACATCGGCCCTTGAAATGTAACCACCCTTTATAAAGGGTGTCCCAAGAAGAACGCAATTTTTAAATTTTAAATAAAACACAGATATTTAAAAAAAATCGTGAAACTTTATTATATCGTAAAGTAGACAGAATGAGGTTATGTATGGAACAATATATCGTGCAGATGACCGCCGCGGCTTTGCTGGCATGCACGCGATCTTTTAATGAAATTTTCAATGACCGTTTTGCATGAATGCTGTGGTATTTCATTAATGCAGCGTCCAATTTCCTCTTTTAAGGCTTGATTCGTCGTCGGCTTATTCGCGTAAACCATCGACTTCAAAAACCCCAAAGAAAAAAATCTAATGGTGTTAAATCGCACGATCTAGGCGGACAATTCTGATCTCCAAAACGCGAAATAACACGACCGGGAAATGACTGATGCAGCAATTGAATTGTTTCTATGGCTGTATGACATCTAGCGCCGTCTTGTTGGAACCACATGCCCTCCACATTCATTTCTTCAATTCTAGGCAAGAAAAAACTGGTTATCATTTCACGATACCGAACACCATTGACTGTTTGCGCTTGACCTGCCTCATTTTCATAAAAAAAAGGTCCAATGATTCCTCCAGCCCAAAAACCACACCACACAGTGACACGTTGAGGATGCATTTGCTTCTCGTGAATCACTCGAGGATTTTCCTCACCCCGAATGCGACAATTCTGCCTATTGACGAAGCCATCAAGATGAAAATGGGCCGCGTCACTGAAGATGATTTTATCGGCAATATACCCAATTAACGAACTCCCTTCGCTGTCCATGGTCAGCTGGCTTCAGTTCCTGAGTCAATTGAACTTTGTATGCATGAAGATGCAAATCTTTCGTCAAAATTCGCTGCAAAGTGGATTTGGAGACACCAATTTGCTGAGCTCGGTGTCGAATTGAGGTGGATGGAGTTTGAGCGACATCATCTCGTACAGCTGCGACATTTTCGGTCGATCGACCTGGTCGATGGCGCGTTGTTGTCTTTACATCACTAACAGACCCAGTTTCGGCAAATTTATCCATTAATCTCTTTACAGTTGACTCTTTTGGAGCATTATTGTGACCCCAAATTGATCGCAATTTGCGAACTGTAGCCGCAAAACTTTCACCATTTTGGTAAAACAATTTCACAATGAGAATGCGTTGTTTATTCGTGTAGCGCTCCATTTTTACTAACCTCGTACCTTCTACTAGCAAACAATAACAATTGTTCAAATGTCAAACAATGACACTTCGAATGTTGCCAGATTTAAAAATTGCGTTCTTCTTGGGACACCCTTTATTTAATGGCAATTAATTATTTAAGTTTTTTAAAAATCATAATTGAAAATCATTCTCTTGTATGGATCAATTTATGAGCAAAAGTGGTGAAAATTTTCATTTTTTATGAAGGTAATTTGTAATTTGTTCAAGATTGCATAAGATTTTTCAGAAACTCAAATTTGAACAGAAGGTTAGACAGAAGCAGAATAGTGGCAAATTGAACAAAAACAGAAGATTGAAAGTAAACAGCAGGTTCCAGAAAATATTAAGTTGAACAAAAGATTGACCTGAACCACAGGTTAAACGAAAGTAGTAAATAAATCAGCGGATTGAGCAGAAGGCGATTGTTGGACTGAAGCAATGGTTTTAAAAAAAATGTGTTAACAGAACAATTAGAATAAGCATCAATTTGTGGAACAGAAACTGGTCGATCTTGTTCCAAATTATAAATAGTAGAATTATCATCAGAGTTCATTGTTTCAGACAACTGCCGTAGTTGAGCTATTGTAGCATTTTCCGTTAATTTAATTCTACCATTATTTTATGCTATTACCAGATCCAGGCGTGCTAAATTTTTTTTCTGAATTTTTATTTTTAAATTTCGTTAAAATTTTACAATTAATCCCACTTCTGAAAAATTATGAAAAATATAACAAATTTATAAAAACAAACTACCCTGTAGGAAGCCTGGGATCAAGTGTCTACAAGCCACCACTTTTGTCGACTATTTTGGGTGACTTTTTAGTGACATGTCCACAAAGCGTCTATACTTTTTACATTCCTTTTTTTGCATCTGCAAAGCTGTGCTTGTTCTTGATTTTTTTATTGTTTTATTTTGTTGAAAATACATGTGCATACATATCTGCATGCAAAATTAAAGTTTTTAATAAAAATATAAAAAAAACATGAATTTAAAAGGTTAATATACATATTTGAACAAAATATATAATGAGCAAAAGAAATTACAAATGACTTGTGAAAAAACAATCAATTTTGTATAAAAATAAAAATAACGAGAAAGAGGCAACAATTTTTAGTGAAAGTTGCAACTCTAGAGATTTTGTGGAGCCTGAAGATTTGATTACTCCAAAATTAAATAAGCACGAAAATTTTTTTTATTTAATAAAATTTATAAAAAAATTTTATTAATAAAATATCTAATTTAACAAAATAAATGCACCTGTTTAAACTTATTTCCTTTCTAGTGTGAAAACCGAGTAAAAAGTTCCAAGAGTGTAGACTATAACTACTAAAATGTTTTAGTGAATCGCATTTCAATGTCTACACCTAGTCAATAGTTGTATAGATTCGCAATAGCAAGGACATGTTAAATGTTTACAGCAGAGAGCTTTGACTGGGGTATAATTAGTCAGTAGTAGTGGTGACAAAGTCAATAGTGAATCAGTACAGTTTCACTATTGACATTTCCTACAGGGTATGCTTTCATTTAAGCTGGCCATAGACGATTGATTTGTGCGGGTGATTTGTTCGCGTACCATTCCTCCACACACGACCAACAAATCACAACAACCTTAAACTTCAAAGAGAAAACATGAAATGAGAAGCGGATGATGCAATTGCTCTTTTGATAATTTATTTGTGTAGGAAACAAAAACGGAAAATTAAAAAGAGCAAGTGGACGAATTTTAAAAAGAAATAGGCGTTATCATGTAATATTATTAAAAATACATACACTTTGATGTCTCTGGAGAGGTTAATTCCCTACATTCCCAAATAATTAAAAATGTATGTAACTTGAATTTTAAGTTTTTCATTATTGAAGTTTTTCTTTGTCATTTAAAATTTTATTTATTCGACTTTTGTATTGCAAATAAAGAAGAATAAACAGTATTAAAAAATATAAAATTAAATTTTAATGGGATCCTTCGGGATCATATAGTCTCATTGTAAACTAAAATGAAAAAACAAAAATTGTCTAATTTTCGCGCACAAGCCCACTAACACATCGAACAAATCACAAGAAATTGAAAATTTTAATTTTCTTTTGATTTATTCACGCACAGCCCCATTAACATGTAACAAGACGTCGAGCACGAACAAATCACACGCACAAATTCACCGTGTGTGGCCAGCTTTACCAAAGTTGACGGCAGATTATAAGTATTATTCTAATACAATCAAATAAAAATTTAAAATAAATCATTTCGTAAGTGCTTATGTGGTATATTTTAAATAAAAGTTCTCAACCTCTAAAAAATATCCTGTTTTAAAATTTAAAGAGTAAAACTGTTATTTTTGAATATTTTTATATAAAAGTACGGAAGTGTTAAAGTGTAAAGAAGTGTATTCTAAATATGTGCTCTAACTCTGTCTATGGTTTGAGACTTTTTCTTAAGAAATCTAGTCTTGACTGAAATTAGACGGTAGTAGACCCGGGAAAAATCACGAGTTTTTGAGTTGAAATAGTGGTTTCATCCACAGTAAAACTCGAATTTACATGAGAGCGCCCAACAAGCTTCAGGCTTCAGGCTTAAATGCAGGCCTTATTTTTGAACAAGATTCGGTTGTGAAAAAAACCTTGACTTCTGATTTCTCTTTTTTTACCTAACCTATACCGCAGGTCCCTGTACTTCTCCATCATTATTATTATGCCTTGTACATATAAATGCTTTACTAACGTACATCATTTTTTTTTATATCTCAATGCGTATAAGTAATTGAATTGAACAAAAAAAAAAACATATTAAGAATCTTCTTTACTAAACATTTGTAATGATAGACTAAAGAGAAAGTTTGTTTAGTTTCTAATGATGCAGGAAATGTTTAAACATATGAATATAACAGGATGATTTCTGTTTTTATTTTATGTTGCTACTTAAATCTTCATCCTTATTCAATACAAAACTTTATCAACTTTTTAATCAAGTTGAAACTTGTAATTTCCCATTACACAATCCTTTGAGTAGCCACAAAAACGTGATGTAGCATAAGCTTGTTAAAGGGAGGATACAAAACAAAAAAAAAAAAATATACAAATGATAATGTTAAGATAATTTGAAGTATTAATGGTCAATGGATAATAATACTTCATTACTATTCATTAATATAATTTTATTGACCAGAATTTCATGTAAAGTACTTAAGAAAAACCAAAGATAAAAAACTTTAAATCCATTTAACCTCAAGCTTAATATTTACATTGAAATATAGTACTACAAATTGTAATTTTTTTGTGTATATTTTACCAGCTTAAAAGCCAGATACTTCATTGCCAGTTGTTTTAAATATTATCGAAATATATTAAGAATAAAATTTAATTTTTTCTATGACGACATTTCGTCATTAAATAAATTTGTTTAACTTTCTTGTAGTGTATCCCAGCAAAAATAAATGGAAGTGATTCTTAAGGAATACATTTTTTATTGATTCTAAAGTATCGTTTAGTTCTGATTTTTCTCTTCTAAGGCAGTTCTTTTTCACAACTTATAAAATGTGATTTTTAATGAAATTTAACACTTTTCAAATCTATGATGCTACAAAAAGTAAAAAAGTTATTGTAGTAAAAATTGCAAGAATTTCGAATAGAGATAAATAAGGCCCAATTGCTGAATTTACCTTTAGAATTTAATGAACAGCAAAACTCAAACTTTATATAGGAAACAACAACAAATGTGTCAGTTAAGTTTCCAGGTAGAAACTAACGGGATATTGCGAAAATGAGGCTAAGGCCCGATTACTGATGTCCTGTAGAAATCTAAATTGCAAATTCAAAATTTTTTGGGAAGAACAAAAGATCTTATTTTTCACTAAACCATAAGAAGGGCTTTAGATGCAATGAAAAAGGATCATAAAAGAAAACTTCCACCCTATGACACCCCTATGTAAAAATCATTGGTTCCGATCCAAATTTTCACAACACCGGAATCAAAATCACTGCTTCTTTTTCTCTTCTTTTGCTACTTTTTTTTTGCTGGGATGTTTCAAGTTAAAGATTTATAATATAAAAAAATGAAAAAAATGCTAAATATCAATAAAATCTAAATATGCTCCAATAAATATTGTATTCTGAGTTTAGTGCTTCAATTGCACTCGTTCCCTGCTTCATTCTATTTTGTTCCACTTATCTAGTGTTTTAATTCCACTCGTTACCCGCCCCATTCCATTTCGTTCCTCATGCCCAGTGTTTCAGTTACACTCGTTTTCCATCCCATTTTTTTTTTGGTTCGCCTTATCTAATATTTCTATTACATTCATTTTCTTTTCATTCCATTCCGTACCTTTTGTGTAATATTTCAATTAACTTGTGTACCCTATAATACTGTTTCAATTCCACTAATTACCCGTTCTATTTTGTCTCATATCCCTTGTATAGCGTTTCAGTTTTACTCGTTATCTGTTCCATTCTGTTTCGGTCCCCATATTTAGTGTTTCACATTCACTGGTTGCCCGTTTCATTTCCAAATTTATGTGTTTCAATTTATCTCGTTTCTAGCCAAAGAGGGTTGAGCAGGCCGTTGAGGGAGGCACTTTATCTCTTTTAAAGCCCTGTTTTATCAAACTCCTGGTGAAACTTCCAAAATTTTTCTTATCATTAGTCCATACCCCACGGTTTTTAGCTAAAGCGGTTTAGACCGAACTATTTTGAACCCTTATATTTATCATGTTCTTCGTGAAAATTCGTAAAAGTATCAGTAAATTAGCCTGTAGCTTAAGGAACACATATCAGGTATCTTGCAAAAGTGGTGTGGGAGACTTTTTCCCCTTTTAAACGATTTTTTTTTAGCAAATTCCTGGGCAATACTCCGAAAAGTACCTTGTCAGTGCATTGCCTCATATTCCATAGAACACATATTTTAAATTTCCACTCTTTAGACAAAGCGATTTATGCTGGCCCTTTTTAAGCCCCACATTTTCACCACGTTCCTGGCAAAAATTTCAAAATATATTTAATTAATGAGTTAGCCTATACTCCAGGGATCACATATATATTTTAAACTTGAGGCTTCTAGCAAAAACGGTGTAGGAAGAGAGAGAAGAGACTTCCCCCTTTTAGCCCTCCCCGTGGGAATTTCTACCCCGGAGGAGGAACCTAAATACCAAATTTTAAGTTCCTAGCTTTAGTCAATCAGTGAGTCAGTAATGTTACTCTTTTATATACATATGGATAAGATTATCCAATACATTTTTTTCCAGAGAATGATAAAATACTTTAAATTAATCTTCGCATACACATGCATCAAGTTGCAAATGTAGTATGCAACAAACGTGCATAAGAGAGACGCAGCAAGGGCAAAGAAGGCAAAGCAATTAAACTTTTAATACTTATTCTGTTAAAGTATTATTTTTTAAACATCCATCGTCGGTACATTACTAACTTGTGATATTTCATTTTATCTTATAGAATTTTTAACCTTTTAGTTTTTACAATACGGCATAATAAAGTGGCAAGACATGCAGGAAATTTTTTAAACATTTTTTTGTTATCTATTTAAAGACATTTTTTTCATTAAAAATTTAAAACTTTACTGCCCAATGCCACTAAAAAGTGCAATTAAGATCTGAAATGATTTTTTACAATTGTACAATATCGATAGAAAACATTATTATCTACAATAATTTGTTACAATCAAAGTTCTTTTGTAGAAACAAACAATTTGCAATTGAGAAGAATGGACTTGTAAAGTCAAAATTTCGTAATTTTGAATAAAATATTTAAAAAATCATTAAAAATATATGTACGCAGCGTTATGATTTCAATACTCGCCACGATTGAATTTAAGGCGCTAAAAATTCTCTACTATGACTCTGACACTAGACCACAAAATGACACCACATATAACATATTTCAGCTGATTTATAAAAAAAAGTACATATTCTCAACACGTTGGCTGATAAAATATTTACAGTGATTTTACTTATAACATTTCTTTTTAAATATTTGGTTTATTTTTTTTTTTAATTTACCCAATTTATAGTGTAAAGAGTTTCCTACATACTACAAATTAGCTAAATTTCTTCGGCGTCTGTTAAAGAAACAATTTTACACACTATGTGAACAATTAGTACACTTGAACTTGAATCTGTCGGTATGCGAATATTGAATAACTTGAAAAAACAATGGCTTTACATATAGGTGATATTTTTATTTAATTTGATCCTTTTTAATTAATTTGGACTACTTTTTGAAAACAATATTATTTATATGGCCGCCTCTATTGGCCTCAGCAAAATGTGCCTTTTGTGCTGCATTTTTCCATAACTTTTTCTAGCAACTCGGCCGGTATGGCGTTGATTTTCATATTTTTTTTTAATTTATAATAAAAAAAAATGTATATAATAGTCTCAGCGCCACTAGGACATTGTTGAGACAACGTCGGCAACATATCCAAATTAATGGTTACATTTTTGTATTAAAAATAAGGTAAAAAAAGATTATTCAGTTCAATTTCTTCGACCTTTTTAATACAAATTCCAGGTAATAAGTATTCAAGCTCAAGGTCTATTTTATACAAAATTATTCATTTTCATCCAATATTTCGCTATCTCAATGAATAGCTTCTTCAGGGATTTTTTGTTTTTTTAATTTTAAACAAATTTTTTAAAAAATCAAAATTAATGAAACAACAAAATTTTCAATTTAAAAAAAAAAAATATTCTATTACATTTTTATGAACTTATTTAATTTCCTATCTTATACATTAAATGTCTGTAATTCTGAGCTACATTGTCTGTATCTGTTTTAAAATTAATTCTTTGTTCCATTGGTGTGTTGATAATTTGTAACATTTTTAACATGAAGCGTCTTTTGTAGTTTGTTTCTGTATTTAAAACTGTTGTATTTTCAATATCTGGTGTATGATTAAGAGTGGCACAATGTGATTATAATGCAATTTTCTGAGAAGCTATATTCCTGTATTTCAGATCAGATCTATGTCCTGCTAATCTAGTTTTTAATTTGTTCTTTGTGGTACCTATATATACTTTACTACATATTTCATTATCTTTACCCCTGCAAGGTATCTTGTAAATAATATTAGATTTATCTAATTTCTCTGTCCTATCTTTCATTTTACTAAATAATCTATCTAATGTATTATATGTTCTATGAGCCATCCTATAATTATTGATATCATAAATATTAGAATTTTCTAATCGTTCAGAAATCATTGGTACATAAGTCAAAGACTTGTAAATCCTAGGTTCAGTAACTATATTCACACTACCTTCCCTATGTCCATTGTATTGACCAATCAATTTATAAATCAATTCCCTTCACGCAGAGAAAAAACATGATTAATAAATGGTCACTACGACCATATTTATTCTTATTAGCCTAATATGTTTACCCTAATAAATTTATTATAGCCCTAGAATAAATTGAACAAAAAATTTTTGTCTTAAGCATATTATTAGTTGCACACAAAAGTGTGTGTTTATTACAAAAATTTATGTTTGCCTTTAAACATATTCTCTAAATGAGCAAACATTTATTGTCAAAATAAACAGTGTGTTTTAAAAAAAAAATCTCCCGCGTCATTTTCCGTTCGCCAGCGATACACTGGTACATATTCCTATAAACGCACATCAATTTTTTTAAACAACATACCAAAAAACGAAGCTAAAATGTTTTTAAGGCGCTACAAATTTGTTTATTAAATCTTTATTAAATTTACTTTAAATTTTATTAACTAAAAACTTTAATTGTACATTTGTTTTTTTTAATTATAATTTTTGTTGGTTTAGTGACATTTTGAGGGGCATTTTCCTATAAACGCACTCCGACTAATGATGCAGTTTGGCATTATTAATAGTGAGTTGATGATCCATTATTTTGTATCACTTCAAAAATGCGGTCCGGCATAGAATCCACTAATTTTTGAAGATAATCCCGATCAATTTCATCCCAGGCTTGTTGAATTTTTAGTTTCAACTCTGTCACTGTCATTATGCTTTCATTCCGGGCATTATTTGCGTAAACTTTACGGGCCATGTACCCCCACAAGTTCTCCATCGGGTTTAAATCGGGACTGCATGCCGGCCAGTCCAACAGAGGTATGTTATGCTCATTGAACCACGATTTAGATTGTTTTGAAACGTGAATTGCAGCGTTGTCTTGTTGAAATATGCAATCTTCATCCATCTTTTCATCCATAAAAGAGATAAGAGCATCTTCTAAAAGTTCATTATAAACTGTGCTGTTCATTTTTGTTGGGACAAAACATATTCTCGATTTTCCAACTGCAGAAAAAGCTGCCCAAACCATAACACTGCCTCCACCGAAATTGCGTTTCGACATGCGAATCTCATTTGATCTTAAATCATGCCAATAGCAAGAGTACGAATCAGGACCGTCCAAATTAAATTTTTTTTCATCTGAAAAAATTATTTTCTTCCACTCATCTGTCCATTTCATGTGTTTGCGCGAAAATTTCAAGCGATTTTCTTTATGATGCTGCTTTAACATAGGCTTACATTTGGGTTTCTTCCATTTTATGTTAGCATCCGTTCGCAAAATGTGTGCAACATGTTTGGAAGTGACAGGAAGATCAAGTTTGATCTTTATTTGAGTAGCATTTAATTTGTTACGGGTGGCTTCTTGTTTTATAATATTAAGCTGTCTTTTTGTTAACTTCTTATTTCCCTTTGTGGGTTGTCGTACTCCGTATTTCTGCCCTTTCTTAAAGAAGCTTCGAATAACTCCTTCGGATCGATTAATTTTGCGTGCTATGTCTCTGTTAGAACAGCCTTGATCACGAAAAAATTTAATTTGAATTTTTTCCTGATCAGTAAGAAAAGTTCCCTTAGGCATCCTTTAAGATTATGAAATTTTTCTATTTAAACAAAAATATTTTCCGTAAATACAGATTTTGCCATCAAAAACTTACCTTTACTAAAAAAACTAAAACCGTTATTATTTTATTTTCAAAAAAATAGTTTCAAGGTTTTCAATTACTTTTTAAACCAATTTTTCGCGTCTGCGTTTATAGAAATATTCCACTTAAATGAGCAACAATATCTTATGATCGATTAATTAAGGCAAACAACAAAAGCAAAAAATAAATAATGTTTACTTTAAAAAAGTACTGTTATTTCTCTACTCATTTGAATATCACAGCTTTGTTTTTGGTTGACAACAGCGAATGTATAACAAAGAAAGACACAAAAATTAAATGCGTTTATAGGAATATGTACCAGTGTAGTTAATAACATGAGTGAGTATAAAATAGTAAAAACATTTTTCGGGAGCAAAAGACCATGATGACTTGCAAATTTAATGATATAAATTATTATACGTTTATTGAAACAGGTAAGTAATTTATATACATATAATTAAAAATACATACCTAAATTCATACATGTATAAATACGTATAAATTACATTGTCTTTCTTGCAGCCAAAAAAACATACAACATTAAAACGCCATTGAAATTTTGATGCAGAAATTTGTGATAAGCCCCGAATTTTTTTCAATAACAGTTCGACAATATATTGATACAGTCGATTTCATAATAGAAATTAAAGGTACGTTTGTCTTTGACTTTATGTTACAAGTCTTAAGTGCGGGGCAAAAAATATGTATATACGTATACCTTTTTAATAAAAAATAAATCTTTGAAATTACATTTTCTATTTGTTTTATTGGGAGAACCATATAACATGTTGGTATAGACATTTTGCATGGTATTGGGAAATATAGAAACATGGTTTGAAAGATCGTTTGCGTTTTTCTTGTGAACATAATAATATGTTTGAGATAATTAGCTATAAATATTATATCTGAACATATATAGTTACTTAAGACGTGTTTGACACAATCATAACCACAAACATTAATGATAGTTTGCGATTGTGATTGTATCAACCATGTTTTTTCTTTGCGTGTTGGGAAATTATTATCCTCTAAAATATTTCTGATTCTTTTTTATTATTTCTATGAAAAACTATATCACTAATATTTAAAACTTTATCTATAAGATTTTTGGCAGTTTTTATTATAACTCTTCTCGGATGTTTTGAATAATAATTAATAATTCTACCCGAAGAAATTGGTTTTTGGTACCAATCTACTAACAAGTTATTCTCCTTTCTTATTACTAATGTGTCTAAATATTAAAGTTTATGATCACATTCCCTTTCAATTGTAAATTTAATATCCTGGTGAAATGAATTAAATATGTTTAAGATATTTTCCATTTCACATTCTGAAATAACACAAAATAAATCATCTACATATATCTGCTACAACTGGAGAAGCTGGAGAACCCATCGGCAATTAAATAAAAAATTCTTATTATAAAGGGTGTCCCAAGAAGAACGCAATTTTTAAATTTTAAATATAACACAGATATTTAAAAAAAATCGTGAAACTTTATTATATCGTAAAGTAGACAGAATGAGGTTATGTATGGAACAATATATCGTGCAGATGGCCGCCGCGGCTTTGCTGGCATGCACGCGATCTTTTAATGAAATTTTCAATGACCGTTTTGCATGAATGCTGCGGTATTTCATTAATGCAGCGTCCAATTACCTCTTTTAAGGCTTGAGTCGTCGTCGGCTTATTCGCGTAAACCATCGACTTCAAAAAACCCCAAAGAAAAAAATCTAATGGTGTTAAATCGCACGATCTAGGCGGCCAATTCTGATCTCCAAATTGAATTGTTTCTCTGGCTGTATGACATGTGGCGCCGTCTTGTTGGAACCACATGCAATCCACATTCATTTCTTCAATTCTAGGCAAGAAAAAACTGGTTATCATTTCACGATACCGAACACCATTGACTGTTTGCGCTTGACCTGCCTCATTTTCATAAAAAAAAGGTCCAATGATTCCTCCAGCCCAAAAACCACACCACACAGTGGCACGTTGAGGATACATTTGCTTCTCGTGAATCACTCGAGGATTTTCCTCACCCCAAATGCGACAATTCTGCCTATTGACGAAGCCATCAAGATGAAAATGGGCCTCGTCACTGAAGATGATTTTATCAGCAAAATCAGCATTTTCATGTTGTCTCTCCAATACCCAATTAACGAACTCCCTTCGCTGTCCATGGTTAGCTGGCTTCAGTTCCTGAGTCAATTGAACTTTGTATGCATGAAGATGCAAATCTTTCGTCAAAATTCGCTGCAAAGTGGATTTGGAGACACCAATTTGCTGAGCTCGGTGTCGAATTGAGGTGGATGGAGTTTGAGCGACATCATCACGTACAGCTGCGACATTTTCGGTCGATCGACCTGGTCGATGGCGCGTTGTTGTCTTTACATCACTAACAGACCCAGTTTCGGCAAATTTATCCATTAATCTCTTTACAGTTGACTCTTTTGAAGCATTATTGTGACCCCAAATTGATCGCAATTTGCGAACTGTAGCCGCAAAACTTCCACCATTTTTGTAAAACAATTTCACAATGAGAATGCGTTGTTTATTCGTGTAGCGCTCCATTTTTACTAACCTCGTACCTTCTACTAGCAAACAATAACAATTGTTCAAATGTCAAACAATGACACTTCGAATGTTGCCAGATTTAAAAATTGCGTTCTTCTTGGGACACCCTTTATTATAAGCATTTCGTAATTGTTTAAATAATAATCTTATAGTCGATTTTTAAATGATATAATTGCCAAACAAACTTTTAAATATTGAGGCAAATTATTATATTCAAAACTTCAGCACGAATGTTTACCTTAAGCTCGTCAATAGTCTGAGGCTTGTTAGCGTCCCTTTTGCTTGTCTTATTTTGACATCACACGTCCATTAAATTTTCATTGCGAAACTGCATTGTTTGATTTTCAGTCCATCTTGTTGAAACTAGTAACCGTCCAGATTTTTTTCACGCATTTTCGGGCAGACATAATCAGGCAACATCCACTGATATTGTTTCCCATCGACAGTTTCACCTTCTCTGAAGACAAATTGCCCAATGATCGTTCTGGCGTAAGCGCCGCCCCAAACAGTAACCTTTTGGGCATACAATGGTATTCCTAGATCTCGTGTTGTATCTTTTTTTTTTCCAAATGCGGCAATTTTGTTTGTTAATGCCGCCACAGAGTGTGAAATGGGACTCGTAAACTTTTTTCGGAATATTTTAAACGAACAGCGTCACTATTTCGGTGCGTTGTTTTAGCGTAAAGCGATACATGGTGAAAATTGTACTGAATTGACGTTCCAAAAATATGTGTTGATAAATTTCAAAATAATTAAATTCTGCCATATCGTCATAAAAGAGGCCGCACCCTAAACTTTGTGCGCTTAATTGCAAACACATAATGAATATTATTTAAAAATTATTATTGGACCTGTTTTATCTTTTGGCCCAATCACAACAGGGAAAAGTAAATTAACTGAAATATAATTTTTCCATACATTAGTATTTCAGTTTTTTTTAGGAAAAATTTTAATTGTTTCATGCAAGGATTTTATTTATTTAGGTAATGTTTCCAAATGACGTTTTGCTTCACACGATCGAAAATACAACAACAAAATGCATGCAATACAACAACAAAATACATGTCGTCATATACATTCGTCTATCAGCGTACACCCAGAAAATAGTTTCAGTTGTGGCTACTGAATTTATTTGCCAATCGAATTATGGCGGTAACGACAACTACCTTCATATTAAATGATACTTTTTGTCGTGAAAGCCAATATTTAGTTGGCTTATTTTGATTTATTCCACATAAATATTATTACGTTCCACAAAATTTTATTTAAAGAAACATTTTATTTTTTCAAATTTTTCCGGTATCGAACCTGGACATTCAGATTCATAGTTCACAATCTTGCTTACTCCACCACTCACTTCTTATTATAATTTTCTTTGCTTTATTTGCTTTTTAAACATTTAAATATTTAATTTTAATTAACCGTATTAACACTTTTAAATATCGACAATTTTTTGATAAATTGTACTAATTTCCACAAAATACATGGTTGCCTCTACTGTACGCAGTTACTGCCGAATTTTATTTTGGAAATTAATTGGAAATACCAATAATTGGATAATAGCATTATTTTTTAAGTTCCTTTTCCCTATTTTTAATTCCCAATACAATATTATTGCTTTATTAATGAATTATAGACAATTCCTAATAAAAAATGTGAATTACTACCAATCTTTTCTCTGGGTGTACGTCTTGTGGAAAATCCATATTAGAATCGACTAAGTGTTAGGACAACTTTTGTTGAATTCTCTAATTTTTTCTTTTGCTAAAAATCGGTTCACTAATTAACAACACGATTTTCTACAAGCAGCTTCCTGACAAAAATTTTGCTGACTCAGCAACATTTATCGTTGATTTTTTTATTTGTTTTTTTTTTTTTGAGTTAAGCTAAACCCCATAAAACACGGACTAAAATTTAAGGATTTTGAAAATAAAAAATCTAGGCGATAGGAGATAACTTTTTGATATAAGTACACTCACAATATTATTTCGTTAAAATAATCTAAAATACATATTAAATTAATTGAAAATACAACCAAAAAGAGGACTACAGATATTTCATTATATTCAGCCCATTTTGTTGTTTATGTTCAATCATTGTTTAATAAATGTATTTACGCTCTACCATAGAGGAAGAATAGTATAGAGGATGCAACGCCGTCAGCAGCCAAATAAAATTTTATACAGAATACAAAGGTTCGGAAACTTTGAGAAAACAGGGGAAAATTGAGCAAATTTCCCTGATTTCTGCAAAAATTTGAGTAAATTTCCCTGTTTTTAAACCTTTTTTCCAAATCCAATTGGGAAAGCTGCTAAAAACTAATTGGATTTGCAAAGAAATTCAATTGGAATCGCAAAAAATCCAATTTAAAAAGATGCTGAACCTTTGAAATCTGCACATACAAAACTAAGAGAACGTTTTTTACGACGTGAGAGACATCGTCATGGTGTGGCTCTACTTCTACCAGCCCTTTCTACCCCATAAACATAGATTGGGTCGAAAAAAAAAATAAATTATTTATTTAGCCGCCTCTATCAGATATCGAAAATTCAGCGAAATGGCAATTTTCACTAGAAAGAGTTCACTACTAGATCCGATGCTTTTTATTGAGAAAAATGTTTCTAGTATTTGTAGCGCTTCCATGGAAATAAGTGCTTAGAATCTGTCTGAGTAAAAGACAAGCAATAAGGGTATAAAATTTATTAAGAATTTTAAACTGTAGGCAAGTTTTAAGGATACCTCTAAAATTCTCTTGCAAACTGATGCGTTTTAGTACAACTTCATAGTAGCGTCTGGTGAAAAAGACATTTTGTCACACTTTTTACCATTTTTCTTTGTGTGAGTAATTTTAAATAAACAACTTGCAAATGTTTTTTATCTCAAACATCAGATATTTTTCACTTCAAATTATTTTTAACTCAAAACAAATTTTTACCGTAAAAATTATTTTTTAAAAACTGAATAAATATAACTTGAGGATTCTTCGAAAAAAATTGTGTAGTTTCACAGGAATCTTTAAATTATATTTTTTTTCAATTTTTGACAAACAATTTTTACCGAAAAAAAAAAATTTGTTGGTGTAAAAAGAATTTTAAATGAAATAATTTTGATGCTTGATATCATAAACATTTTTTATGGGAATGTTCAAATTGAAAATTGATGCATTTTAGTACAACTTCATAGTAGCGTCTGGTGAAATACATTTTGTCATATTTTTACAGTTTTTTTTGATGTAAGTAATTTTAAATAAACAACATAAAAATCTTTTTTTACCTCAAACATCAGATATTTTTCAATTAAATTATTTTTTTTCCCTAAAAAAATTATTTTTCAAAAACTGAATAAAATATAAATTGAGGATTCAAAACAAAAAAAAAAAAAAAAATGTGTAAATTCACAGCAATCCTCAAATTTTTTTTATTCAGTTTTTGAAAAATAATTTTTGCGGAAAAAAATTTTAAGTGAAAATTTCTGGTGCATGTATGTATTAAACACTTTTATGGGAATGTTCAAAAAAAATCTCCCTCGAATAAAGTTTTTTCGGTCCAATCGGGTTCTTACTTTTGGTCGTATGCTCTAAAATAACGGAAATCAAATGGGTGAAGATATTTTCAAAAAGAAGAAATAAATTCATGTTTCGAATATAATAAGGGGGTTTTCTAAATTTTATTCGTTTTTTTTTCTGAAACATTTTGAAAGTCAAATAAAAAATATGAAACTGATAGAATTTTCAAACTTTTCGTTGAAACAAAAAAAAAATTGTCTAGCTTTAAAATAGGCTCTCGTTAATAGCAAAATGTGTTTAGTGCCAATTTCCTCAGATTTTGGAGGCTTTCTCTAAACAAAATCTATAGATTCTAACACTTGCATATAATTAGCAATTACATGCTGAGGACTATATAAAACGCTAACTCAAAAAACACTGCACAACGTAGAATTGCTGTCTTACACATGTATTCTGTTCTTGTACAAAACTATAGAACATATTTACCAGACGGAAATTATTTTTTGTGTCGTATTTCTGAATCAAGGGGTTATTCGTTTCTATTGTTGATCAGTAATTTAAGCTTTTAATTTGGAATTTATCTGGTTCGACATCATATCGCTTTTTCCTCTGAGTGCTTATTACATATGGTCTGATGAAATCATAAGTTGTTTTATGTGGTGGTTCAGAATGAGGCTGCCGATGATCTGGTTACTTGGGTCGAAACTGTGGCACTTCCTCTATTGCTGATTCTTACAATTTTTTCCATATTCTTTAGTATTTACTAAAAATTTGTGTTTTCTATTTTTATAGTAATTTTTTATTATGATCTCGAACCTTGAAAATAAAAAAATTCTTTAAAATTCTCAAACCCATACACTCAGAAAAAAAAGTTAGTAGAAAAATTTGTTAACGATTTTCAATCCCACTTTACTATTTTTGTACTGACTTTTAGTAAAAAAAATGATTGTTTAGCAAATATTTTTGCTATTTATATTTTACAGAATTTTTACAAAATATTTACAAAATTTTTGTTGGTAATTTCAGAAATCATTTTAGAAACCGATTTGCTAAAATTAACAAAAAAAAAAATTACTAAATTTAAAAAAAGTAGATATTAAAAGAAATGTTGTTTCTAAAGGGTGTCCCAAGAAGAACGCAATTTTTAAATCTGGCAACATTCGAAGTGTCATTGTTTGACATTTGAACAATTGTTATTGTTTGCTAGTAGAAGGTACGAGGTTAATAAAAATGGAGCGCTACACGAATGAACAACGCATTCTCATTGTGAAATTGTTTTACCAAAATGGTGAAAGTTTTGCGGCTACAGTTCGCAAATTGCGATCAATTTGGGGTCACAATAATGCTCCAAAAGAGTCAACTGTAAAGGGTCTGTTAGTGATGTAAAGACAACAACGCGCCATCGACCAGGTCGATCGACCGAAAATGTCGCAGCTGTACGTGATGATGTCGCTCAAACTCCATCCATCTCAATTCGGCACCGAGCTCAGCAAATTGGTGTCTCCAAATCCACTTTGCAGCGAATTTTGACGAAAGATTTGCATCTTCATGCATACAAAGTTCAATTGACTCAGGAACTGAAGCCAGCTGACCATGGACAGCGAAGGGAGTTCGTTAATTGGGTATTGAAGAGACAACATGAAAATGCTGATTTTGCTGATAAAATCATCTTCAGTGACGAGGCCCATTTTCATCTTGATGGCTTCGTCAATAGGCAGAATTGTCGCATTTGGGGTGAGGAAAATCCTCGAGTGATTCACGAGAAGCAAATGCATCCTCAACGTGTCACTGTGTGGTGTGGTTTTTGGGCTGGAGGAATCATTGGACCTTTTTTTATGAAAATGAGGCAGGTCAAGCGCAAACAGTCAATGGTGTTCGGTATCGTGAAATGA
The DNA here is from genome assembly GCA_949748255.1 of Eustalomyia histrio. NCBI lineage: Eukaryota > Metazoa > Arthropoda > Insecta > Diptera > Anthomyiidae > Eustalomyia > Eustalomyia histrio. The sequence goes on from OX456525.1 coordinate 52,097,646, forward strand.
TAACCAGTTTTTTCTTGCCTAGAATTGAAGAAATGAATGTGGAGGGCATGTGGTTCCAACAAGACGGCACCACATGTCATACAGCCAGAGAAACAATTCAATTGCTGCATCAGTCATTTCCCGGTCGTGTTATTTCGCGTTTTGGAGATCAGAATTGGCCGCCTAGATCGTGCGATTTAACACCATTAGATTTTTTTCTTTGGGGTTTTTTGAAGTCGATGGTTTACGCGAATAAGCCGACGACGACTCAAGCCTTAAAAGAGGAAATTGGACGCTGCATTAATGAAATACCGCAGCATTCATGCAAAACGGTCATTGAAAATTTCATTAAAAGATCGCGTGCATGCCAGCAAAGCCGCGGCGGCCTTCTGCACGATATATTGTTCCATACATAACCTCATTCTGTCTACTTTACGATATAATAAAGTTTCACGATTTTTTTTTAAATATCTGTGTTTTATTTAAAATTTAAAAATTGCGTTCTTCTTGGGACACCCTTTAATTAAAACTTACACCTACAAACTTAAATTTCCTTAAAATGTTACATAGATTAAATTAAAAAGGAATCTGAAATGAAGATACCGACTCATGTCAAAAAATAGGACATCCACTTAAAATAGCACTAAAAAGTTTTTTTAGTTCTAAAAATCAGACCTTAAAAGTAAAAAAATATTCACTAAAAAATTTTTCAAAACAGAAATTACCAAAATAAAACAATATGATAAATTCGTTGATGTTTTAACAATTTTAAAGATTTTTAAGCCTTTGATTTTTTTTCATTTTGTATAAAATATTTAAAAAAAAAGTAAGTAAAATAAAAAAATTTTGTTGCTCGATAAAAATAATAAATTTAAAATTTTGTACTCATAATAATAATATTTAGTCTTTTTTTTTTGCTGATTTTAGCAAACAGATTTTAAATTCCACTTTACAAAAAGTTGACTAAAATTTAGTAGCGGCTTCTAATTTTTTTTACTAATTTCATTGTATTACACGTCAGCAGACACCCAGCAAAAAAAACATGGTAGTCATTCTGTGACTATAAATTCTTTCATTGCTCTCTAAACTTCAGTTGACATTCTTTTATGATTTTTAGGTGTTATTCTAAGGCACTTTCAAGAGCATTCATGTGTTCATATTTCAAATGCAGTGATCTGGATATAAACCCGATGCATATCTTAAAATATCACTCTTCATTACTTCTAAAGCATAAGTTATAGTATATCGTATATCGTTACCTTAGTCCGAAAACCTGGTAAGTCACATATTTATGAAAATTGAGATTTTGTCACAGAAAAATAGAACAACTCAAAACACATCATTTACAACAAAAAAAGTTACCATTATGTTGTTCCAACTTGTTGTTTTGCAGTGGTACGAAAATCTGTTAAGTCCCATAAATAACAAAATATTAAAAAAAACACTTGTTAAGTCCAATGAATTTCAATATTTTTTGTAATCATGTTAAACTAGATTTTTTGTTCATTTAAATTAAACAAAGTCTTTGCGAAATTTACATAAAAAAATATTTAGTTACATTAAAAACATACCAATCAGGTAACTATTACTATTACAACTTTTGGTCAAACATTGATTTGTTATAAACCTCATTAGAAATTTCCATGGATTCTGCTTATAAAACTAACACCAGTAGTAACGAATATGGGTTTGAATCAGATGACGGGGTTGTAGGCCTTGTTCCCTATGGATTCAATTCTGATTCTGATGATTCATACGAGCTACCTTCTACATCAAAGCAGCGAAACAAGAGAGTCCGCGTTAAAAATTGTTCATGGTTTGATCCCATAAATAAAAAGCGTAGAGAACAGGGGAAAAGTTATTTGGGAAGACAAAATGAAGGTAATCATTGGAATTATAAAAATATAAAAGAGAGACGTACAATGAAGGAAAGATGCAATTGTAACAAAAGTGTTACCATGAAATGTGAAAGTATAACTGATACTGATAGACAAAAAGTATTTACAGAATTTTGGCAAATGAGTTGGAGTGAAAAAAAAATTTTTGTTAATACATTGATTCAAACTGTTCCATGTGTAAGGCCTAGAAATAGAAAAGCTGAAAACAAATCGAAAAGAAGTCGAACATTACAATATTATCTGAAGGTAAATAATACAAATATTAGAGTTTGCAAAACATTTTTCATTAATACTTTGGGCATTGGTCGACAAACTGTTATCGATTGGGCTAAAAAGCCTTTAGCATCAAGTATTAGTTTAAAGAAAACGGCTCCCAAAATAAGTAACATAACAGAAGAGAGACAATGCCTTAGCCTGTTTTTTGATTCTTTGCCATCATTGGAATCGCATTACTGCCGTGCTAGAACTAATAAAAAATATCTGCTCGCAGAGTGGGGCTCTAAACAAAAGCTTTACGAGTTTTATGTAAATGACTGGTGCTGCAAAAAAGAAATTCGACCTCTATCAATTTCAGTTTTCTTTGAAATGTTTGATGTTAAAAATCTAGCCTTATTTTCTCCCAAAAAAGACCAATGTGAAAAATGTGCAAAATATTCGGTTGGAAACCTCTCACAAGAGGAATATACAATTCACCAAAAAAAGAAGGAAGATGCAAGAAATGAAAAAAACAAAGATAAAGCTGAAGAAACACATGTCTACACAGTTGACCTTCAAGCGGTTTTAATGGCTCCAAAATCCCAAGTGAGCAGCTTATACTACCGCACAAAGTTACAAGTACACAATTTAGTATTTTATAATATAAAAAACCAAAAAGCTTACTGTTTTTTATGGAATGAAGTGGAAGGTGGATTAGGTGCTGAAGAGTTTGCAAGTATTTGGACTTATTTTAAAAAAAGTTCTTTGTGGAAATGAAAATCCAGGAAAATTAATTTTTTTAGCGATGGTTGTACTTATCAAAATCGCAATTGCGTGATGAGTAACGCCTTGCTTAATATAGCAATAAAACAAAACATTATGATTGAACAAAAAATTCTTGAAATCGGCCATACACAAATGGAGGCAGACAGTGTACACTCCTCCATAGAACGAGCTATAAGAAATAGAAATATTGATGTCCCCGCTGAATATATTAGTATATGTAAAACAGCAAGAAAGAAACCTGAACCCTATGATGTCACTTATTTAGATTATTCGTTTTTTAAAAATTTTAACAACGTTCAATTTTTTAAAAGTATTCGGCCCGGAAATGGTAAAGGAGATCCTAAAGTAACCGATATTCGTGGTATTAAATATACTCCAAATAGCGAAATATATTTTAAACTTACATTTTCTGATGACTGGAAAATTCTTCCTCAAAGAATAAATACAAAAATAAGCGCTTTGGAGTTTTCAAATTTGCAACAACTCTACTTGGAAAAAAGAAAGATAACTGCTAAGAAATATGAAGATTTGCAATACTTAAAATCAACTCTTCCTAAAGACCACCACCAATTTCATGATAATTTACCTCATCAATGATTTTTTTTTTATTTTTATTACTTTATTTTATAAAATGTGAATTAATTTAGTTATTTTTGTCAGCGGCAATGAAGTAAGCCTGCATTATGTTGTTATTTGTTTTAAAATAATAAAAAAATAATATAAAAAACCACAAAAATCATTTAACAATAAAAAATCAATACTAAACATATTTACAGAAAATCTGGTAAGTCCATAGAAACTTTTGAAAAATATAAACTGTAAATCTGTTAAGTCACAAATCAGCTTATAACTCAAAAACTACTTTATTTTAAAATTTGAAGATTATTGGTATAAAAGCCATACAAATAGAGGAATAAAATGGCGTTTACGGATTTTAAAAATATAAACAACAAAAGAAGTTATTAAGTTTTTTGTCTCTCCTGAACAATTTGAATTATAGGACTTACCAGGTTTTCGGACTAAGGTAACGATATATTTTTTGAATCTAAAGCATTTATTCAAATTAAAAAAATTGTTCTGATGAAATTTTTTAATTTTTTTATTAAATAATTTTTTATATTTTAGTTTAAAATTTCATGAGGGTTAGAATTTATGCAGTTTTGCAATTTTTATAAAAGTTTTGAAAAATCAAGAAAAACACATTTTTTGACCCTTAATTGGAACTAGCTGGCCAGTCATTTGCATTTTTTCAGATTTAAATATTTATGACGCATTTTTGCATTACGCATTACGCATTTTTGCATTATGTTTCCATTTCCAATTTTAATTCAGAATTTCCATTTTCCATTTCCAATTTTAATTCAGAATTTATCAAAATAATTTAAAAATTGCATAAAAATTATTTCAAATTGCCCAAAAAAGTTTTAAAATTGTCTAAAAATGTTTCAAAATTGTACAACCAGTTTTTAAATTATAAAAAAATATTTTAAAATTTGTCTAAACATTCATTAAAATTTTTGAAAAATGTTTCAAAAAATATTTTCACTAATGCAGAATTATTTATTTGTTCTTTAAACTTATTTTTCTGCATTCTTGTGAAATATATGTTCATCAAAGCTTAAGTACTACAAAGTATATGAACATTTTCCACTCATGCATAAGAATACCTAATCATTGTATTATCATTGCTTCCTTAGAGTACAGTATGAGTAATGCTAGTAGCTACATTTGAATACTTCCATCCTACGACACGCTAATGTTAAATTCATCGATGAAACCATCAGAAAAGAAATGATGCCTTTGCCATAGTAGTGATGCTTTTATTGCTTCTTTGGCAGCTTCATTTTTGCTGGACATGTGTTGCTAAGATTAGCAAAAATTCCGCTGGGCTCAAATAAGCAAAATTTCCCGTAATAACAGCAAAATTTTTAGTTGCCATTACAGACTTTTTTTTGGTAAGAGTACTGTTTAATTTTTTTTATTAAGTTTTTTTTTTAATATAAAATTTAAAAATTTAAGGGGACCGTGAGGTTTTCAAAAAATTCTAAATTAATCAGTAATATTAGAGCCATCAATGTTATGCCAAAGGCATGTGCAATAAATTGATTTATATGATTAATGCATTATGATGTCATTTCGCCAACTTAAAAAAAAAAAAATTCTATTCATACCAAACCACTGTGCCATCATATTCTTTATCCTACATATTGTTGAATTCAACATGAAAAAAATTACTGTAACATATGTTTTGCTATATATTTTTTTTTTTGGTGTGTTCGTTTCTGCTAAGAAACAGATTTAAGCCACTAATTCAGCATTTCTTAACCAATACAATACAAAAAATATAGTGGCAAGTACTTGGGTATTTCTATTGGCCATATAATACAAACTACAATATTCCATAGAAGAAGTGTATGGATTCACTTAAGTGGTAACCATAAGTTTCTTTTCTTTAAGATTCTTTTCTGTGTTCTATTGTGTATTTAAGTCACGTACCGAAGATATGCGACATTTGAACTATGTATAGTTTTAGTTTTGAAGTTATCTTCTTTTTTTGCCACTTCAAACCAAAAAGGACCAACAAATGTAAAAGAAAGTTCAAAAAAAAAAAAAAAACTAAACGAAATAAGATAAATATTTCTTTCTTTTTGCTAAAGTCATCAAAATATGGTGCAGTTAAAAAAAAAAAAAGAAAATGATATAAAACGAAACTAGTCAAAAGTCATTAAACTTGTGTTGAAATGTTTGAACTACAAATTTAAGTACTCGTATTTATTATAACAACATTTAACATTTTAATTTTATATGTTCACATTATCAACATCATTGAAAGCCTTTCATTTAGAACATTTCAAAATGATTAAAATATACAACATATTTTATACTAGTTATACAACTGCAGTAGAGAGTGTTAAAAGCATCTAACTATTTCAAAAATTTCATACATAAACGAAAATTGAATTTTACAATTATTCTAAACAACCTAAAAAAACATTAGAGTGGCATTTTTATTTTATGGTGAAAATAGAAATGTTAAAAATTATTATAAATTCCATATAAAGTTCTATAGTTTTTTTAAGCTTAACTTTAACTTTTTTAAAAAAATAGTTTGAAGCAAATTTAGTTCCACATAAAAAGTTTGAGATAAATGGAACATATTTGAAGAATTGTATACTCAGAATATTTTGTAGTTACTGTTTGTAGTAAAATAGAAAAGTTGTTCATTCCATTTAAAAATAAAGGAACATACATTTATTTTTCAAAGAAATATCTATTTTAACTTTTTTATACATTTGTTCGAAATAATTTACTATCATTTACCGATTTTTTTTTTAGTTTCAATTATTTTTTTCATTTGTTTGAAATTTAATAAAAATTTACCCACAAAACGGAAATTTGTGATTTATTTGTGTCCGTAACAGTTATTATAAATTTAACTTTTGTTTGTTGTGTGTGTTTTGTTTCTGTCCGTTACAGTTGTTTCAAATTTAAATTTTGTTTGCTGTCTGTTTCAAAAAAAAAAAAAGTATTCAAAAAATTCCAATTTGTTTTTTATATAAATTGGTTACATACATATATAAAAAATTATTTCAATTCAAATTACAAGAACTATGTAAGCACACATATATACAGAAACACCTTCACACAAAAAGTGTCTATAGCCATGCATACATACATTTTGTAGTTAAAAAAAAATATATAAAAACAGAAATAATTTCAAATAAATGATAAAATCATTTATTTTTTAAGGAATTGGTAGGTAAAATTTTAACATTTATTTTTACTGACTTATCATTTGTTTCTTACGGATGTAAGAACAATATTTAAAAATAAATAACAAAATCCATTTGGTTTAAATGAAAATTAAGTACACCGGTTTGTAAATGAAATATCATTTCTTTTAAATGGCATTTTCTGTTATTTTAACTTACAAACTATTTAAATGTATCTAATAATAGTTATTTTTCAGGCAGATTTTTTTTTTATAAAAGTTTAGGTTTAAGATTAGTTTTAATTAATAACTTTCTTGACACTATAAGAAATTTCTTGTGATAAAATTATTATTTGCTGAGAAATTTCAAAGAGCAGTACATTAGGAAAATTACGAAGTTCTTACCTAGAATTAAGTTGAAACTATTTATATTTGTTTCTATAAGAAGCATATATATGCCGTAAAAAGTTTGTTTCTTTCGGTTCTGTTGCCAGCAATTGCCTTGATCTCCACCTTTTACCGACTTTCACCACTTTAACATTTAGTTTGCGCTGTCATATATAGGAAGGTTAACGTCTACGTCTGCTTCCTTAGGGACTCCATTCAATCGCCTACACTCACCAAAAAAAATCTGTAATGGCAACTGGAAATTTTGCTGTTACTATGGGAAATTATGCTAATTTGAGCCCAGCGGTATTTTTTGCTAATCTTAGCAACACATGTCTGCTGACGTGTAGTACAATGAAATTAGTAGAAAAATTAGAAGCCGGTATTAAATTTTAGTAGACTTTTTGTAAGGTGGAATTAAAAATCTGTTTGCTAAAATCAGCAAAAAAAATTACTAAATATTATTAATATTAGTAAAAAGCTTTGAATTTATGTTTCTTATCGAGCATCAAAAATTTTGATTATATTTTTTAAAAAACGAATTAATCATTTTGTTTTAATTTGGTAATTTCTGTTTTAAAAAATATTTTGGTCATTTTTTTTTTACTTTTAAGGTTAAATTTTAATTGTTTTTAGGGCAGATTTTTAGAACTAAAAAACCTTTTTAGTGCTATTTTAAGTGGATGTCCTCTTTTTAGACATGAGTCGGTATCTTCACTTCCGATCCCTTTTTTAATATATGTAATATTTTAAGGAAATTTAAGTTTGTAGGTGTAAGTTTTAATTAGAAATAACATTTCCTTCAATATCCACTTTTTTAAAATTAGTAATATTTTTTGCTAATTTTAGCAAATCGGTTTTCAAAAATTTGTAAAATGATTTCTGAAATTAGCAACAAAAATTTGTAAATATTCTGTAAAAATTCTGTAATTTGTAAAATGTATATAGCAAAAAGATTTGCTAAATAATAATTTTTTACTAAAAATCAGTACAAATTTTTACAAATTTGTCTACTAACTTTTTTTCTGAGTGTACAATCGCAATATCTTTACGAAGTGTATGACCTATCCACTTCAATTTATAAAGAATGTAATTGGTAAATATTTACAAAGTGTAAACATCAGAGCTGATGCCATTCCATGTTTCATGTCCATAGAGAAGAATCCAACTTTACCCGAAGTTTCACAGTATCTGGTCATGTATATTCGAGATTTCTAACAACATTTACATGTCGGCCCAGACCTGCATTTGCTTGTCCTTGGATGCTATTATTTATCCATTTTTGAGGGTCTTTCACCAAGTACAGTAGCTTTTGTTACTTTTCTTATGGCTCCATACAAGTCTCTACTGCGATAAGTTTCTGCAACAACTTGAGTTTCGGTGTTCTCAACAACGTAGGGATTCTTTAATTTGCATATATTGACTTTGATCCTGAATGATGTCTTGTTCTTTTTTATTGCAACTATTTTTTATTTTCGCTCCATTTCCGGCTAATAGTGATGTGATGACTTTGATTTTCAGTCATATGATTTGGAAAAGGCCATGAGAAAAAAACGAGCAACATATTTTTTATTTTATTTATTTTTTTCAAAAAATTTTTAAGACAAAATAAAAAAAAAATCAAGGGCTTAAAAAAATAGTAAAAACATAAAAAAATTTATCATTTTGTTAATATTTGCTAATTTTTTACTTTGAAAAATATTTTTAATAATTTTTTTGCATTTTAAGTTTAAATTTTAATTGTTTTAAGGGCTGATTTAAAACTAAAAAAGTTTTTACTTCTAAAGGGTGTCCCAAGAAGAACGCAATTTTTAAATCTGGCAACATTCGAAGTGTCATTGTTTGACATTTGAACAATTGTTATTGTTTGCTAGTAGAAGGTACGAGGTTAGTAAAAATGGAGCGCTACACGAATGAACAACGCATTCTCATTGTGAAATTGTTTTACCAAAATGGTGAAAGTTTTGCGGCTACAGTTCGCAAATTGCGATCAATTTGGGGTCACAATAATGCTCCAAAAGAGTCAACTGTAAAGAGATTAATGGATAAATTTGCCGAAACTGGGTCTGTTAGTGATGTAAAGACAACAACGCGCCATCGACCAGGTCGATCGACCAAAAATGTCGCAGCTGTACGTGATGATGTCGCTCAAACTCCATCCACCTCAATTCGACACCGAGCTCAGCAAATTGGTGTCTCCAAATCCACTTTGCAGCGAATTTTGACGAAAGATTTGCATCTTCATGCATACAAAGTTCGATTGACTCAGGAACTGAAGCCAGCTAACCATGGGCAGCGAAGGGAGTTCGTTAATTGGGTATTGGAGAGACAACATGAAAATGCTGATTTTGCCGATAAAATCATCTTCAGTGACGAGGCCCATTTGCATCTTGATGGCTTCGTCAATAGGCAGAATTGTCGCATTTGGGGTGAGGAAAATCCTCGAGTGATTCACGAGAAACAAATGCATCCTCAACGTGTCACTGTGTGGTGTGGTTTTTGGGCTGGAGGAATCATTGGACCTTTTTTTTATGAAAATGAGGCAGGTCAAGCGCAAACAGTCAATGGTGTTCGGTATCGTGAAATGATAACCAGTTTTTTCTTGCCTAGAATTGAAGAAATGAATGTGGAGGGCATGTGGTTCCAACAAGACGGCGCCACATGTCATACAGCCAGAGAAACAATTCAATTGCTGCATCAGTCATTTCCCGGTCGTGTTATTTCGCGTTTTGGAGATCAGAATTGGCCGCCTAGATCGTGCGATTTAACACTATTAGATTTTTTTCTTTGGGGCTTTTTGAAGTCAATGGTTTACGCGAATAAGCCGACGACGACTCAAGCCTTAAAAGAGGAAATTGGACGCTGCATTAATGAAATACCGCAGCATTCATGCAAAATAGTCATTGAAAATTTCATTAAAAGATCGCGTGCATGCCAGCAAAGCCGCGGCGGTCATCTGCACGATATATTGTTCCATACATAACCTCATTCTGTCTACTTTACGATATAATAAAGTTTCACGATTTTTTTTTTTAAATAACTGTGTTTTATTTAAAATTTAAAAATTGCGTTCTTCTTGGGACACCCTTATTTTATGTGGATGTCCTATTCTTGGACATGAAAAGTATCTTCACTTCCGATCCTTTTTTTCAACCTATAAAACATTTTAAGGCAATTTAAGTTTATATGTATAAATTTAAATTATTAACAATAAAATGTCCTTCAATATACACATTTTTAAAATTAGTAAGAGACATGTCGGTAGACTAGTTGATAACGTGCTAGCTTATCAGTGCCGGGGTCGTGGGTTCGATTCCCACCAGAGGCTCTGGTCTATTTTCGTTACAACGAACCGATAGCCTTTGTTGCTAGTGCTCGGTTAGGGTATCAGGATATAATTTTTATTTTCTGAAGTTAGCCACAAAAATTTGTTAACATTCTGTAAAAATTCTGTAGTTTGTAAAACGTAAATAACAAAAAAAAATTGTTTAACTAAAAATCACTACAAAAATAAAAAAACTTTTTTTTTCTGAGTGTAGTGTTTCTGGATAGTTGACTTGGTTTTCTCCATATGGTAGATGATAGGTAAAACCTCTGTGGGGACTCGTACGAATTATAAATGAATTTTCCTTATAATATGTTGTGCGATCCACTGGACAGTGGCCTACAAAATGGTGTGCTCTACTAGATAAGCAAGTATTCCGAATATAAAGCCGGTCTGTAAGGATCGGTTCACTTATGTCGGCAGTACAATTCTCATGGTAATATCGAAATGAAACAGATTCCGACGATGCTGCAATGAGTCAGTAGAGCTGAATACCCTACTGTTATTAATGAGAGCCGATGCCCTCTTTAAAAGCTCTCTCAATCTCCTGCCCATATATGGGAGTTGTATTCCATACTGTTGAAATAACAATACTGAAATATCTGAATACCAATTCTGAAACCTCTTAACACTACCGTTATCTACATTGCTGTTGTTGTTGTTGTTGAAATTTAAATGCCACCCAAATTTTCCCACACATACATATGTACATATATGTATATGTGTATCTTGTTCACCTACACAACATGTTTAGCCTGTGAAGTTTGTGTCTGTTGTGCATAAAGTTTATTTTATTTATATATTTGTAGAATATAAACTAAATTATAGTAAAATTTATTGAGTTTTCGTGTTAACCATGCATAATTGAGTTTTACGAATTTTAAACAAGAAGAATGTCAACAATTAAAACGATTTATTGGTAACTCGACTAAAGCCAAGTATACATTGTACACGTATGTATGTGTGTATGTTATACTGTTTGAATGGCTCTGTTTAGTATCACAGGGTGACACAAAAGTATTAAAAGATGCTGTTATTTTAAAATTAGTAAAAATACTCAGTATAAGAATTTTGTATAAAATCATTTAATTTTTAAGTGTATTCAAAACCTTAATGACGACATTAAATTATCAAATTTTATAAGAAGTATACAAATTGATCTCCAAATATTTTAATAGTTACGGTTTATGCTGTGTCATTTCGTATAAAATTTGTTGGCAGCCACTTGAACAATTTTAAATTAGCAACACAACGCATATTTTTTACACATTTTCACAGATAATACACATATATAAAACAAGTGATATATGTCAAAAGTTAGCAAAGAGAGAGAGAGAGAGAAATTAGAAACTCCATGTAGTTTACATATGTATAACTTTTTAAATCTAGACTTCTTGACTTTCGGTTCATATCTGTGTAAAATATATGATTTTTTCATTAAGAAACTAAATTACTGTTAAAGGATATCGTATCACCACATTTGTGTCACCTTGTACAAGTCAAAAGTGTATATATGATTACGAATATGTTTATTTACATATATTGTTGGTTGCCTACACGAACATATTGATATATTTGTAGTTAGTTTAAATATATAATGTACATATATTGTGTATACAACCAAAGATATTTGTTGATTATTTTTTTTTTTTAAAGAAAATGCACAATATACGATTAAATATAATACGACTTTTAGTACAGTGCGGTACAATATTCGGTAAAAATGTTCTGTGTTAGTAGACACTAATAGTCAAAATGGGGACCTACAAGCCAAATTTTATATACCTGGCACTCGCAATTTGGCCTGGGTGATTAAGAGTGCATGCCTCTTTATATAAATTTTACTACTTTATTTTACTCCAAAGAGTATATTCTCAATGAATTAAAAATGCTTATTTTAAATTTTAGGTTTTTTAGCATGGGGTTCGGTCAGGTCATTAAGGGAGATTTAAAGTTCCTAGCTACAGAAGTTTGAACTAAATGACAACGGGGCACTGCCCCTCTTTCTATTAATTTATTTATTTATTTATTTATTCATTTATTTATTTCGTCTATGGAAAATTAGCATAATTTGTGGAAAAGTATTTAACATTAAGAAATAGATAGTATCTTGATAAGCGATGTGGAATATTTATGTTGTGCTAACTAGGAAATCTGAATGTAAATCTCCATTATTCAACTTTATTAAAAAACCCATCTAAAAATCGAAATATATATGAGTCATACATGGGCCTGTATATGATCATACATGGGCATACATGGTCATATACGTCCATACATTGTCAATATATGACCATACATGATCTCATATATGATCATATATCTTCGGATCCGAAATTTGAGGGTATATGGACGTATATGATCATATACGAGCATACATGAATAATATATGAGCATGTATGATAACATATGCACATATATCACCATATACCCTCAAATTTCGGATCCGAAGATATATGGTCATATATGAGATCATGTATGGACGTATATGACCATGTATGCCCATGTATGATCATATACAAGCCCATGTATGTCATGTATGTTCATATATATTTCGATTTTTACATGGGAAGTTACATTTAACATTTTACGGCGACTAGAAAGTGTAGGAAGCTTTATAAGGGCAAGATGGTTTTTGTAGGGAGGTAAATGCGCAGAAAGATTCCCACATATTTTAAATTTAAGGTTTCTAGACAAATGGGTTTCGGCAGATTGTAAGGAGGAACAGTTTTATTCCTTTTGAACATACCTGAGCGATCTCAATTACATTTATCAATTCTTCAATTGTATAACTTGTTCATATTAATAATTCCATAAGACCTACGCTCACGTTTGTGGGATTAAACTTTTCCTTGGAAAAGTTCAAAACTTTTTAATGCTAGATATGGGGATTTAAAAATATTTCTGTTTACTTCATTATAGGCAATTACTCATTTATATCTATTAAATGTAATTGAAGTAATTGCATGATATTTAAGAACACAAAAATATTAATTTTTTCCCATGACTGGTAGTAAAAAGTTGTGAAATTTTCCAAGGAAAAGTTTAATCCCACAAACGTCAGCGTAAGTCTGAAAGAATTATTAATATGAACAAATTACTCAATTGAAGAATTGCTAAATGTAATTGAGATCGCCTAGGTATGCTTTTTAACCCCTTTTTTTAAGACCTCTCTAATGAAAATTCTTAAATGTAACATCAGTTACTTAGCCTATAAGTTAAAATAACTGAAAATGTCATTTACAATAAATGATATTTCATTTAAAAACCGGTCTACTTAATTTTAATTTAAATTAAATGCTATTTGTTATTTATTTTTAAATGTTGATTAATCAACTGACACATCTGTAAGAAACAAATGATATAATCAGTTAAAATTAATGTTAAAATTTTACCTACCAATTCCTTAAAAATAAATGTTTTTTTATTTATTTAAAATTGTTTCCGTTTTTGTTTTTTTATAACCTTCACCAAAGGTGGAAGGGTATATATAAGTTTGTCATTCATTCTACAATATTGATCTTAGACCCGGTTCGGTTCCTACACAAGACACAATTCAACTTTTTTTTGTACTTTTTTTTATTTTCTTACGACTTTTTGTTTTTTTTTACCATTTAATAATTAATTAAAATAAAATTTTATATTAATAATTAAATAATCCATAAATAGGCTAAAACATAAAAATTTGTATAAAAACCCTCTGATACAACAAAATACAAACGGTTTTATTTTTATTTTTTGCTCCGATTTAAAACAATTTATAAAAAGATTTTTAAACCAATTTATTTCTCATATATTATTTTAGAGTTGTAATATGACATATGGGTACGTCTTATATAGCAAAAGATCGATATTCTTTAGTATAACATATTAGCTAAAAACAAACTCGGAAATATCGGTTCAGATTCAAAAAAGTTATGCCCAAAACATATTTTTTTTAAGTACCTATTTTTTGGAACCATAAATCTTCCCGAGTTCAAGCTTTATCACCAAACTAAATGGGTTATTTCCTCATAAAGGCGTCCGTATATAAATCTGTCCATTCCATATATGTCCATACATAAATTTCTTTTTTCTCCCAACCATGGTGAAGGGTATATAAGATTCGGCATAGCCGAATTTAGCCGCTCTAACTTGTTTTTTAATATACTCGCACAATACAAAATGTATGCATGCATATGAAGCTATAAACACTTTTTGTGTGATTGTGTTTGTGTATGTAAGTGTGTTTATGAAGTTTTTGTAATTTGAACTGAAACAATTTTGTATATATACAACCAATTTAAATAAAAAAACAAATTAAAATTTTATGAATATTTTTTTTTGAAACAGACAGCAAACAAAATTTAAATTTGTTATAACTGCTACGGACACAAATTAACCACAAGTTTCCGTTCTGTGGGTAAATTTTTATTAAATTTCAAGCAAATGAAACTGAAAAAAATGGTAAATGATAGTAAATTATTGCGAATAAATGTACAAAAAAGTTGAAAAATAAATGTATGTTCCTTTATTTTTAAATGGAACGGAAAACTTTTTTATTAAACTACAAACAGTTAACTACATAATATTCTGAGTGTATTCTTTAAATTTCATGTTAAGGGGAGATTTTTTGGAATTTGAACCCTAATTTTTACCCCGTTCCAAAAAGCAACTTATAAGCTCACATTCCAGTGAACGGATATTTTAAATTTTAGATTTCTAGCCAAAGAGGTTTGGGACGGCCAACTATATAGAGAGAGAGACTTCCCCTTTAAAAGTCTTAAAGGTACCCCATTAGTTAATTGCCCATAAAATAGTTTGTTAAATTAAAATAACAGAAAATACCATTTACTAGAGATGAAAAATCGGTCAACTTACTTTTTATATAAATCAAATGGGCTTTGTTATTTAATTTTAAAAGTTGTTTAAGCAACTGACACATCAGTAAAAAACAAATGACTAATCAGTTAGAAATAAAACTTTACCCACCAATTCCGTAAAAAATAACTGACTATTCATTAACTTTAAATTGTTTCCATTTATTGAATTTTTGCTTGTTTTTTAAACTACAAAATGTATACTCACAAAGTCTATAGACACATTTTGTGTGAATGACCATATGTGAGTATGCGTTTGCGTTTATATAATTCTTGTAACTTTAAATTGAAATAATTTAAAGAATTTAAATAAAAAACAAATTGGAAGTTTTTGAATCAGACAGCAAAGAAAATTTAAATTTGTAATAACTGTAACGGAAACATATAAACCACAAATTTCTGTTTTGTGAGAAATTTTTTTATTAAATTTCAAACAAATAAAAAAAAAAATTAAACTGAAAAAATCGGTAAATGACAGTAAATTATTTTGAACAAATGTATAAATAGTTAAAATAAATATTTCTTGGAAAAATAAATGTATGTTCCTTTATTATTAGCTGAAGTTAAAACTTTTTTTTTATTAAACTATACAAATTTAACTAAATAATATTCTGTGTTCTTTCTAAAATTTCTGCTATTGAGTGTTTTTTGTTAAGTCATTCAAAATGATTTGTAGCATATTTTTAACATATATTTTTGTTTAAAACTTCTTGTGGTAAAAGTGCTTAGAATATTAATAAAATAATAAAAAGTCCGTAGAATTCAAGAGTTGCTTTGTACAAAAAGGTTTCTTATACAAAGAACTAGATTTTTAAAAAATTTTATTGTAAGAATCTCAGATTCTACAAACTAAAAAAAACTTAGATTCTAAAAAAATTCATAGATTCTGAGGAATTTTCATCATTAGAAATACTTAGATTCTAAGAAATTTTTTTAGTATAAATATTCTTAGATTCTAAGGACTTTTTCTAAAAGGAAAATTCTGCAACTCTGAGGGCTAAAAAAAAATTAAAAAGGTCCTTAGAATCTAAGAATTTTTCAATTCGAAAAAGTCCATAGAATCTAGGTTTTTTTTTTTATTAAAAAATTCCTTAAATTTTAAAAATTTTTATGGTTACTTTATTATCATAATATGATAACTATATTATAGTACGACTATGATTTTCACAATGTTACAGTTAGCGACTGATGTGCGAAAATATTATACAACCCTGGACAAAGTTATAAAAATTTACAAAAATATTATGAAATTGTTTGTCTTTAGGTCATACATTTTTAAAAATAAAAATCCAAATATTTTGTATTTGAATTTTAATATTTTATTTTTCCGATATTTCAATTTTTTACAAAATTATTACATTTTTTACAAGTGTTCAGGGATTATCTCTGCACCGGTAGCAATGCTGAAGGGGTGACCAAAAATTGGACCCTCCAAATGGTAAAAATTAAGTCCCAGAGATTGTTCGTTCGGTTTATAATTAAGAATTGGACATCCAATTCTAAAAAAATATCTAAATGCATCACTCTTAAGGTACGGAATAATCAATAAGGTAATCAATAAGGTATGGATTTAAAAGACTTTAAATTCTATACAAAAAGTTGTACATTTCTGCATTATCAGTTTATAGTAAATGGGTCCTAACAATTACATACCTATAATAAATTCTTAAAACCTACAAACTAATAGTAAAAATATTCTCATGTATGTTGTATAGTTTATGATACAAACTTTGTAGAATGCAAATATATATCCTCCACCAGTTGCTGTTCATTCACAAATGCATAGTACACAATTCCTTCAGGTCCTTTTAAAAATGGAAGCAGGAAAAAAAAACCCAAAACACTTATAAGCCCATTTTCTCTAGTGTAGGCAGAAAATTTACTGCAAACCATACATAAACTAAAAGTAATGTGCACGTAATACATAAAATATTGTGTATGAAGCCCATATTAAAAGTATGGAATAGTTTAGAGTAAACTGCAAAAAAAGGACGTATGAAAAAAGTACAAAATATAAATTCATTTTAAGAGAATTTAAATAAAATTCAAATAAAATTGCAGCAAATCATGTTATCTTACGTCCTTAGCATTTACCTTTTTCATGTGGAAGGAAGTGTGTCCTATGTGGAAGTAGGTTTTTTTTTTTTTTTTTGTTTTTCATTTTATTATTAGCTTTTGTAATGTCTCCTAAATGCTAAAGGAGTAACAATGTGTGTAACAATTTTTATACATTTTACATTTAGTTGTTGTTGCTCATTTTCTTCTCACAGCAGTCAAATAGTTTTCTTATCCCAGTTTTCTATTTATTTTTATAACGGAAGTTAAGAATAGCAAGAAAATTTCATAAACTATTTATTGTGAACATGCAATTGTGACTTTAAAGAAAGTATATAATTTGTAATTTGCATAATATGATTAAGGGAAATTTAATAAATAAGTTACACATTTTTATTAGTTTTAGGAAAATTTACATACTGATTTTTTGATAATGAAAAACAATTTACTCTGTGTTGACTCATTTATTGGTAGTTGATATCTAGAGTACACGCGGAGAAAAAACATTATCGGGGCAATCATATTCAAAAAGTATCCTATTTTTCGGATTATAATTATGCCAACCATAGTCGTACCATAATATATTTAGAATATTATGATAATAAAATAACTATAATATGACCATACAGTTTGAAACTATGAAAAAAGTTCTTTAAATGTAAAAATATTTTTTTAAGAAATGTTTTTTCTATAGAAAAAATTTGATATTAATTACTTTTTCAAGAAAATTTCTTTTAGTCTATGGATTTATTAAAAAAAAACAAACTTGAAAAAAATTTTCAAATTCTAAGGACTTTTTTTAAATATAAAAACATAGATTCTATGGAATTTTTCTTATAGAAAAATTCATAGATTCTAAGAACATTTTTAAGATTTTTTTTAGAATCTTTCTACTAGAAAAAGTTCTTAGAATCGAAGTATTTTTCATGATGAAAAGTCCTCAGGATCTAAGAACTTTTTAGAATCTAACTGTTTTTAAAAATATTCAAATATTTTTATTTAAGAGACAGTTTGCAGAATCTAAGAATTTTACTTTAAGGAAAAGTCCATATAATCTAAAAATATTAGGAATATTTCTAAAAATCAAGTATTTAGTATAAGAAACCTTTGTTTACAAAACAACTCTTGGGTTCTAAAGACTTTTTCTCATAAAATATTATTTTATTTAATATTCTGAGTACTTTTTCCACAAGAAAGACAGACGTTATTTAAAACACATTTTTTAAAAACAAATATTATTGTTTATATTGAAGAGAATTAAAAAACATAAAATCTTAATCTTAATATATAATATATTTTTAGGTCATTTTCGAAAATAAAACCCTCCAGGTGGAAATGATCATATATTATCATCTTTACATGAATGACTGAACTGATACAATGTCTTTTATAAAAACAGGACAGTATTATGACTGTTAATGTCAAAGTCATGATTTATTTGATTTATAATTATTTATTTCAGCATTTTATATTTATTTTATATTATCATATTTTTTATAGTCAGAATTTTTTTTTACCACAGTACAGCCAATCATTTTATAATATAGAAAGTGCCAATCATGCACTCACCAAAAAAAGTCTGTAATGGCAACTGAACATTTTGCTGTTATTACGGGAAATTCTGCTAATTTGAGCCCAGCGGTATTTTTTGCTAATCTTAGCAACACATGTCTGCTGACGTGTAGTACAATGAAATTAGTAGAAAAATTAGTAGCCGCTACTAAATTTTAGTAGACTTTTTGTAAAGTGGAATTTAAAATCTGTTTGCTAAAATCAGCAAAAACAAGTAAGAGCGGCTAAATTCGGCTATGCCGAATCTTATATACCCTTCACCATGGTTGGGAAAAAACTGAAGTTTATATATGGACATATATGAAATGGACAGATTTATATACGGACGCCTTTAAGAGGAAATTAACCATTTAGTTTGGAGATAAAACTTGGACTCGGGAAGATTTATGGTTCCAGAAAATATGTATTTTAAAAAAATGTATGTTTTGGGCATAACTTTTTTGTATCTGAACCGATATTTCCGAGTTTTTCAGCAAATATGTTATACTAAAGATTTTCGATCTTTTGCTATATAAGACGTATCCATAGGTCATAATACAGCTCTAGAATAGTGTTTGTTGTTTGTGTATAAAAGGTGAAGAGGTGAAAGAAAAGAATTTCAACAAATCGTTAAAAGAAATCACTAGAACTGCATGTGTTTTATTTCTACAAAATAGTTTGATTTAGCTGGCAAATTTGCATTTAGGATTTTATTTCGGTTTTTTATTAGAAATATTTGTAATTTCTTTAGCTTAATTTTAAAAATTTTAAGGAAAATAGTTTATAATTTTTTTTATAAATTATTATAAGTTATGACCTAAAATAGTTGCACTCAAAGGTAAATTATGTATAAAATTTTCTTAATATGTGAGAAATAAATGGTTTAAAAATCTTTTTATAAATTCTTTTAAATCTTAGCAAATAATAGAAATAAAACCGTTTGTATTTTGTTTGTATCAGAGGGTTTTTATACAAATTTTGATGTTTTTAGCCTATTTATGGATTATTTAATTATTAATATAAAATTTTATTTAAATTAATTATTAAATGTAAAAAAAAACAAAAAATAAACAAAAAAAAAAATCTTAACGAACCCGCGACCCTTCCACCTGTGGTGAAAGGTATAAAAACGTTTGTATTTTGTTTGTATCAGAGGGTTTTCATAAAAATGTTGATGTTTTTAGCCTATTTATGGATTATTTAATTATTAATATAAAATTTTATATAAATTAATTATTAAATGTTAAAAAAAAACAAAAATAAGCAAAAAAAAAGTCTTAAGAAAATAATAAAAAAAAAAATGTACAAAAAAAAAGTGAATTGACCTCACCGAGATTTGAACCTCGAACCCCACGGCCTTAGAGAAAAAAAAAGTATTTGTGACACAGCGTCTAGACAACTAAGCTTTTGAAGCTCACACAAAATCATCGTCAATAGAGGTACATATATAAAAGTCTTCGTTAATTAGAGATTTGTTTGGTTTTTATTTAAATGACAAATCTTTATATGTGTGTTGTTTGTGTATAAAAGGTGGAGATGAAAGACAAGAATTTTAATTATTAATATAAAATTTTATATAAATTAATTATTAAATGTTAAAAAAAAAAACAAAAATAAGCAAAAAAAAGTCTTAAGAAAATAATAAAAAAAAAATGTACAAAAAAAAAGTGAATTGACCTCACCGAGATTTGAACCTCGAACCCCACGGCCTTAGAGAAAAAAAAGTATTTGTGACACAGCGTCTAGACAACTAAGCTATTGAAGCTCACACAAAATCATCGTCAATAGAATAACATATATAAAAGTCTTCGTTAATTAGAGATTTGTTTGGTTTTTATTTAAATGACAAATCTTTGTATGTGTGTTGTTTGTGTATAAAAGCATAGAGGAAGAATAGTATAGAGGATGCAACGCCGTCAGCGGCCAAATAAAATATTATACAGAATACAAAGGTTCGGAAACTTGGAGAAAACAGGGGAAAATTGAGCAAATTTCCCTGATTTCTGCAAAAATTTGAGTAACTTTCCCTGTTTTTAAACCTTTTTTTTTCAAATCCAATTGAGAAATCTGCTAAAACTAATTGGATTTGCAAAGAAAGAAAGAGAAAGAAAGAGAACGTTTTTTACGACGTGAGAGACATCGTCATGGTGTGATAAAAGGTGGAGACACACCATGACGATGTCTCTCACGTCGTAAAAAACGTTCTCTTTCTTTTGTATGTGCAGATTTCAAAGGTTCAGCTTATTTTCAAATTGGTTTTTTTGCGATTCCAATTGAATTTCTTTGCAAATCCAATTAGTTTTAGCAGATTTCTCAATTGGATTTGAAAAAAAAGGTTTAAAAACAGGGAAAGTTACTCAAACTTTTGCAGAAATCAGGGAAATTTGCTCAATTTTTCCCTGTTTTCTCCAAGTTTCCGAACCTTTGTATTCTGTATAATATTTTATTTGGCCGCTGACGGCGTTGCATCCTCTATACTATTCATCCTCTATGGTGGAGATGAAAGAAAAGAATTTTAACACATGGATGTGTTGTTATGCTCAAAATTCTACATACATATTAAACAAAGGGATTTTACTGGAAAAATTAGAGGTAGTCCTGGTTTTTTGCTAATATCTCAGCCATTTATTAACCGATCTGTCTGATTTTTAATAGCAAACAGAAATGGATCACATGTAACAGAAATAAAAAAGAATCAAGTCCTCATCATGTCTGGGTTCTTCGGAAAACCCATTTCAACACACAGACGGACAGACCGACAGACGGACAGACGGACATCGTTAAATCAACTTCGCTCTTCATAAGGACCCAGAATATATATACTTTATAGGGTCTAAGATCAATATTGTAGAAATTACAAACGGAATGACAAACTTATATATACCCTTCCACCTGTGGTGAAGGGTATACAAATTACTAAATATTATTAATATTAGTAAAAAGCTCTAAATTTATTTTTCTTATCGAGCATCAAAAATTTTGATTATATTTTTTAAAAAATATTTTATACAAAATGAAAAAAAAAAATCAATAAAATTTGTTAAAACATAAACGAATTTATCATTTTGTTTTAATTTGATAATTTCTGTTTTGAAAAACATTTTGGTCAATTTTTTTTTTACTTTTAAGGTTAAATTTTAATTATTTTTAGGGCGGATTTTTAGAACTAAAAAACCTTTTTAGTGCTATTTTAAATGGATGTCCTCTTTTTATACATGAGTCGGTATCTTTACTTCCGATCCCTTTTTTAGTATATGTAACATTTTAAGGAAATTTAAGTTTGTAGATGTAAGTTTTAATTAGAAATAACATTTCCTTTAATATCCACTTTTTTAAAATTAGTAATATTTTTTGCTAACTTTAGCAAATCGGTTTTCAAAAATTTGTAAAATGATTTCTGAAATTAGCAACAAAAATTGGTAAATATTCTGTAAAAATTCTGTAATTTGTAAAATGTAAATAGCAAAAAGATTTGCTAAATAATGATATTTTACTAAAAATCAGTACAAAAATAGTAGAGTGCGATTGAAAACCGTTTACAATTATTTTACTAACTTTTTTTTCTGAGTGTGAAATAATAAAATATTTACTATAATAATGATGGCAGCGACCATATTGATTGGTAGAAACTATTTATAAAACAATAACTTGATTGTGGCAACCATACCCGGATGCGGCAAATATAACATAGTAGCAGTGATCATGTTGCAACTATGTTTTTGATCTGCATATAGTTGTCACGAGATATAACTAGTTAACTAATTGTGACAGATAAGATTTTGAAATCTCCCTGTTGGAAACATGGGTCAGTGAAAGTTCGAGCGCCTTTCTCCAGACCGGCCTGATAGGACTATCCTGTAACCTCTCCTGTGACCGGTGGAAACAGAACCCGCGACTGGTAAAATATGACAGATCGTATACCCTGTGGCCTATATCGTGGCCGAAAAAACATGACAGATTCAGCACACATCAGTGAATTAGTAAAAATATGCTTGAGAAAACGAAAATTTTTATAATTTGTCTACAATTAATTATTTTGTTAAAATACAAATTTAATTATGTGTTTTGTAATTATTGTTGATCTTTTAAGTTATAATTAAAGTGGGTTTTCTGTTCGACTTGAAATCATATCTAAAATAGTTTCTCTCTATACAAAGAGAAAACAGATTCGTTTTGACAACCGAATTTGTAGCCAATCGAATGGTTCGGTTGTGGTAACTGAATTTTTCGTTTGTGAATACCGAATTGTTATTGAGGCAACGACTAGTTTTAAAGAAAAAAAAATATTATTTCAGGAAACAAATTACAGAATCCATTAAAAAAAAAAATTTGGTTCGTGACCGAACGTGAGTCAAAAATTGCTTCATCGTGCCCATCTATAATCTAACAGTCTTAAAAATTGAACTTAAAATAGCTTAAAATATATTTTATAATTTTGTTAGCAAAAGGAAAAAAAATTTCGAACTTACGCTTTTATGTAATAATTTACTTTGTTGACCACATACTTGGGACTAATGCATCATTGGACCAATTAAGTGATGATTTCATTGCCATCACATTGATAACAATTGTAATGAAATAAATTTCAATACCATTGTTTGAATTAATGATAATGATTTAAGGATAAGGAGTTCATTGATTAATCACAATGTTTTAGAATTTCAGGAAAATCTGCAGTACATTTTTTTAATTTTTTTGATAATGAAATTTATTTTATGTTTTAAATAAATGAGTTTAGTATAATACAATTTAATTTAAAGACAAAAATGTATAGCAAAAAGCTTGTTAAAAGCACGGGAAAAGACTTACACAATGATTGTAAAGTACTTTAAAATATATAGTAAAATATATTACCTTTACCATAGAAATATTTTCATATTTATTTGGAATGTTGTTTGTTATCAAATTTAAGGGCATTTAACATAAGTTCTATTTAACTTAATGTTAGAAAATATTTTATTATTTTTAGGGAGTTAAGTCCTAGTTTTTAGTAAAAAAAAAATATCTAATAAACTTAAATAAAATAATTTTTTTTAACCACGGAAACATTTCCTAACTAAAAGTAAAATTTTTCTATAATTAAGAAATTTTGACCAAATTTTAAGTAAAATTTGTTTTTTAATTTCAAGGAAATTTTTTTTTAATATTGGTAAAAAGTGTCTTTGGTGCCGTTTTGATTACAATTTTTCCTTCAAATAAATTAATTTTTCTAAATTCTTGTTCATTTTTTTTTTGAGTGTAATTGAATTTTTATCATGGTTTCTGCATTTTAAAAATGTCTCCTTAATTTAAAAACAATTTTTCACCATTTTTAGGAGAATGGTGAGTCAATTGACCTCAAAGGAACTATCCCGTGACCGGAATTTCTTTATTTTTCAGTTAGCACCAATAATGTCAACCGGCCGGTTTATTACTTCTATTAAGGTGAGATTAAGTGCTATTACACTTAATTTTAGACAACACTTTGCCGCAGTCCTATTTGTGTATATTTCGTGTCCCGAGATAGAAATTAATCATTTCCTGATTAAAATAAATTCATGAGTTACAAAATACACATTTAGCTATTTTTTTTTAATTTTATTTGAAATATGATGGATCGTCTTGTGTAGGTAGCAATTTGACGCTGGTAGTTTTTGGACCAAAATTTTTGAAAAAATACATTTTTGAGCAATTCCAAAATTTCTTCATTCTGTTGTAATCATAGTTGGTCTACCCTTCTCCGGGGCAGGGCTACCTATAAAGCCGGCCGTGCTGAGAGCTGTGTTGTTGCCTATTTAGAGATAGATTCAGGTTTGAATACATAACTATTAAAAAGGTAGCAAATAAGCAGACGAAATAAAATAAATTATGAAAAATACTGAAAAGGAAGTGGGCTTATCGTCTGATGACAATGCACCCGCCCTATTATGCCGACTGTAGGGTGGTTTGGTAATCGGTCCCAGCTTTAATTAATAAGAACAAAACACTTTAAAATTTCATCATAGAAACAACGCAAAATTCTTTACAAAAAATTCGGGTAATTCGGGAAAGATTTGATCGGGCCTAAAAAAAGTATCTCTGAATATATTCCATTGAGTAGTTCGTGACCTATAGGCAAAAAACTCTTCGTTTCTTTTTATACCCTCCACCATATATGGTGAGGGTATATATCAGTTTGTCATTCCCTTTGAAACATGGTGAAATATAGGTTTAAGACCCCATAAAGTATATATATTCGTGATCCTTATGCAATTTTAAGTCGATTTAGCGATGTCCGTCTGTCTGTCTGTCTGTCTGTCTGTTGAAATGGCGATCACGACGCGAAGACGCAAGCGGGGGTGCCTATTTTTACCCAGATTATTAAACATCCTCCCGAGCAGTTTGGTATTTAAAATGAGCAAAATCGGTTCAGCGGTTCAAAAGTTATGAGTGAAAATGTGAAGGCACCTCTAAATTTTCCATACAAATTTGTACAATTTTTCTATATCTATTTTTTTTTCTGTTAAGTAAGTAAAAATGTTATTAAGTCTTCTTATTGTTCGATTACATTTATTGTCTTACATACTATGAGAATAATAACATTCTTAGAGCTATATGTGTGTTACTCTAATAACTAAGTTATCGTAAAAATCAACCATGTTAAAGTCGCTAACAGAGCAAACCTCTGTAAATAACATTGCTAAAACTAAATAAATAACATTACTAAAACTAAATAACAAAAGTTCGTTACATAAATTGACAAAACATATTCATATTACAGTTCATGCAAAATTTAGTGTATACGTATATCATCTTCAGCCCCTATGGTGGAGGGTATTCAAAGATTCGGCACAGCCAAATTTAGCCCTTTTTTACTTGTTATTTTTTGGATTTTTTGGTGCTCCTTTGAAACAAAAAGTTTTGGGGTAATTTAGAAAAAAGTTGAAAATGCTATAAATTTTGACCCCAAACCATATGACTTCGTTTGCCTACAGTTAATGTTTAATAACGGCATATAAAATAAAAAGTATTAAAAGCAAAAAAAAATCTGAAATTGAAAATTAGTTTGAATTTTTTTTTGTAAAATTTTTACGTTTCCCGTTTTACCAGAATTCCATTATTTTTACTCGATAATACCCTTTCAAGGTCACCATGTGGTGTGCACTTACGTCGAAAAAGGTGATTAGATCTTATTTTTTCTAAGAAGCCAATGGGGACACAATGCATATTTTGAAGGATGCCTTTCCAGCCCGTGTAATCTTGGGTTTTGGTGATTTGGCTTGGGCAGCCAAATCTTCTGATTTGACTGCCTTGGACTTCTGGGAAAATTTAAAGTTATTTATGTACGTGAACAAGTACCGCACCTTGAAGAAAGTAAAGAACAACATTCAAGCCGTAATTGACAACGTGACAGTTATGCAAAAAGTTTATCAAAATACCCCAAATTTGGATGAACGCTTATGGCGGCCATTTGTGGCACGTAATTTTACGCATTTAATTAAATTAAAATTTAAAAATGTGAGTAAGCATAGTGAGATAAAAACTCCCATGACTTTTCATTGTAAACAAAAGCTGTTTACTCTAAAAATCACAGCAAAAATGGTAAACTAAAAAAGGGATTATTCGCAATATCAAAGTAAAGTTGTTAATTATATAACTTTATTCGATCTTATTTTAATATTAATATTCAATTTTTTGAGCTAAAGATCTTTTTTACAAAATTTCTTATTTTCGATATTTCGCTAACAATTTGTTAGCATCTTCAGGAAAACAAAATTTTAATAATTATAAAAAAGTTGACAAACAAACAAATATTTAACATTTAAATATAAAAAATATTTAACATTTAAATATAAATTAAATTTTTAAAAAATTAAATTAACATTTAAACAAATAGAAGTGGTAATTTTATAAACAACATTTTTCTGCTAAAGCTCGTAAAAAATATTTTCATATTGGTTTAATACTTTGGTTTATGAAATTTAACATAATAAATGTTGTTTATAAAATTAAATAACATTATGAAATTAAATTATTATAGTTATTAAAAACATATCTATACATTTAAGTTTCCTAATTTTTTACTAATTAAATATCTTTAATTCTGAGCTAAATTTTCTGTGTCAACTTTAAAGTTCATTCTCTGTGTCAAAGGTGTATTAATGATTTCTAACATTTCTAACATATAACGTTTTTTATAATTATTTTCTGTTCTTACCCAGCAAAAATGAAGCTGCCAAAGAAGCAATAAAAGCATTACTACTATGGCAAATGCATCACTTCATTTCTAATTGTTTCATAGATGAATTTAACATTAGCGTGTCATAGGATGGAAGTATTCAAATAGAGCTACTAGCATTACTCATACTTTACTCTAAGGAAGCAATGATAATATAATGATTAGGTATTCTGATGCATGAGTGCAAAATGTTCATATATTCTGTAGTATATTTCATTAGAATGCAGAAAAAATAAGTTTAAAGAATCGAAATTTATGCATTGATATACAAATACTCTTTATTAAAACAAATAAATAGTTCTGCATTAGTGAAAAAGCGTTTTTAAAACATTTTTCAAAAATTTTAATGAATTTTTTGATAAATTTTAAAATATTTTTGGATAATTTAAAAACTGGTTGTACAATTTGGAAGCATTTTTAGACAATTTTAAAATATTTTTGAACAATATTAAATAATTTTTGCACAATTTTAAAACATTTATGGGCAATTTTAAATAATTTTTACACAATTTTAAAATTATTTTGATAAATTCTGAATTAAAACTGGAAATGGTGTAGTGTTAATTAATAAACATAATGCAAAAATGCACAGATTGTGTCGTCAAAAAAATATTTAAGGTTGAAAAAATGCAAATGACAGGCCAGCTAGTTCCAATTAAAGTTTAAAAAAATCTGTTTTTCTTGATATTTCAAAACTTATATAAAAATTTCAAAACTGCATAAATTCTAACCCTCATGAAATTTTAAACTAAAATATAAAAAATGAGTTAATAAAAACATTAAAAAATTTCATCAGAACTATTTTTTCAATTTGCATTTATGCTTTAGATTCAAAAAATATATGCTTCAGAAGTAATGAAGAGTGATTTTTTAAGATATGCATCGCGTTTATATCCAGATCACTGCCATTTGAAATATGAACACATGAACTCTTTTGGAAGTGCCTTAGAATAACACCAAAAAATCATAAAAGAATGTCAACTGAAGTTTAGGAAGCAATGAAAGAAGTTATAGTCACAGAATGACTACCATTTTTTTGCTGGGTAATATTGAAACATTTTAAAAGTTAGGATGGTGATTTAATATAGAACAATGAGATGACAATGCGGTTTTTTCCGAATTAATAATTCTATGCTTTTGGTCTGATTCATGTCCTGAAATCCTGGCCTTTAATTTATTCTTTGTCGTTCCTATATATACCTTATCACAATTTTCCTGATCATTACCCTGACAAGGTATCTTGTAAACTAAATTTGACATATCCCACTTATCAATTCTATCTTTAGTTTTACTAAATAATTTCCCTAATGTATTTAAATTACGATAAGCTATTCCATATTTCCCTTTATCAAAGATGTTAAATCTCGCCAATCTCTCTGATAATCCAGGGA
The DNA here is from genome assembly GCA_949748255.1 of Eustalomyia histrio. Taxonomy (NCBI): domain Eukaryota; kingdom Metazoa; phylum Arthropoda; class Insecta; order Diptera; family Anthomyiidae; genus Eustalomyia; species Eustalomyia histrio. The sequence continues at coordinate 52,125,981 of OX456525.1, forward strand.
CATATGTCAAAGATTTAAAAATTCGTGGTTCAGTTATGAATGTTCCATTTTGTGTCATCCTATTTCTATATTGACCTATCAATCTATAAGATAACTCAGTTGGAAAACCATTATCTCGTAATATATCTCTGATCTTTATAATGTTTCCTCTATGAAATTCTACATTACTTATTGTCAATACTCTCTCTATAAAATTCTTAGAAATTTTATAAAAAAAAAAAAAAAAAAATTTAGCTTAAAAAATTGAATATTAGTAAAGTTGTTATTTCAAACGGAATTTAAAATGTAAAATTTAAAAAATAAATATAAAATTTAAAAACAACTTTAACAATAAATTATTATAAACTTTCAAACGATGAAAAGTTAGAGGAACAAAAAAAAAAAAAAAAAAACTCACACTAAATAAATACATGCAATCATATATTTAGTAAAACTGACAAACAACAAACAAGAGGAACTTGTTCATATACACACACATTAGTGAGTTTGTGTGTATATGAACTTACACATACTTAACTTCATGAACGAAGGATAAACAGGAAACAGGAAGTAAGCAACAGCATTTCAACACATTTACTTGGTTAGTAGCAAATATCAAGTTGTTTTACATTCCAAAAAAAAAATACTCAAACAAAAACTTATACGTTAGAACTGTCTTCTGGTGGCAAATGAAAACAAAAGAATAATGTGCACTACTTTGTAGCCAGGCTAAAAATGTTACATACTTTTATTTTGAGGTTCAATATATGCAGTTTCTTTGCAACAAATTACCATTGTAACATATCACATGTATGCAGTAAATTGCAATTTTTTATTATGAAATATGAAAACAAAGCAAAAAGAAATATCAAATAGCGTTAGAACAAAAGTGAAATCGTACATTGTAGTACTGCACACACATCGCACTGCACATACAGCGTGCGAGAAAATGAATTGTAAAATATAGCAAAATTTTAGTTTATAAAAAATATTAAAATGCACAAATTAACTCAATTATTTTTAGATACACTATGAAGCTTATAATTTTTTTTAAATTGTCTTACGAATTTGAATATAAATTTTTTTTTTATTTTATTTATTTATTTATTTTTTCAAAAAATATTTTAGACAAAATTAAAAAAAAAAAATGTTCAAAGGCTTAAAAAATAGTAAAAATAAAAACATAAAAGAACTTATCATTCTGTTTTAATTTGCTAATTTTTGTTTTAAAAAATAATTTAAGTAAATTTTTCGGATTTAAAGGAACATTTTAATTGTGTGGACATGTGTCCAATTTAAGTTTGAATAAGTTTTAACTATTAGAAGTAACATTTCCTTCAATATCCAATTTTTTAAAATTAGAATTTTTTTTTGCTATTTTAAGCAAATCGGTTTTCAAAAATTTGTAAAATGATTTTTGAAATTAGCAACAAAAAATGTTCAATATTCTGTAAAAATTCTGTAATTTGTAAAATGTAAATAGCAAAAAAAATTAGTCAATTGTAATTTTTTTTACTAAAAATCAGTACAAAAATAGTAAAGTGGGATTGAAAACCCTTTACAAATTTTTCTACTAACTTTTTTTTCTGAGTGCGGCATGACCTCCCCAATAAACTGCCCCAGACTTTATTCTTTGAGGTTTTTAGAAGTCAGTGGTCTATGTAAACAAGCTACAGATTCTGGAAGACCTCAAAGAGAATATCTGACAATAATCCTAGAATCATTGGGAAATGCGGTAAAAAGAGCCCAAATGGTCTTCAACAACGGCAGAGGCCACTTAATTTAATTAATGGAAAAAACTTAAATTATTTCCTTTCATTGTATAGATGTAACAAAGCAACATCAGGTGAATATTTTTAAGTCTCCCTGTATAAGTAAAAGTATATATTTGCACTCAGAAAAAATGTTAGTAGACAAATGTGGAAACGATTTTCAATTCCACTTTTTTATTTTTTTATACTGATTTTTATTAAAAAAATTATTATTTAGTAATTTTTTGTTGCTATTTACATCTTACAAATTATGGAGTTTTTACAGAATATTTACAAATTTTTGTTACTAATTTTAGAAATTATTTAATAAATTTTTCAAAACCGAGTTGGTAAAATTAAAAAAAACAATTTACTAATTTAAAAAATATCCACAAAAGAAATTTTATTTCTAATAAATACAACTAAAACTTACAAACTTAAGTTGCCTTAACCTTTATGTCTACACCCAAAAAATTTTACATAAACATACACCCGACACACCTGGGTGGGTCATATATTTTGTTCAAGATTTTTACTCACGATCCCATCTCTAATTAAACAGCTGCTGCTATATCCGACATTTTTCTTATGCTAAATAGAAACCTGCAAGAAAATTTCATAGCTGGAGCCAACTTAACCGTAGATGAGCAACTTTTTTCATATCGTGTGGTACTGGATTTACACAATATATTCCCTCCAAACCTTCGAAGTATGGAACAAAGGTTTGGTGGGCATGTGTCGCCCTAATCCAATAAAAGGTCAAATATATACTGGAATGGCACCCTCTGGTGAAAGAGAAAAAAACCAAGGTGAACGTGTAATAAAAGATTTGTGCTGCAATCTGTTTCGTGGAAGTGGGCGAAACATCGTATGTGACAACTTTTTTACAACCTATAATCTGGCTTCTACTTTGATGATAGATTATAATTTATCTATACTTGGAACCGTAAATAGAAGGCGTAGGTTTGTACCAGCAGAATTTTCCAACCCGAAAGGTAGAGCAGTTGAATCATCAATTTTTGGATTTAGCAACAACATAAGTATGTGCTCCTATGTTTCAAAAAAAAAAAACAAATCGGTTGTTCTTCTTTCTACTTCTTATTACAACCAGTAATGATACTTGATTACAACAGAAGCAAAGGAGGTGTTGACAAAGAACAGATGGTCTTTGGCTTTTTTTATTACATTATTGATGTGGCAGCTTTTGCAGCATTCATCATACATATGGAAAATAACCATCATCTAAAGTCATCAACAAATCGTAGACGATTATTTCTACACCAGCTTAGTGAACAATTAGGCATTGCAGAAATTCAAACACGTTCACAAAATGCACAAATTACGCGAAATTTTACATCACGTAATGGTATAGAAAGTATGTTAGGTCATCCAGTTGGGCCAGCTGTTGAATATCCTACTGCACATGCTAAAGAAGAACATGACAGTTCCGGCAGAATCAAACAGAAGGGAAATTGTTACATCTGTACCAGAAGAAGACCGACGCGAAAAGCTTGCAGCAACTGCCAAAAGCCAGTCTGTGCTGAACATTCAGTAGATATCACCAAATGTGAAAGTTGCTCAATTTGAATTACTGTTTGCTATGAAATTTTTTATTTTTTCTATATAATACATACAAGAAGTAATGTAACATAAATAAAAACATGAGTTGTAATAAACAAAAATGCTTTTTTTCATTTGTAACTAACAATTTACAAACATTTTCCCATACACACCGGGGTATGTTGGCTGTATATATAAGGGGTATGTCGATAAAATATCTTATAAAATTGGTAAAAAAGATATTTTATTAATTTTTTTTTTAAACACAGCAGAAAATCATATTTTAGAAGACTACTTTAAATTTGAAACCCATACCGCATCTAGAAATTAAAAATATTTAACTTTGAAAATAAAAAACACACCTGGGTATGTGGGTGTAGACATAAAGGTTAATATAGAACACAGCAAAATTTTTTAGGCTACCAAAATATGACAGAGCAGCTACCGGTGAACTTAGTAATCAGGTCGTTCAGAAGAAATTGAATAAATCCGTAAGAAATTCCATAATTATTTAATTATTGACGTAAAATATTATATAGATTAAGATCGAATTTAAATTGTCCTTTACTGCAGTTTACTAAAATTGAGTAGCGCTTACAAATGTTTTCTACTTATTTCGGTATACTACTCGATTAGCAAAAAAATACCACAGCTCTTAAAATAATAAAATTTCCGCACTATTTTTTCATGCAAATTACACACTATTTTTTCATGAGTGTAGATATGAGATCATATAAAAATTTTCAAAAAACCAAAATTAAATTTTTTTTATGTATAGTGTCATACAAAGTAATTTATAATAAGATGTAGTTGTATTAAATATTATAGAAATATGTATAACTGCTTTCTCTCGGGTACGAGTATATACATACCTATTTTTATTTATAAATTTTTCATAACAATTCAAAAAATTTAATAGAAATAAAAATCAATTTGCTATTTTAAATTTGTAAGTACGATAAACAAAAAAATTCTTTGTTATTCAAAAACAGAAACATTTTTTTTTTCTTATACCCTTCACTTTCTTAATACATCCCCTTTTTAGTTACACAACATTATTTAAGTACAAGAAAAAAAAAATCTTAAAATATTCTGTGATTACTTAAGTTATAAAATCTCCTCAATTAAAATGAAATTAAACGAAATGGAACTAAATAGTCAAGAAAAGAAGCTAATTTATAAATTACTCCCCAAAACCGAATGCATTAAGTATGAAAAGAAGAAAGTCAAAATATTGTAAATGTCAGTTGTTAATACCACGTTGAGTAATTACAAAAAATTAACAAACTAATCCAAAAGATTTTAAACATTTTTTATTATCAAGTGTTTTAGCTGAATTTATAGTGAGAATATTTGTATACAGGCATTCATTGCATAAATATGTACAGAGATAAATTTCATTGTAGACAATAAATACCCGAGTAAAAAAATTAATCTGAGGAAATATTTAAAGATCTGCAATTATTATCTGCAGGTCTTATTTAAGTCGAAATATGGTATTGATTCGAAAAATGGCAGTTCAAATGAGATCCAACAATATATTTTTTGATTAAGTAAGATCCAAATTTATTCGAACAATGGCATATCAAATTAAATCAGATAAGAACCAGAATTCATTTATGTAAATTAATAAGAAAAAAAAAAACGAAATTCTAAGAATTAAGAAGTTTGGGTATAGTAGTTGATCTTTTAATTGGAAAATGAATGTTACTTAGTTCGATTAAATATCATATAATCATATTCTTTCTAAACTATTCAAATGAAAAGAAACATGAAAAAATTCGATATGAGTTCAGTTCTTAAAATTCTGAAAAAACAATGACTTCGGCACCGATACATGAACTTCAGTTCACGTATCAACGGGGTAAGTCTACCGAAACAGCTGTTCATCATGTTGTCACGATGATAGAGAGGACACTAGAGGCAAACAACATTGGCCTTTGTGCCTTTATAAATCTACATGGCGTATTCGACAACACGTCCTAGGATGCCATAAGGGGAGCCATGCGAAGAAAAGGTATCTCTCCAATCATAGGGGATTGTATGTTGGAGATGTATATCCACCAACCTATCAAAGATTATAAAAAGATCAATCTGTCTATGCCTGTTGTTGTAGGAGGTACCACAACGCACAGAGAAAAAATTTGTCAGTTTCCATTCAGGCTCTCCATGGATGGTAGAAACAACTCTGTCTGGGCAACTGTGGGGCCTGACGACCGTTCATCGGCCCAGAACCTTTCTTTGGGTTAACCATGAGCTAAATTATTGGAAAAATTCTTGTTGCCAACGCCAGCCCAAAATATTTATTTTTCTGCCCAGTGGGGCATACTTTACTGGGAACTATGATATTTGGCATATTTTACCTGGAAGGAGTTTTAGCTTTATTGGAAGCTTGAACCTTTGAAAGACTTACAGGTTGGTTGAAAAGTTCCTGCGCTCACCAAGAGATGGCACTGCTAGCTCTAAACTTTTTTTTTTCTCAAGTTGGTATAACTGTCCTGAGAACACATGCAAAGTTGCAAGTCATTCTGTCAATTCTTTCTTTGTTTACAAGCCATTTGAAGCTGACATGTCATTGATTTTTTAATATGGAAAAAATTGAATATCGTGCAGTCATTAGATTCTTTGTTTTGAAGGGTTTAAAAGCAAAGGAAATTTATGTACAATTGTTAGAAGTGTATAAGGAGTCCTCACCTTCAAAACGCACCGTTGAATTTTGGGCTGGTGAATTTAAACGTGGTCGTACCAGCCTTGAAGACGATCCACGCGAAGAACGACCAAAAACTGCAACCACAGCAGAAATCATTCAGCAGGTTCATAATATGGTTAGTGAAGATCCAAGTTTGACTAAACGTGAAATTGTTAATGCCATAGGCATCTCAGACGAACGAGTACTCCATATTTTACATGAAGAATTACGCATGAAAAAACTGTTTGGAAAGTAAGTGCCGCACACATTAACAATTCAACAAAAACTGGATCGAAAACAAATTTCTCAGCGTAATTTGGAGAGTTTTAAGCCGAATAAAACCGACTTCTTGCGTCATTTTATAACTATGGATGAGACTTGGATCTACCACCATGATCCTAAATTGAAACAAGAACGTTTACAGTGGACTGAAGCTGGTTGTTCAGCTCCAAAGCAGGTGAAGTCACAACGATCAGCAAAGAAGGTTATGGCATCAGTTTTTTGGGATGCAAAAGAAATTTTGTGGATTGATTATCTTCAGAAAGGTAAAACAATCAAATCTGAATATTATTGCAGCTTTTTGGATCAGCTGGATGAAAAAATTCGTGAGAAAAGACCTGATTAAAAGAAGAAAAAAATCATTTTCCATTAAGACAATGCACCTGCTCACAAAAGTGTTTTGACGTTGGCTAAATTCAAAGAATTAAAGTACGAATTGCTTGAACATCCACCGTATTCACCAGATTTGGCTCCCAGTGACTACTATCTCTTCAGAAATCTCAAACAATTCCTTCGTGGAAAGCATTTTTCGTCGAATGAAGAGGCCATAGCAGCCGTAGATGGTTATTTTGCAGAGCTTCCGGAAAACCATTGTAAGGATGGGATAAAATTATTGGAAGATCATTGGAACAAGTGTATTGAGCTTCTAGGAGATTATATTGAATAAAAAATTATATTTCGTAACAAAAACAGTATTCTTTCATTTCGAGCGCAGGAACTTTTCAACCAACCTGTATGCTGGTCGCTGTGCGTTTTGCCATTTTAATCTGATCTAAGCTTTCCGCATGATTTGATCTCAGTCTGTCAGAGTTATTAGACTATCGCATTAAAAATATTTTTAATGTAACATATAAAATTATTTTTTACCATATAAAGTTATATTATATAAAATTGTTTTGATATGAAACAATATATTAAATCATATATAATTATATCTTATACCATATCAAAACATATTTGTTATAATGGACCTTATATTAAATTATATATAATATTATCTCAAACTATTTAAAAAAAAAAAAAATTTTGATAAGGGACAATATATTATATACAGGGTGTTCGCCGGGAAGGTATACTACTTTGTTTTGCCGCCATTTTGGTAAACATTAGTCTTGACAGTTCATATTTGGCAGTTGTGAAGTAGACACCTGGCAAATTAATTATGGAAAAATATTCGATAAACCATAACAACCCCGATTTTCATGAAAAAATCATAATGAGTGACGAGGCCATTTTCATTTGAATGAATATGTGAATAAACAGAATAGTCGGTTCTGGGCAATGGAAAACCCTCAAATTATTCATCAGTCACCTTTGCATCCATTAAAATTGACAGTCTGGTGTGCAGTTTGGTCAGGACCTTACTTCTTAGAAAATGAAAACGGCGTAACGGTAACTGTGAATGGGCAGCGATATCGTGATGTGATTGAAAACTTTTTAACGCCACAACTGCTTGATTAACAACTGCTTGATTAACATGTGGTATCAACAAGACGGTGTCACATCGCATACAGTCAGGTTTACAATGGAATTACTGCGAGACCTCTTTTCACAACAAGTTATTTCAAGAAATTGTGATATAGATTGGCCTCCACGGTCGCCTGATTTGACTGCTCCGGACTTGTTTTTGTGGATACATCTGAAAAGCAAGGTTTATGCAAACAAACCAGAAACGCTTGAGCAATTCAAACAAAACATTCGTGAAGAAATTAATGAAATACCTCATGAAATGTGTCAGAATGTAATGAAAAATGTGCTCAAAAGGGCTTGCATTTGTGAGGCTAACAGAGGCGGACATTTATCTGATATTGTATTCCATACATAATTGCCGACATTAAATAAAACATTTATCAATACAAGATGCATTCTCTTTTATTAAATCAAAAATTATAAACAAACAAAGTAGTATACCTTCCCGGCGGACACCCTGTATATATATTTATTTATTATTTATTATTTATTTTTGTTTATGTATTATTTTTATTAAATATATAATTACAAATTATATCCTAATACTTTAACCGAGCACAAGCAACGAAGGCTATCGGCTCGTTGTAGCAAAAACAGACCATAGCATATGGTGGGAATCGAATCCACGACCCCCGCATTGATAAGCTAGCACGCTACCAACTAGCCTACCGGGGCGCTCGATATATATATTTATTTATATTAATATATATGGTCCTGATTGAGCTAAAGGGTGTCCCAAGAAGAACGCAATTTTCAAATTTTAAATAAAACACAGATATTTAAAAAAAAATCGTGAAACTTTATTATATCGTAAAGTAGACAGAATGAGGTTATGTATGGAACAATATATCGTGCAGATGGCCGCCGCGGCTTTGCTGGCATGCACGCGATCTTTTAATGAAATTTTCAATGACCATTTTGCATGAATGCTGCGGTATTTCATTAATGCAGCGTCCAATTTCCTCTTTTAAGGCTTGAGTCGTCGTCGGCTTATTCGCGTAAACCATCGACTTCAAAAAACCCCAAAGAAAAAAATCTAATAGTGTTAAATCGCACGATCTAGGCGGCCAATTCTGATCTCCAAAACGCGAAATAACACGACCGGGAAATGACTGATGCAGCAATTGAATTGTTTCTCTGGCTGTATGACATGTGGGGCCGTCTTGTTGGAACCACATGCCCTCCACATTCATTTCTTCAATTCTAGGCAAGAAAAAACTGGTTATCATTTCACGATACCGAACACCATTGACTGTTTGCGCTTGACCTGCCTCATTTTCATAAAAAAAAGGTCCAATGATTCCTCCAGCCCAAAAACCACACCTCACAGTGACACGTTGAGGATGCATTTGCTTCTCGTGAATCACTCGAGGATTTTCCTCACCCCAAATGCGACAATTCTGCCTATTGACGAACCCATCAAGATGAAAATGGGCCTCGTCACTGAAGATGATTTTATCGGCAAAATCAGCATTTTCATGTTGTCTCTCCAATACCCAATTTACGAACTCCCTTCGCTGTCCATGGTCAGCTGGCTTCAGTTCCTGAGTCAATTGAACTTTGTATGCATGAAGATGCAAATCTTTCGTCAAAATTCGCTGCAAAGTGGATTTGGAGACACCAATTTGCTGAGCTCGGTGTCGAATTGAGGTGGATGGAGTTTGAGCGACATCATCTCGTACAGCTGCGACATTTTCGGTCGATCCACCTGGTCGATGGCGCGTTGTTTTCTTTACATCACTAACAGACCCAGTTTCGGCAAATTTATCCATTAATCTCTTTACAGTTGACTCTTTTGGAGCATTATTGTGACCCCAAATTGATCGCAATTTGCAAACTGTAGCCGCAAAACTTTCACCATTTTGGTAAAACAATTTCACAATGAGAATGCGTTGTTCATTCGTGTAGCGCTCCATTTTTACTAACCTCGTACCTTCTACTAGCAAACAATAACAATTGTTCAAATGTCAAACAATGACATTTCGAATGTTGCCAGATCTAAAAATTGCGTTCTTCTTGGGACACCCTTTATATATATGCATATATGTATATTTGGTATGTATCATATATAGGCAAATATGGTTATGTGTAAGCTCTATAAAATTAAATATAGTGTTATATGTTTATATATGGCGCAATATAAAATAATTTCAAAAAATTAATGAAATATATAATTATATATGGTAATGCAGACTGATATATAAACTTTTTTACTCGGTTACTAATACTAGTTAAGGGCTTATTATGTCAACATCATCCCATACTTAAAGAAAATTACGAATTTCACCTTTTCCAGCACTTAAAAAAAAATGTTTTCCTAAAAGAAATTGAATATATTTTTTTAAAATGAGAACAAGAATCATTTTGCTTTATTTTAAAGTAGGTAATTAAAACAGTAAGGTAACAAATATAATTTTAAACAACACTTTCATTCATACTTTCAATAGTGCTATTGCGTATGAGCGATATTTCAAATTAATAAATATAACTCATACGACACCAACTTATTAAAGAAATGATATTAATGTCGTAACATAACTTTGTAAATTACATAAAGTATAATAATTGGGGTTGGGTATAAAATTGTGTTCGACGAAAATTCTGGTTTACAAAATTCTGTTTTACAAAATTCTGTTTTTCAAAATTCTGGTTCACAAAATTCTGTTTGTAATTGCATTTTCAGTTAAATAAAATAATTTTTTATTTATAATAATATTTATAATAAAAATAAAACAATTAAGAAATCACTTTGCCCTAACTTTCCCTTACATTTAAAAAAAAAATACTGTTAAAAAAAACCACTTTGCAAGTTTAAATAAAATGCATCACATACACTGTGTGTGTTTGGTCAAAAATTATGTACCAGAATTTTATTTAAAATTAGTCGCAATTGTGTTGTTTAATGTGTCGTGTTTAAAAAAATAAAAATGAATAAACTGTAATTAATAAAAAACCAATAAAAATAAAGAAATGTTGTGTCTCAAAGGATATTTTTATTATTTGGAAATGAAAAGACAAAAAGGAACCTTTAATTGGACGTGCTCGAGAAGAATTCCAGATAAGTGTTCCTCTCGAATAATAACAGCAATGGAAAATAACGAGCATGTTTTAATAAGATATCCAAAAAAGCATACCCACGAACCTATTGCTAGTGCAGTGGATATATGCAGAACAAATACTTTTGTTAAATATGCCGCTATAAACAAACCCCTTAATCCAAGTCAAATAGTGCAACAATCGGTGGTAATTACAAACCAAAAATGTCGCGATTACCTTCCTCGAAGTACGCGCAAAAACGAAAAATAGGATACACACGCAATGAAATAGATTACCCTCTAAGTCTATACGTTTTGGATAACGATTTATTTATATTGGCAGAAGAGAAAGTGGGAGATGAATATATGGTTATATTCGGCACAAAATCATCAATTCTACTTCTACAACAAGGCGATTGTTGGCTCGTCGACGGCACTTTTGATGTTGTGCCCACAATAATGCGCCAACTCTTTTCCGTTCATGGAAGGATTGAACAAGAGGTCGTAACACTCCTATTCTGCCTAATGTCCAAAAAATCTGCAGTACTCTATGAACAATTTTTTAAACGCGTAATTCAAATTGCTTTGGAATATGGAGTTTTTTTTAAGCCTAATCGTATTATATCTGACTTCGAAGTTGGTCTCGTGTCAGCAGCTAGAAAATGCTTTCCAGATTCGCAGATACGAGGGTGCTTTTTCCATTTTTCCCAGATATTGTGATACCCGAAAACTACAAACAATGTCGAGTCATGGCACCGACGCACAGTGCTTTGTCCCATAGGCAAAAATCAAAAATTAAGCATGGGCTCAAATTGTTCTTAAAAGTACATTTTTTGAAAGACAAGAAGTTAACTGAAATAAATATGCAAAAAAAAAAAATTTAGTCTGATTGCTTTCGCCGTCAGGAGAGGGCGCCAAAGTTTGAAAATATTAAGCAAAAATTACTGAACAAAAATATTGTTTTCAGTTGTTTCACGAAAATAATTCTCAAAAATATATTTTTTTAAATACTGATTTAAAGTTTTATTTTTTGAATACTTAGATATATTTGTAGTAAACCTTTAATACACTATTTAATATATATTTGAAAACAAATATTTTTTACAACTCCAAAAAATAGGTTTTTTTTTGGTGAAAATTCGAAAATTTCTTAAGTTTGATGGAGTATAAAAAAAAAATTATATAAAATTAAATAATTTTTTATTTCGGTTTTTGTAAGTCTATAATATTATCCAACATATTATTAAAAAAAAAGTGCCGGTTTTTCACAAAAAATCAAAATATTGGCTTTTGTAAAAATGGCTATATTTGTGATTTTTACCGCATTTGTTAGAAAAAATTTATTATCTTTGATTGAGTATAAAAAAAAATTATATAAAATTATACAACTTTTTATTTCGGCTTTTCTAAGTCTATAATTTGGAAATTTTTTCCGAATCGGATAAAATCTCTTGTACCTAGTTTTATCCGAATTTGGATACAATAGGTAACCGCATTTATTGGTCGAATAACATGTTTTTAAAGCAAAGAAGAGTTTTGACATTTTTTCACACAATCGAAACTTGCAAACATTTTAAAAAAAATTATCAATTCGGACAATGCTTCATTTAGAGTGCATTTCCAAAAAATTATAAAATTGCATTGAAAACGATTGCTATCGTTCTTAAATAAATTTAACATTATTTTGAAGTTATTTTACAAAATTTGAAGGAATAAGTGTAGCCCTTTTTAAAATTATCAATTTTTGACATATTTTCTCTATACATATGTATATACATAATGAAGCCATTTTGTAAAATTTATTTTATAATTGTAAAGTTATATTTTTCGATAATGGTAAATTGTATTTAAAATTGTGTATAGTTGCTTTTTGGATATCTGTGTAAAAAAATAAAATCCCAGAAGTATATATCTGTATTAATAAATGGCAAAATTGGGAAAAACTTAGTTTTTGAGAAAAAGGACATGTGGGAGAAAGTCAAGTACTTGTACCGAATAAAAAAAAATCTCCAGAGATCTAAAAAGTATCTTTTTAAAACTTATTATCCGTTTTTAGTGCATTCTGATCATTAATGTAGCTAAAATTCAGTTTTTGAGGAAAAGGATATATGGGAGGTAGTAATGTCCTTGCACCGAATGAAACGAAAATTGTCACAGAGCAAAAAAGTATAATTTCATGAACTATTCCGAATTCTTACTGTATTCTTATCATTAATGTAGCCAAAATGTAGATTTTAAGAAAAAGGATATATGGGAGGTTGTTATGTCCTTGCTCCGAATGAAACAAAATTAAGCACTTAGCTAAATGACATAATTTAACAGAGATTTACCAATTTTTGCTTCATTCTGCTCATAATAGTAGCTGGAATTAAACTTTTAAATTTAAGGATGTATCGGAAGTAAGCGTGTCCTTGGGCCGATTTTTTCGAAACTTCAAATTTTTCTTAATTTAGATATTCTGAGCCAGCATACCAAATTTCAAGTTTCTGCGACAACTCCTCTAATTTTGCCGATTCACTATATGGGGACAAAGCACTGTGCGACGTTTGAGTGTTGTAGTTGGACGAAAAAAAAGCGGACTCTACAAAATTGTAGAACATTTAAAAGGAGAATTAATCTATTCTCAAAATATTGTCTCAAAGATTCAGAATGGAGAAAAATTAAAAAAAAAAAAAAAGAAATGTAAAAAAAAAAAAAATATTTCACGTATTGTAAAAAAATTGAATCGTTTAAGAAAACTAGAATATTTAAAAAGAATAGCAAAAAACTTAGTTTATAATTAATTAAATATTGTTATCAGTTAAATTGAATTGCTATGATTTTTTTGTTATTTTTAACTTTTTCTTAATTTAATTGATTTTTAACTAATTTGTGTTTTTATTTAATGTTTGCTATTTTTTTTTTCTTTTCAATTAATATGTTTTTCAATGATATGAATTTTTTTTAGATCGATACGTTATTATATGTAACATTTCTTATTCATAATAAACTGGCTTTAATTCTTAATAAATAATTTAACGGCATTTTTTCATATTCGAAAACCAGAATTTTATTAAAAACAGAATTTTGTAAAACAGAATTTTTTAAAACAGAATTTTGTGGCTATCCCTAATAATTGTTATCAGAGACATTCAAAATAAACTGATAACACCCATGTAAAAAAAGTTAAGAATAACGTCAATTATTTTATTCTTAACGTGTACTATTGTTAAATTTATATGTTTAATTTCGAATATAATTTACCGCAGAAAACGATTTAAGTTTCTTAACCCATTTTCAATATCATAGTTAAACAATAAATTCATATTTTTCTCTTTTTTCTAAACTCCCTTTATATTTTCGAGTATGACTCATTTATCTTATCTATAACAAACTGTAAAAAATAATCCCCAAAAGTTTCTATGAAAATATATGTAACCAATGACCCTATCAGCCATCAATTAACCATAAACTCCCTTAAAGAAATAAATAAAGCAAGAAACAAATAAATAAATAAAAAACAATAATAAACATTACAATAGCTGGAAGTAACAATAAAAAGCTAAAAAGATGTTTTTGCGGGCTGTATAAAATCCTAAAGAAGTTAAAAAGAAAAGAAGGAGGAAATTAAAAGAGGAGCTGAGCTGAATTGAACACAAAATAAATTGTAGCAAACATAAACAAAAGTTAATTAACTGCTATAAAGAAACAGTTAAAAGAAAATTAGGCCGGAAGCAAGAAATAAAAAAAAAAAACAAAACACCATCAACAAACAGATACTAGTCTAGCAACAAAAACGTCAACGGAAATGTTATATAAATATCAAACTCACACACACACACAACAAAAAACACAAACATAAAAATAAAGGGTGTCCCAAGAAGAACGCAATTTTTAAATTTTAAATAAAACACAGATATTTAAAAAAAATCGTGAAACTTTATTATATCGTAAAGTAGACAGAATGAGGTTATGTATGGAACAATATATCGTGCAGATGGCCGCCGCGGCTTTGCTGGCATGCACGCGATCTTTTAATGAAATTTTCAATGACCGTTTTGCATGAATGCTGCGGTATTTCATTAATGCAGCGTCCAATTTCCTCTTTTAAGGCTTGAGTCGTCGTCGGCTTATTCGCGTAAACCATCGACTTCAAAAAACCCCAAAGAAAAAAATCTAATGGTGTTAAATCGCACGATCTAGGCGGCCAATTCTGATCTCCAAAATGCGAAATAACACGACCGGGAAATGACTGATGCAGCAATTGAATTGTTTCTCTGGCTGTATGACATGTGGTGCCGTCTTGTTGGAACCACATGCCCTCCACATTCATTTCTTCAATTCTAGGCAAGAAAAAACTGGTTATCATTTCACGATACCGAACACCATTGACTGTTTGCGCTTGACCTGCTTCATTTTCATAAAAAAAAGGTCCAATGATTCCTCCAGCCCAAAAACCACACCACACAGTGACACGTTGAGGATGCATTTGCTTCTCGTGAATCACTCGAGGATTTTCCTCACCCCAAATGCGACAATTCTGCCTATTGACGAACCCATCAAGATGAAAATGGGCCTCGTCACTGAAGATGATTTTATCGGCAAAATCAGCATTTTCATGTTGTCTCTCCAATACCCAATTAACGAACTCCCTTCGCTGTCCATGGTCAGCTGGCTTCAGTTCCTGAGTCAATTGAACTTTGTATGCATGAAGATGCAAATCTTTCGTCAAAATTCGCTGCAAAGTGGATTTGGAGACACCAATTTGCTGAGATCGGTGTCGAATTGAGGTGGATGGAGTTTGAGCGACATCATCACGTACAGCTGCGACATTTTCGGTCGATCGACCTGGTCGATGGCGCGTTGTTGTCTTTACATCACTAACAGACCCAGTTTCGGCAAATTTATCCATTAATCTCTTTACAGTTGACTCTTTTGGAGCATTATTGTGACCCCAAATTGATCGCAATTTGCGAACTGTAGCCGCAAAACTTTTACCATTTTGGTAAAATAATTTCACAATGAGAATGCGTTGTTCATTCGTGTAGCGCTCCATTTTTACTAACCTCGTACCTTCTACTAGCAAACAATAAGAATTGTTCAAATGCCAAACAATGACACTTCGAATGTTGCCAGATTTGAAAATTGCGTTCTTCTTGGGACACCCTTTACAAATACAAATACCACAACAAAACTGCATAAATTAAAAACAGAATTTTCCCTGTAAGTAACTCAATACGAAGCTGCGCCTACGAGACTAGACATGTGTTTAAAGATATTCCTAAAAAAACGTCTTTATAATAACTTTTTATTATACGAGTACATTTTTATTAACAGTTATTTTAAAAATATATTAACAAATCAAAATATTTTCTATTTGTATCAAAATAACTTTAAAAAGCACCTCAAAATACCAACAAAATAATTGTATTTTTTTTTTTAAATTCCTTAGAAACACATGACTGGCCTCGCTGACGCAGCGTCAAATACTACATACGTATCATTCCCTTCAATGCTTCGTTTTTATGATGATGCTGACGATAATGAGAAAAATTATCATTAACTGTAAAAATCGACATTTTTTTGTTACCAAATTTGCTAACAATTCATTAAGTATGAATATAGAATAACAATTGTTTGCTTTTGTCAATGTGTGAGTGAATGGATGCTCTTTTAAATGTTCAATACTGATGTTAGGTCACGTTTTAATATGAATAATTTTATCATCGTAATATAAAGTCAATTTAATACAAAATAAACTGACAAACATAGTTAATGTTTTGATTGCCATTTTTCAGTACTGTACTAAGTATTTAAACACAGAAAAAACTTAAATCGAGTTTCAATTAAAATATTTGTAAATACAATTAAAAATTTAATTGAATTTGGACCAACTAAAGAATTTGTTACATATATCAATTAATTTTTTTTTTCTTAAAATTAATTGAAAGTTTTTCAATTATTTTTTTAATCATATTAATTAAATTTTTAATCAAAAATCTACAACATTTTCAATTAAAGTTTTATTTATATCAATTAAAAGTTTAATTAAAGTTTTAACCAAAAATCAATTAAAATTTTAATTGAAATTCCAGCATCAAATCAACTAAAATATTAATCAAATTTTTTTATTGAAATTCCAGATTTAAATCAATTAAAAATCCAATAAAATTTTAATTTTTTTTGTTTAAGGATTTGAAATGCAATTTAGCAATTTGAATAACTGCAATAACAGTTAAGATAAAAATAAGTCAAAATAATATGACGTTTATATGTTTATTTTAAAGTAGAATATTTTTTGCATCAATTAAAATTTTACACCAATTAAAAATTTGATTAATATGATTTAACTATTAATTGAAAATGAAAAAAAAAACAATTTAATTGAAATTTATTTGGCAATATTTTTTTCTGTGAACTCCTGACAATGTTTTTTTTTTTGTTAAAAAAGTTAACAATTTTTTTAAAGTTGTGAAACAATTTAAATCCTTAAGTATTGGTCCTTGAATTAATGTAAGCGCTTTTGACGAAATTTACGTGTATGTTGTGCAAAAATGGTTAGAAATATATTATTCACAGTACTTTTTTTTTTGTCAATTTTTGGATACCAGCTCGGAAGAACAAGTCGTCTTTTGAGGCAATCCAATCACCGACCAATTTTTTACATAGTTCATATGAAGTGAACTTGTGCTGGGACAGGTCATGTGTCATCAACAGTTACAACAATCAGCGATGTCTGGAAAATACGACAGGTGGGATAGGGCTTCGTATTTGAGCTTTTCCATGTAGGTCGCGATCGTTCTTGCAATATGTGGCCGAGTATTGCCATGCTGCAAGATCACTTTGTCGTGCTTTTCTTCGTGTTTTGGCCGTTTTTGCTTCAGTGCGCAGCTCAAACGCATGAGATGAGTCCGATAAGCTTCCCCCGTGATTGTTTTATTCGGTATGAGCAGCTCGTAGTAGATCAGGCCCACAGAGCATAAGCTTCATACACTCAGAGAAAAGATTGGTTGCAATTCGATAGAAACCATTAACATTTTTTTTATTGGAGGGAAGAAACTAAAAAACAATCCTTTTGTCGAATTATTGATATTTTCAATCAACTTTAAAAAAAAATCGTTTATTAATTGTGTACAGTAGAATGAAATATTTAGTTATGGGTCTATTATCGATGACAACTGAACTTTAGTTGCGTTGTCAACTGGCAACTCAACTGAAATTATAATTGGTATTATATAAGGCAACTTTCCCCAGTTGCCAAAAAGTTATCGATAATGTAATTTTGACAGAATAGCAACTTAAAATAAATGTAAACAAATAAAAAGATTGACAAAGGAAAAAAGTTAATAAAAGTAAATTCATAAAAAAAAAAAATGTATAAAAAGAAATTGTGTAAAAAATTATTTTATGCTGAGTTCAGTGGAACTGTTTTTTGATGACGATGAAAAGGCTTCAAACGTATCATCTATTAGACGGAACTTGAGGGACAACTTCAATCCATTAGAATTACCGTCTGTACTGTGAGTATATCTTGATGTTTTAAATGATTTTCATTAAAAAGATGCTTCTTATAGTTTCAAAGCTTATTTTCGTATTCCAAAAGACGCAGTGCTATATTTAGTGGAAGCCTTAAACAAAGTGGTCGTTCAACGGCAATACCTCCGCTATTAAAAGTTTGCGCAGCTTTAAGATTTTTTGCTGAAGGAAGTTTCCAAAAATCTCACGGCAATGACTTCAATCTAGGAATGGTTCAGCCAATGTTGTCGGTGGTTTTAAAAGAAGTCGTACAATTAATAGAACAAAAGCTTGTGTATGGTTTCAAAAATGTCGGAAGAAGAAAAAACAAAAACCTTTTTTATTCAAAAACGAAGTTTCCAGGGATTGTTGGATGTATAGATGGAACACACGTACATATAATGGGACCGAAGGAAGACATTCGTCCCTTATATATAAACAGGAAAGGATATTTTAGTTTGAATGTTTTGCTGGTAAGTTATTTAACAATTTTTCTTTCTTTTGATCAAGATGATTTCTTTGTAGTTGTGCGATTACGAAATGAAAATCAGGTATGTTGATGCTAGGCATCCTGGATCTCCTCATGATGCCTTCATATGGAACAACAGCCCATAAAAGCAAGAGGTTGCTGCAGATTTTGAAATATTTATAACAATAAATAAATATACTTACATTTTAATGTTCCCGCCTTTTTTCTTTTGCTTTAAAAACCTACAGCAACCAAAACTTTGTGGTTGCCAATACAATCACTATTTGGCAACTGAAATTGACAGCTATCAGTTGCCAGTTGCCATACGTAATATCATTTTGGCAACTGGCAACGCTACTAAGGTTCGGTTGCCATCGATCCATTAGTGAATGCACTAGAAAATTAGTACTGCACACAGAGAATAGATTCGTTGTAGTAACCGAATTTGTTGCCAACCGAAGTTTGTTAGTTACGTGTATTATAACATTATTCGATTGATTTTCTGTTATATCTACCATATTTTGGAATATGAAAAAGTTGACGCAACCGAATTCATTTATTTTGATTACTTTGAAATAAATTATACACTGTTTCTAATATTTTCTTAAAAAAGTTTTTGTAAAAATTAAAAACATTTATCCAAAATAATAAAAACCTAAGTACATAATAAAAACATTCTCAGATTCTGCAGAAAATTTTGTATGACATTTTCCAATTAAAAATTTCAAATTCTTAGGACCTTTTTCAAAATTTTTTTAATTAACTTGGAATTTTAGTATTGTACACCCAGAAAACAGTATTAGTTGTGGCCACCGAATTTGTTGCCAATCGAATTCTGGCGGTTACGACAACTATCTTCATATTAAATTATATTTTTAGTTGTGAAAGCCACTATTCAGTTGTCCAAATTTAATATTTATATTCCACAGAAATATTATTACGATCCACAAAATTTTATTTTATAAAAAAAAATTATTTTTAGATTTTTCCGGTATCGAACCTAGACATCCAGATTCATAGTTCACACCCTTGATTACTGCACCACAATTTAATTTAATTTTTTTTTGATATATTTCTTTTTTAAACATTTGAATATTTTATTTTTATTTAAAAAAAAATATTTTTAAATGTTTGCCTTTACCGGGATTTGAACTCGGAAATTAGCAGTACTATGCTAGCTCTCTACCCACTAGCCCACAAACACTTATAAATTTTAATGACTTATTTTCAATTTAAATATTTTTTTTTAGGAAAATAAATATAGCAGAAAATTCGTTTACCAATACAAATCATTAGTGGATTCTATATTCAATACAATCCACAATTCGATTGGGTCAACTGAAATTCTAATTTAATTGTATAGTTGAGCAGGATAACCGTATTTGTAGTTCCCACTTTCGAACATCGATAATTTATTAATTAATTTGATAGATTGTACTAATTTTCCAGAACATTCACCAAATAAATGGTTGCTTCTAGTGTAAACGAATTTTATTCGTAAAGTTGATTGGAAATACCAATAATTGGATAATAGTATTCTTTTTTTATTTCTTTTTAAATTTTTTTCAATCCAAATAAAATAAAGTTCTAACAAACAAATGTTAATGGTTTTGATCGAATTGCAACCAATATTTTCTCTGAGTGTAGGTGTTCCTAAATATGTATCCTTCTCTCTTTTTACTTTGTTATTTTAAATTACTTTTGCCTTGATTTATATGAATTATTTTTTACAATTTGATTTTCAATTTAGCTTAATTTTTTTGTGAAGAAAATTTTAAAATTTGTTTCAATAAATTTCAACATTCTTCACGTTTAAAAAAAAACTGATTTTCACTACAATTATCATCAGAATTAAACCTTGGGGACTTTTTCATAAAAGAGATTCGAAGAGAAAACGTCCGAGAATAACCTATATAGCCACACTTAAAATAGTTTGTAAGCTGAAATAACTGAAAATACCGTTTACAAGAAATGATATTTCATTCTAAAACCGGTCTACTTAATTTTTATTTGAATCAAATGGCTTTTATTATTTATTTTTAAATGTAGATTAAACAACTGACACATCCGTAAGAACAAATAATATAATAAATTAACATTAATTTTGTTAAAATTTTACCTACCAATTCCTTAAAAAAAATAAATGATTTAAAAATAATGATTTTTTGAAATTGTTTCCATTTTTGTATTTTTTGTTTAAATCTACTAAATGTATGTATGCATGGCTATAGACATTTTTTGCGTGATTGTGTATTTTTATTTTCTATGTGTGTATGTATATTTGAATAATTTCTTGTAATTTTTATTGAAATAATTTTGTATATAAACAAACTATTTTGTTAAAAAAACAAAAGGGAATTGTATGAATTGGTCCAATGGAGACCAAAATTCTATGCAAAGAAAAGTTGTTGCGACAAATTTTTGTTAATAAACTTAAAAATAACTTAAATCCCAAAAACTCGGCCTAAGACTTCTTAAAGATTTATGCCTTGGTGGAATCTTGGCGGTTTTTAGGACAAATTTTTAAATAACCAAGAGCTACTTTCTAAAAGTCGTTTTAAAATTTTGCAAGATTTTTGTAGTCGATAAAACTTTTAAACACTTCTATTCCTGAGGAAGAACCTTCTCACCTAGTAAATTGTAACGATTTTTTCCGTGTTTCTACAATTAATTATTCAAATGAGGAAGTTCTTAAGTATTTTTTGACGAAATAACTTGTTTCCAGATGAGATCTTCAACTTTTACAAATTTTTGTGATAAATCAACTTAAGCTAAATAAGTTACACAATTTCCTGTTATTTTTTTTTAACTTTTATTATTTTTAAAAAATTTAATTATAAATCTTTATTTATCCCAATATTTCGTCACCACATTGGGTGACTTCTTCAGGGGAAATTGTCTTTTTTTATAATTAATAAATTAAAATTATAAACTGAAAACTTATATAACAATTTTTTTTTTTTTTTTTTTTAAAGAAGTCACCCAATGTGGTGACGAAGTATTGGGATAAATAAAGATTTATAATTACATTTTTTATAAATAAAGGATCTTTGGCTCAATAAGGAATATAATATTTTATCATTTTTTATATTATTTTTATCGAAACTATTTAAAAAAAATAAAATTGTAGAATTGAAAGCAATTTTATATTTTTTTATAACATAAGTTACGTTATGTTACCTTATTTTAAAAGATACTAGCAAAAAAAGGGCGATACTTCGTTAACGGTTGTTTTAATATCACAATGTATTTAGCAGAAAATTAAAGTATGTGTTTTAAAGTTTTTCCTCTAAATTTGGTTAACATTTCTGTAGTGGATGGTTAAATTTCAAGTTTTAGATTTCTAACTGAAAGGGCTCGCACATGTTTTAACTCCATTTTTACACCGTTTTTATTGGATATTCCAAAAAGTACCTTATTAGTGGACTAGCCATATTTCGGGACAATATATTCTTAATTTTAGATTTCTTGCAGAATAAGGTTCGACAGAACGTTGAGAGGGAGACTATTGCCTTGTTTTCTCCTCTACGTAAAAAATTTTCAGAACTCCCATTAGCGTAAACACTTCAAAATCCTAACTAGCGGTTTGGGATGGCTAATTAAGTCTTCACTTTTCTTTCTAAGTAATCTTATGGAAATTCTAAAAAGTATCTCTTTTGGTGACACATAATTTTTTTCAGATTCCTAGTTGAAGGCAGATAAAGGGCAGTTTTTCTTTGTCTTTCCTCTCCTTACAAAATTTTTTTTTATAACTACTTTATTTGCAATCTATCCATTTTAAGACAATAAGCAAATTTAATAACCTAAATATTACACAACAGGAGTTATGCAGCTCCAATAAGCTACATAACTATATACAATTTTAAAAAATAGTTAACAGATATCTACATATTCACAGGATAAACAGATTAGCCCCTAAAAGGCAAATCTAATACATGTGCACGTTTTAGTCGTCGTGTTTCATTCGTTTCCTCTAAGAGAGCAATAGCCAGGGGATTTATGTGGTTGTTAAGTCTTTTAGATCTTTACAAATAGCTTTGTTAGTGACAAACCACGGAGCATTAGTGATAAGTCTTAGGGTTTTTGACTGATAGCTTTCTAGGATATCAATGCTGGATTTGCTCGCTGTTCCGCATAATTGAATTCCATATGACCAAACCGGTTTCAGAATAGCTTTTTTATATTCTTAACTTGTTGTCTAAATTTAATTCTGATTTGGTTCCTAGAAGCCAGTATAATCTTCGAGTTTTTATTTTTAAATGCGTTTGTTTGGCTTTAATATGTGGTTTCCATGTCAGTCTTCTATCAAGTGTCCTTTCTAATAGTTACTGTAGAGCAATCACCTTTTCTTTATGCAAAGGTTATATGTCTCGATTTTTCTGAATTTACTTTTATATTCAACTTGGTTAACCATTTTAACAACAATAAATTTCATTCTGAACATATAACGATGCCTCAGTTGGACTATTGCTTGTTGCAGCAATAGCTGTGTCGTCCGCATAAGTAGCTACCATAACATTATCTGTTACTGGCATATTCCTTACAAAAATTACTTCAAATTCCTTATTGCTGGATGTCAATTAATAAGAAAATTCCCTATGTAGGAAGTTTAGTGGCAAATGTCAAGTCCCTAGTTCCAGCGATTTGGGTTGGGTGACTAAAAGACACTAAAAATACGTTTTTTATTTTGTTAAATCATAAATAAATTTAAAGTTACTGAAGTGTATGTTTGGATTTGATTTATATTTGTAATTGTTTGTGTATCATGGAGAGAAAATTTTGTATTTTAGTACGTTTTTTTTTAGCAACCTTTCACTTGAAAAAGTACCACATTACCATCACAACCAATTTAATGTTGGACATTTTATAAGAAAAAGGCAATTGAAACTGTTTATAATTAAGGAAAATATAAACGTGGTAAAGTTTATCATGATTTTGAATAAATTATGCAAAATTTAATGCTAACCCTTATTTTACCAGTTTATTTGTAAATATTTTTTTGTTTGTTAGCACTTTTTTAATTATCGTCGTTTTCGAAAAAGTACACTACTACATCAGTTTCAGTTATATATAACAATTTTATATATGCCATCCTAATTGTGTACACTCACCAAAAAAAGTCTGTAATGGCAACTGAAAATTTTGCTGTTATTACGGGAAATTCTGCTAATTTGAGCCCAGCGGTATTTTTTGCTAATCTTAGCAACACATGTCTGCTGACGTGTAGTACAATGAAATAAGTAGAAAAATTAGTAGCCGCTACTAAATTTTAGTAGACTTTTTGTAAAGTGGAATTTAAAATCTGTTTGCTAAAATCAGCAAAAAAAAATACTAATTATTATTAATATTAGTAAAAAGCTTTGAATTTAATTTTTCTTGTCGAGCATTATATTTTTAACGAGCATTATATTTAAAAAAAAAAAACGAATTAATCATTTTGTTTTAATTTGGTAATTTTTGTTTTGAAAAATATTTTGGTTAATTTTTTTTTTTACTTTTAAGGTTAAATTTTAATTGTTTTTAGGGCGGATTTTTATAACTAAAAAACCTTTTTTGTGCTATTTTAAGTGGATGTCCTCTTTTTAGACATGAGTCAGTATCTTCACTTCCGATCCCTTTTTTAATATATGTAACATTTTAAGGAAATTTATGTTTGTAGGTGTAAGTTTTAATTAGAAATAACATTTCCTTCAATATCCACTTTTTTAAAATTAGTAATATTTTTTGTTAATTTTAGCAAATCAGTTTTTAAAAATTTGTAAAATGATTTCTGAAATTAGCAACAAAAATTTGTAAATATTCTGTGAAAATTCTGTAATTTGTAAAATGTAAATAGCAAAAAGATTTGCTAAATAATAATTTTTTACTAAAAATCAGTACAAAAATAGTAGAGTGCGATTGAAAACCGTTTACAAATTTGTCTACTAATTTTTTTTTCTGAGTCTATGCTTGAATGTGTGTGTGCGTTTGTGTGTGTGTGTGTGGTAATATCATAGTCATAAAAATATAACAAAGCTGCTGCACACAAATAAAGCAATAAATCCATTAAAAAGTAAGACAACAATCTAAATACAAACTAAAAAAGATGACAAGAATAAGAACAAGTAAAAAAGGCTAAATTCGGCTGTGCCGAATCTTTGAATACCCTCCACCAATATCAAAAAAAAAAAAATGTTTTTGATAGAAATAATATAAAAATAACTTTTGAAGTAAAATTATGTAGGTGAAAAACTTTTTTAGATGTGAAAAGAACTTTTTTGGTGAAAAAAAAAATTTAGAGGTCAAAAAAATTTGTTGAGGAGAAAAAAATTTTTTGTGAAAAAAAATTTTAGTGGTGAAAAAATGTTTGAAGTGAATACAAAATATTTCTGCTAAGCGACTACTGAAAAAAATATGAGAAAATATATTATGTACCAGTCGCTACTATGAAATTGTACTAAATTTGTTTGGGCAATTTAGGCGCACCTTTACATTTTCACTAGTTTTTTTAACCATGGACTGCACAAAAAACAGATTTTAAACCATAGTTTTTGGCAAATACTCAATTTTGTTACTGGGTAATTTGGACTAGATCTGCAGCTGAATATGCCTAATGGAGAGAATGCACCTTCTGATGCGCCACGTATTGATAAATAGTTGCAACGAATGTTTTTTCTTTAAAAAATTAAAGTGTGAGTTTTAGGACAATATGCCTAATGGAGAGAATACAGAAAAGAAATTAATTTGTTAAAGAAAGAACATGAGTTGTAACTATTTGTCAATAGATGGCCCATCAGAAGGTGCATTCTCTCCATTAGGGATATTTTGCTGCAGAGCTAGTCTCCATTAGCCATATTGTGCTACAATATGCAGTAGAGTATTATTGATTTTCTATTTTCTTCGAAACATAAATGAATATTTGCAAAAAAACTATGAAAAATATATGTTTTATCTGCACATTAGACCATAATTTTTTAAATCTATATTTATTTAGATGTTTAAGAGCAAAATATTGCACTTTACAGGTTGGTTGAAAAGTTCCTGCGCTCGAAATGAAAGAATACTGTTTTTGTTACGAAATATATTTTTTATTCAATATAATCTCCTAGAAGCTCAATACACTTGTTCCAATGATCTTCCAATAATTTTATCCCATTCTTATAATGGTTTTCCGGAAGCTCTGCAAAATAACCGTCTACGGCTGCTATGGCCTCTTCATTTGACGAAAAATGATTTCCACGAAGGAATTGTTTGAGATTTCTGAGCTAAATCTGGTGAATACGGTGGATGTTCAAGCAATTCGTACTTTAATTCTTTGAATTTAGCCATCGTCAAAACACTTTTGTGAGCAGGTGCATTGTCTTGATGAAAAATGATTTTTTTCTTCTTTAAACCAGAGGGTCAATTCTCGTTCTGTGAAACGGTGAAATGAAAAGTTTTTTCACGTTTTCATAGTACTTTTGATTCGCGTTCTGTGAAAAAATGTAAAGAAATATCAAAACGTTTCAATATGAAAAAAAAGTGGAACGAAACAAGATTTTTTCACGATTGCACAGCACTGGCGATTCTTGTTTTGTGTAACAGTGCAAACAAATGTCAAAATATTTTCATATGAAAAAATTGTTTACACAGACTATTTATAAGTGAAAAAAAAGAGAAGATTGTAAGAGGAAAGCGTGCCAGCGAAAGCCAAAAGGGGTATTTAATTAATTATTAAGAAAAGCATGTGGACATTGCAAACGATGAGTAAGTAGCTTAATAACCAAAATCACACTTTTATAAATCCCATATTTACAGATTTGTAACTGCAGATGGTGCCAAATTTAGAGACGAAAAGTGTAACGAATTAGCGGCGACCCTTAACAGTTTTAGTGGGACCCAAAAGGACAGTGAAAAATGGCATATTTATTAATAGTTTATTTATATTCTTTATGAAATTTTTTTTTCTTTAAGTAATATTAGACTTCATACGCGCACCAAATATAGTTCACTTAAAGTAAGCCGATATAAAACCATGTCGGTTGTCATCTCGAATGGATTGTGGTCTGCACGAAGTATGCGTCTCAGCACTCTCAAAAAATTCCTATAAATTATTAAATTATTTACTGAAATGAAATGCTTGTAACATCATTGTCTTACCTTTGTTCATCCGGAATTCTTTGAGTAATATCCAATAAAACAATTAATCCAGATATTTTTATATAATTATTTAAAATAAATTTTACGAACTTAATTCACTTTTGTTTACGTTTTTCTCTGTTTTGACATTTGCTTTAAATTTTGGATAACACAGTTACAAAATTTTCATGGGTACAGTGCGAATGAAACATTTTTTTCATAATACATACGAGAATCGCAATTTATGTATTTGTGAAAAGTTCGAGTGAAAAGTGCTTATGAAAACGAAAATGAAAAGTTTTTTTTCACTTCACATTATCACAGAACGAGAATTGACCCTCAGGTCTTTTCTCACGAATTTTTTCATCCAGCTGATCTAAAAGGCTGCAATAATATTTAGAGTTGATTGTTTTACCTTTCTGAAGATAATCAATCAACGAAATTCCTTTTGCATCCCAAAAAACTGATGCCATAAACTTCTTTGCTGATCGTTGTGACTTCACCTGCTTTGAAGCTGAACAACCAGCTTCAGTCCACTGTAAACGTTCTTGTTTCAATTTAGGATCATGGTGGTAGATCCAAGTCTCATCCATAGTTATAAAACGACGCAAGAAGTCAGTTTTATTCGGCTTAAAACGCTCCAAATTACGCTGAGAAATTTGTTTTCGATCCAGTTTTTGTTGAACTTTCCAAACAGTTTTTTTCATACGTAATTCTTCATGTAAAATATGGAGAACTCGTTCGTCTGAGATGCCTATGGCATTAGAAATTTCACGCTTAGTCAAACTTGGATCTTCACTAACCATATTATGTACCTGCTCAACGATTTCTGCTGTGGTTGCAGTTTTTGGTCGTCCTTCGCGTGAATCGTCTTTAAGGCTGGTACGACCACGTTTAAATTCACCAGCCCAAAATTCAACGGTGCGTTTTGAAGGTGAGGACTCCTTATACTTCCAACAATTGTTCATAAATTTCCTTTGCTTTTAAACCCTTCAGAACAAAGAATCTAATGACTGCATGATATTAAATTTTTTCCATATTAAAAAAAAAAAAATCAATGACACGCAACTTCAAATGGCTTGTAAACAAAGAAAGAATTGACAGAATGACTTGCAACTTTGCATGTGTTCTCAACAGTTATACCAATTTGAAAAAAAAGTTTGGAGCTATCAGTGCCATCTCTTGGTGAGCGCAGGAACTTTTCAACCAACCTGTATTCATGTGTATTTTTTTATGAAAGAAAAAATTAACATACATAAATATACATTTGCCAATCCCTCAATTCTCAAAAA
This sequence comes from Eustalomyia histrio, assembly GCA_949748255.1. Taxonomy (NCBI): domain Eukaryota; kingdom Metazoa; phylum Arthropoda; class Insecta; order Diptera; family Anthomyiidae; genus Eustalomyia; species Eustalomyia histrio. The sequence continues at coordinate 52,154,096 of OX456525.1, forward strand.
TACAAAATACAAATGGAATAAAAAAATACTATTTTTCTCTATCAAAATTTCTTTTTGACATAAAAATGTGAAACAAATGCTTTTATCACGTCAAATATTTGAAAAATTGACTTTAAAAAATTATATAATATGTCTACTAGTAACATCTTAATGCATTAGTATTTGAGGTTTGTAGTTAATTAAATATTTTTGGTAAATAAATTAATTGAAAGCCTAATCCAAGGTTATGGCGACCTAGCCATGGGTATTGTTTTAAAGGAATTCTGCGCCACAGACAGACAAACGGACATCGCTAAATCGACTTAAAATTGCATAAGCATCACGAATATATATACTTAATGGGGTCTTAAACCTATATTTCGACATATTACAAACGGAATGATAAACTGATATACATATACCCTCACCATTTATGGTGGAGGGTATAAGAAAGGATACACAAATCCAAACAACCAAATACAAACCAAAAAGTACCAAACAGTGAAACAGTATTGTTGTCATTGATTATTATTGTTCGCGTTATTGTTGTTTTATTATTGTTTTTGTCATTGTTGTATTATTTTTTGTGGCACAACAACTACTAACAGAAAAAAAAAGCCGGGAAACTTATAAATCATGTAACTGTAATGTTTATTTTTACTGACTTTTCTTTAAGGATGTTACACGAACACACTAACACACATACTCAAACACTAACACACACCGAGAAAATTTGGTAAATTTTTAACTGAATTTCGCTTATTAGCGATTACTGAAACAAATTGTGGCGATTTCCAAAAAAATTCGGTTAGTAAATCTTATAGGTACATAGTTGTAGCATAGAAAAAATTTGTTTGCCGAATGAATTTATTGCAGAGACTAAAATAGATTTAAAATTCGATTGATACACTTGAAAAAGTTTGTAAGTTAAAATAACTGAAAATATCATTTAAAAGAAATGATATTTCATTTAAAAACCGGTCTACTTAATTTTCATTTAAATTAAATGTCATTTGTTATTTATTTTTAAATGTTGATTAATCAACTGACACATCCGTAAGAAACAACTGATATAATCAGTTAAAATAAATGTCAAAATTTTACCCACCAATCCTTAAAAAATAAATGTTTTTTTCATTTATTTGAAATTATTTCCGTTTTTTTATTTTTTTTTTAATATACTCGTTCAATACAAAATGTATGTATGCATATAAAGCTATAAACACTTTTTGTGTGAATGTATTTGTGTATGTATGTGTGTTTATGAAGTTCTTGTAAATTGTATTGAAAAATTTTGTATATTTACAACCAATTTAAATAAAAAACAAATTGAAATTTTTTGAATATTTTTTTTTGAAACAGACAGCAAACAAAATTTAAATTTGTAATAACTGTTACGGACACAAATAAACCACAAGTTTCCGTTTTGTGGGTAAATTTTTATTAAATTTCAAACAAATGAAAAAAATAAATGAAACTGAAAAAAAAACGGTAAATGATAGTAAATTATTTTGAATAAATGTATAAAAAAGTTAATATAGATGTTTCTTTGAAAAATAAATGTATCTTCCTTTATTTTTAAATGGAACGGAAAACTTTTTTATTAAACTACAAACAGTTAACTACATAATATTCTGAGTGTACATTATTTTTCTCTGTGTAGTTGTACACGCTATAAATAGATGTGTATCTTTATTATTGCTCGACCTCCTCTTCATCATCGTCATTATCATTATAACTATACTTTATTCCTAGTGACTAAATATATTCTTTTCATTGTGTTTCGTTCGCTTTGTTTCATTTTTTCCTCTACAGTTTATTTATGTATGTGTAACATACATATCGTAATACTTGTGGCTCATCAGACATTTAACATGGAATCTTAGAAAATGCAAAAAAAAGAAGGAAGATGTAATGGTATGGCAAAGTGTATTTTTTTTTCTTTTGTCTCTATACCATTTGATCCATTATCTTTTTTATTGTCGTTACGCTACTTAATGGTATTGTGCGTTTTTAACTTACGCTACTTCTACAATTTGAAACGTCTTAAAATGTTCTTCTATTTTGAAGACTACAGTATTTTTGTGTTCCAAGTGTTACATATGTAAAAGAGTAACCTTACTGACTGCATAACTTATCATCGCCCAGCCCCAACTGCTGAGGAGTTTAAATTTGAAATGTAGATTCCTCCTGCGACGTAGAAATCCAATAAGATGGACTTTTTGAAAGTTTTTACGGGGAAGGGCAAAAAGGCGAAAATTTCTGCCCTTGACTGTCTACCCTTTTAAGCAAGAAACATAAAATTTCAAATATTTAAAAATTTAAAATTTCACCCTTTGACGGCCTGCCTTAAGTGCTTGCAATAGAAACCTGACATTAAAAAATATGTGTTCCCTGAAATACTGGCTAATTCAACAATGAGGTGCTTTTTGGATTTTCTGGTAGGATCGTAATAAAATCGGGGTTCAAAGGAATCTCAGAAACATATGTATTCCCTCGAGTAACGGCTAACACACTGATAAGGTACTTTTGGAGTACTTTTGCCAAAGCGCTATGTACAGAAACTTGAATCTTAAAATATGTGTTCCCTAGAGAAAGCACTAATTCACTGGTAAGGTACTTTTTTTTAACAACTGAGATTCAAAAGGAGTAAAGTTTCTCCTGAAGGGATTGCCCAAACCACTTTGCTTAGAAATCCGATATTTGGAATATTTGTTCCGTGGAAAATTGTTTGCTTATTTCACCAGGAAAGAGGTAAAATAGTGATTCACCGACCTGACCTGAGTTTTAACGCTTTGATGTCAGAATTAAAGTGGGCGTGCTTAAAAATATTTTGAATATAATAGATTATTGGTCAAAAGTACATACACACTGATCCCCAAAATATGTATTTTCATTTTAACTTTCAAATTCCATACAAATTTTAAATCAAAAACTTGAAAATTACGAAAATACGTATTTTGGGGCTGAGTATGAATGGGGCATAAGCCTTGAATATGAACTGATATAAATTTCAAGCCCCTGTGACATATATTAATTTTAGTTGAAAAAAAAAACGTTAGCAAAAATAACAAAAACTATAAAAACTGCACTCACAATATTATTTCGTTAAAAAAAAATATTAAATACATATTTAATTAATCTAAAAATTCAATCAAAAAGAGGTCTACCTATTTTTTCATTATATTCCTATTTTCAATCATTGTTTTATGATCGACAAAAGTAGTAAAATCAATCGAAAGTCGTTTAAAATTACCATCAATATTTAACTGACAAAACGTAGAAAAAACGTTTTTTGTGGTTTGTTTTTCAAATTGAAAGTTTTTTTTTATTTGTATGTAATTTAACAAAACAAAACAAAACACACACATATGTATATATATTTTTATTTTCTATGTGTATTGTATTTAAATAATTCCTTGTAATTTTTATTGAAATAATTTTGCAAGCTATTTTGGTAAAAAACAAAAAGGAATTGTATGAATTTCTATTTTTAGAAACCTAAAAATTTACATTTAACAGAAAATATCAACTACTACTGAATGTCTGTAAATTTTTTTAGTTTGTTATTTTTAATGACTGATTAAAACAAATACAATGTTGCTATAAACAACATTTGACATTAAAGGTTAACCCTTGCAATTAAAACAGTAAAATTAAGAATTGGAACGAGTGGAATTGAAAGCCTGGATAAGCGGATGAAATAATATGGAACAGAGAACGAGTGACACTGAAACACTTAAAGAGAGGAAATACATTAGAATGCAACGCATATGGAATTGAAGCACTCAATAGAGAGAACGAAATTGAATGAAACGAGACTGGCTTTAACTGATATTTATCGACCTGAACATAGTTTTTTTCTCTAATGAGTCCCAAATCATATCCAGCAATGGTAATGTTTGGTAATTACAATGTTAATTCCGAGACCTTTTCGGATGACGAAAACGTAGCTTCGACAATAGGCCACCAACATGCACAATGAGCTCTGAAATGGGGATAATGTTGGTGTGATCACAAAGGTCCTGTTGGGTGACCGGGTGACCGGGCTGTAAAAAAGGAAAATGGTCAAAGTGATGTGAATTTTTACAAGCCACTCTACACTACAATCAGACTGTGGTGTGTAGGGCCTGCGGTTTGGACGATGAGACTCTACACTCACCAAAAAAAGTCTTAATCGAAACTGAAAAGTATGCTGTTATTACGAGAAATTTTGCTAATTTAAACCCAGGGGTATTTTTTGCTAATCTTAGCAACACATGTCTACTGACGTGTTATACAATGAAATTAGTAAACTTTTTGTAAAGTGGAATTTTAAATCGGTTTGCTAAAATCAGCAAAAAAATGTACTAAATTTTATTAATATTAGTACAACCAAATTAGTATAAAAAATTAGTAAGCGCTACTAAAATTTTAGTAAATTGCTGTAAACTCAATGAATTGTAAAATATAGCAACATTTTAATTTATAACAAAATATTATTAAAATACACAAATTAACTCAATTATTTTTCGATACACTTGTTACACTATAAAGCTGCTATTTTTTTTTAAATTGCCTTTTTTTATTGAGCAACTTTTTTTATTTTATTTATTTCTTTAAAAAAAAAAAAAAAAAAAAATTTGACAAAATTAAAATAAAAAATTTAAGGGCTTAAAAAATAGTAAAAACATAAACGAATTTACTATTTTCTTTTAATTTGATAATTTTTGTTTTGAAAAATATTTTTGGTAAATTTTTTGAAATTTAAGGTCAAATTTTAATTGTTTTAAGGGCTGATTTTTAGAACTTAAAAAGAGGATGTCCTATTTTTGGACATGAGTCGGTTGTGAAAAGTATCTTCACTTCCGATTCCTTTTTTCAACCTATAAACCATTTTAAGGCAATATAAGTTTGCATGTACAAGTTTTTGTTATAAGACATACCATTTCCTTCAATATCCACTTTTTAAAAGTTAGTAAATTTTTTGCTAAGTTTAATAAAACGGGTTTCAAAAATTTGTAAAATGGTTTCTGAAGTTAGCAACAAAAATATGTAAATATTCTGTAATTTTCAAAATGTAAATTGCAAAAAAGTTGGTCAAATAATAATTTTTTTACTAAAAATCAGTACAAAAAATAGTACAGCGGGATTGAAAACCGTTTACAATTATTTCTACTAACTTTTTTTTCTGAGTGTAGTGTTAGGTCATTGAAATGCTTGCGGGGGCTTAAATTGGGAAAACGAAAGGGATACCTGAGGAATACTAAATTCTTCAGGTAGACTGAAATGTGTATTATGTCGTAGTTATTGGAGAGTGCGCAACATGCCGATTAACTGGCAGAGGAATAAGTCTAAGCCTTGGTATCCTCTCAAACCTCTTGGTCTAAAAGTCAGACATTTAAAATATGCATCTCGTGGGGTTTGTGCCGATTTACTCTTTGGAATTTTAATAATATCGTGTTAAAAAAGGGGCTTAGAAAGAAAAAAAAAATACCCTTAAGTCTCTTCTATAACCTCCTGACCAAACTTCTTCGTCTAGAAATCTGAAATTGAAAATATGGGAGCCCTGGGAGTATGAACTACCAAAACATGAAAAATAGGTTTAAAAAAAGGAAAAAGTGCGCCTTTAACTGCACATAAAAAATCGCTGAAGCTAGAATTTTTAAATTTGTATTCCGTTGTGTTGGTGTGATTATCTACTAAGACCGATGTTCTAAAAATATTTACGGGAAAGAGCAGTCAATCACCTTAACATCCTACCCAAACCTCTTCTGCTAAAAAGCGGAAACTGTAAATATATTTTCCTGGGGTTATAGTCCATTAACTAATAATTTACGAATTATAATTTAATTTTTCATAATATTAGCGTGGTAGAAATGGTTGACCCCTTAATAACCCAGTAAATTTGCTGGAGATAAGAACTTAAAATTTGGGAAGTAGGTTTCTTCTTCAGCAGAAGACATATTGTAAAACAGAATTTTTGAATATTTCTTCGGATAGAGGGGAATGTCCCGAAATGTATCCTGTCCAAAAACTGATCCCTGTTGAATGGGATTATTTACTGAAAAGATACTTTTTGGAATTTCTTAAAAATATTTCTTATTAAAGCTGGGAAGAGTGTGGGATTAAATAGGCGAAAAGTGACCTTCTAAAGACCTATGCAAACTCTTTAAGGTGAAAAACTGAAAGTTTAAAATAAAACATTCGCTACAAAATGTAAAACAAATTTAAGTCTGGTATTTAAAACAACTGCCAACGAAGTATCAGACTTTTAAGCTTGTATATGTCTATGTGACTGCTTATGTATGTGTTTATGGGAAATGGCAAAACAAAAAGTGTGCAGTGAGTGTGTGTTATTTGCCATTAGCATTCAAAACATATAAAGTCATTAAATCTAGCAATTCTAGAAGCAATATTATCATCAACTTTACACATACACAGCAGCATCAATACACACACACATACTTGCATTAGTATGAGTGTATATGTTTAAAATAAATAACACAAATTTGTCACAGCCACAATATAAAACGAGTATAATTTGTTTGCATGCATGTGTTTGTTATGTTTACAAATTTATCAACAACCAATTTGTATGTATGGGTGAGAAAAGATTTAAAATTTTTTAATTTAATTAAAACATTTTACTAATGAAATATTGGTTAAGTTTATCTTATTTTTTTAATGTGGAAATAAGTAAATTTTATCATAAACTTAATTTTCAATATTCATATTCAGAGGTAAAGTTTGGATAATTGATAGAGTGGAAAAAATACGTCCACTTTTTTAATGGCACAATTTTACAATTTTTTGTTTATTTTTTTTCTGAAAAGTAACATATGTTAAAACAAACAATTTTGCTATACAATGAATATTTTAAGTCAATATATTTTACAGGTTTTAAATGGCGTCCTTATAAAGTTGAAAATTGCAAAAAAAAAAACAATATTTTAGTCAAAAAGCTACCATGTCCAGTTGGTTATTCGCTAATTATACTTCCTCTAGTTCCTTCCGACATCCGAATTTAAATTTTAACCAATTTTACATACAAATTGTATATGTCCATTAAATATTAGAAATATTGCTATTACTTGTCACCAAAATAACGCGCCGAAATACTGACGCTGTATATGAAAAAAGTAAAAAAGTCCAAAAAAATAGAGGATGCGAGCAAAATTGCCGCATTCGGGCAATGGAGAATCCTCACGTAATCCTGGAAATACCATTACATGAGCAAAACATAACTGTTTGGATCGGCGTTTGCGCCAAAACAATCATTGGAAAAGTTATTGGTGGATATTATTATGCCTGCCTGAAAATGCGGACAATGCAGTTTCAGCAACAAAAATATCTTTGGACATGTGATGTCATAAAAAAGGCGACATTATTTTTGTGAGGTAATTTGAAAAGCAAATTGTACCCCAACAAGCCTCAGACCATTATCGAGCCAGAAATGCTCGAAGAGATGCAGATATGCATAGAAAAATTTATTAGCAAAAATGGCACATTTTGCTACGCCCAATAAAAGTAGCCATTAGATTGGTGTTGTAAAAGTAGTCCAATTGAATAATAATATTACACATATAGAAATCCGCCTGTACATAAAGCTTTAAAATAAAATTTAAGGAATTAATCACATCGTACTTACTCAGATATAAAACCCAATGAGTTTAAGTAAAAATTACAAAAAATTTGGAGCTTAAAGCATAATAGGCACACAAAGTAGAAAAAGGTATCTGAAAATATAAAAAAATGCATTTCTTTTAGAGCCTGAATTTATTTCATGTAATGTGTATGTAAACTTTATCTTGGAGACTTTTTTAACTTTCTTAAATGTTATAAGAGGTTTCAGTTTTTGGTAAAATAACATTTTTGATGTATACTTTTTAAAATATTATTCTCAAAATATAGAATTTTATTGTATTTTTATAAATAGAGAAAATAAAAGCTGATATTTTGTTTTGCCTCTAAGTACTCCTATACCCCAGTTAAAAAATGAAAAATCTGGCTCAGTATTTTATCATATCCAATTTGATGTTTCTTAATATCTGCTGTAATATAATTATCTAGCCGATCATATTTGAATGAGATCCAGAAATAAATTGGGAATTTAGTATGATCTTAGTTGATCCAAAAAATGACAGATCAAGTTAAATCCATTAATATATTTAAGGATTAAGCAAGATCTTAAGTTAGCCAAAATATATATGAAATCTAGTTTATAAAAAATGTAAAAAAAAAAAAAATTTGTAAAAACAAATTTTAAATCAAATATAAAAAATAAAAAAAAACAATGCCCTCGGCAGGATTTAAGCTCGGTTATATAGAGTTGCAAACTTAAATCACTCAGTCACACACTGTGATACATAATGGCTGAATATATAAGACTTTTCGTATAATTGTGTTATATTTAATTGTTTTTAAGTTGATTAGCTATTTTTTTTTTTAATTAACTAACAAAAAAAAAAAAAAAAAAAAAAAAAAATTAACTAGAAAAAAGTGAACTTATTTGGAGAAAAAATTTAAATGAAAACGGCGCTAAAGACACTTTGTACCAAATATTAATAAAATTTTTCTTGATACATATTAAGAAACAAATTTTACTTAAAATTTGATCAAAATTTCTAAATTTTAGAAAAATTTAACTACTAAAAACTAAATTTTTAGAAAATCGTAAAATTTCCTCCTACACTCAGGAAAAAAAGATAGTAGAAAAATTTGTAAACGGTTTTCAATCCCACTTTACTATTTTCGTACTGATTTTTAGTAAAAAAAATATTATCTATTTGATATTTACATTTTACAAATTACAGACTTTTTACATAATATTTACAAATTTTCGTTGCTTATTTCAGAAATCATTTTACAAATTTTTGAAAACCGATTTGCTAAAATTAACAAAAAAAATTACTAATTTTAAAAAAGTTGATATTGAAGTAGATATTTTTTCCAATTAACATTTACACCTACAAACTTAAATTGCCCTAAAATCTTACATAGGATTAAAAAAGGGATCGAAAGTGAAGACACCGACTCATGTCTGAAAAATAGGACATCCACTTTAAATAGCACTAAAAAGGGTTTTTTAGTTCTAAAAATCAGCTCTAAAAACAATTAAATTTAATCTTAAAAGTAAAAAAAAAAAAAGTTTACTAAAATATTTTTCAAAAAGAAAATTACCAAATTAAAACAAAATAATAAATTCGCTTATGTTTTAACAATTTTTAAGATTTTTAAGCCTTTAATTTTTTTTTATTTTGTATAAAATATTTTTTAAAAAATATAATCAAAATTTTTGATGCTTGATAAAAAAAAATAAATCTAAAACTTTGTACTAATATTAATAGTATTTAGTAATTTTTGTTGCTGATTTTAGCAAACAGATTTTAAATTCCACTTTACAAAAAGTCTACTAAAATTTAGTAGCGGCTACTAATTTTTCTACTAACTTCATTTAGCAAAAAATACCGCTGGGCTCAAATTAGCAGAATTTCTCGTAATAACAGCAAAATTTTCAGTTGCCATTACAGACTTTTTTTGATGAGTGTAGTTAGTTTTAAGAAACAAATTATTTTATTTAAGTTTATTAGATAACTTTTTTACTAAACACTAGGATTTAACTCACTAAAAATAAGAAAATATTTTCTAACATCAAATAAAATAGCACTTCTTTTTAGTGAAAATTATCCTTAAATTTTATAAAAATTTTCTAATAAAAATGAAACTGTTTCTATGGCAAAGTCAATATATTTAACCATATATTTTAAAGTACTTTACACTCATTGTGTAAGTATTTTCCCACTTTCGGAGAACGCTTTATGAGAACACTGCTTTCAACAAACTTTTTTCTATACATGTTTATCTTTAAATTAAATTTGAATTATACTTAACTTATGTATTTAAAATATAAATTAAATTTGTGGTTATATATTGCACAATGTAAGATAATTATTTAAAAATATAATGTTATATACAATTATATATGCTAATGCATACCGGCATACGTATTTATATATGATAATATATAATTTGATAAAGCCACGTATTATTATATAAATACTTTTTTACTCGGGCAATTATAAAATGCAACATATCACCTTTATTGATTTATGCAAAATTATATTGCCCGTTTACTGCAAGACTGTCATAAGTAGAAAAATGTGATTTTGACTTAATGATGCAGAAATATGGGTCACACCACAATCTACAACATATCAAATAATGGTATTGATATCTATTTTTCTCATTGAGTGGCGGCCAAAAGTGATTGAGTTATGACAATCTTGAAGAAAATGTGTAAAATGTTTTAGTTTTGAAGATATCAAACGTACCAGGTTTACCTACATGCAGAAAAAAACTTGGTTGCATCTTATATTTTTGGGATTATGATTGTGTCAAACATAGTCGTACCATAATATAGTTATCATATTATTTCACCATAATATGGTCCAGCTACAGCCATATTATGATATAAAACTATAAAAACGTTCTATAAATTTAATAATATTTCTTTAAGAAATGTTTTACCTAATAATATTTAAGAGTTTTTCAAGAAAACTTCTTTGATTGTATGGACTTTTTTAAAGAGTGAGTGTACTACCAAAAAAGTCTGTAATGGCAACTGAAAATTTTGCTGTTATTAGGGGATATTTTGCTAATTTGAGCCCAGCAGTATTTTTTGCTAATCTTGGCAACACATGTCTGCTGACGTGTAGTACAATTAAATTTGTAGAAAAATTAGCTGCCGCTACTAAATTTTAGTAAACTTTTTGTAAAATGGAATTTAAAATCTGTTTGCGAAAATCAGCAAAAAAAAAATTTACTAAATATTATTAATATTAGTACAAAATTTCATATTTATCTTTTTTTTATCGAGCATCAAACTTTTTTTTATTTTTTTCAGAAAATTAAAAAAAAAAAAAATCAAAGCCTAAAAATTGTAAAACCATAAACAAATTTATCATTTTGATATAATTTCTATTTGAAAAATATTTTAGCCAATCTTTTTACTTTTAAGGTCAAATTTTATATGTTTTCAGGGCTAATTTTTAAAACCAAAAAAAAAATATTTTTTGCTATTTTAAGTGGATGTCCTATTTTTAAGACATGAGTTGGTATCTTCACTTCCGATACCTTTTTTTAATATATATAACAGTTTAAGGCAATTTAAGTTTGTAGGTGTAATTTTTATTTAGAAATAACATTTTCTTCAATATCTACTTATTTAAAATTAGTAATTTGTTTTGCTAATTTAAACAAATCGGCTTTCAAAAATTTATAAAATGATTTCTGAAATTAGCAACAAAAATCTGTAACTATTCTGTAAAAATTTTGTAACTTGTAAAATGTAAATAGCAAAAAGATTTACTAAATAATATTTTTTTTTACTAAAAATTAGTACAAAAATAGTAAAGTGGGATTGAAAACCGTTTAAAATTTTTTCTACTAACTTTGTTTTGTTTTCTGAGTGTACTTAAAAAAAAAAATTAAATTCTTAGGACGTTTTTAATTAAAAAAAATATAGATTCTATGTACTTTTTCTAATAGAAAAATTCTTAGATTCTAAGGAAATTTTTAAGATTTTTTAAAGACAGTCCAAGGACAAAGGTCTCAGAATGTTTCTATTGGAAAAAATCCTTTGAATCTAAGAATATTTCTACTGAAAAAGATCCTTAGGATTTAAGAATTTTTTATTAAAAAAAAAGGCCTTAGAATCTGGGGACCTTTTAAAAAGATATGAATAGTTTGCAGAATCTGACAAATTTAACTTTAAGGAAAAGTCCATAGAAGCTAATAATGTTTCTATGAGAAAAATTTCTAAAAATCTAGATTTTGTATAAGAAACCATCTCATACAAGACATCTTTTTCTTAAAAAAAAAAAAATCATTTTATTAATATTCCTAGTACTTTTTTTTCACAAGAAAGTCGTTATTTTACAAGAAATGAATTAATGAAAATATTTTCTTAAACAAATAATTGAAGCAGAGCCTCGAATAACGTTGTAAGCGACAAAATTAAAATTGTTGAGAAACCGAAAAAAACATTTTAAAACTTGTAGGTGTATCCCACTGACTGACTTCTTTAGATTGCATTTTGATAACGAAATCCTGCATAATTTTGCCTTATCTCATTTTTAAGCCATAAAAGAGAGTTATTCTAACGGTAATCTGGAAAAAAACAGGTTTTGTAAAAATTGTCGCTTAAAACGTTATTCGTGGCTCCGCTTCAATTATTGTTTTTATGGAAAAGAATAATATATAAAATCTTTATATAGAACCTTTTTGCCAATGGATTTTTTCCGATTATGAATTGATTAGTGTAAATTATATTGTTATATGCATAAGGCATTTTCGAAAATAATCCCCCCAGGTGAAAATTATCATATATTATCTTTTTTACATGGGTGAATGAAGTGATAAAATTTTTTTTTATGAAAACAATATACACAGAATAAAATTACAAAATTCTGTTTGTAATATTGAACATCGTCCATAGAACATTTTTGTAAATACAAAAAAATATTTTTTAAAAAGGCACCAACAATGGAATTTGAAAATACAAAAAACTTTTTGTTATTTTTTTGTTACTTAAATTTTTATTTTCAAAGAATTTTTATATGAAAAGTGACAATTTACAAATATTTCAAACAATAAATTGTTAGAAATCAAGTTTAAATTTTAACAAATATTTTTAATTACTTTAAATTTTGTGATACTTTTTTCTGTGTAGTATTTTGTGTGTAAATGTCAGTTATTTTTTTTTTTGATTTAAAATTTATCATTGATTGTTATCGGCATTTTATAGTTTCATAATTATGATATTTTTTCACAGTTAAAATTTTTGTTACCAATTCATGTAATAATGTAGAAAATGGCAATTATGAAATCATAAAATATTTACTATAAAGATAATGGTAAGGATCATGTTGATGGTTAAGACATATTTATGAATCAATAACTTGATTGTGATAATCATACCCGAATGCAGCAATCATAATAAAGTTGCGGTGATCATGTTGCAACCATGTTTTTTCTCTGCGTGTAGTATATACGATACACTATATATTAGATCAATTCGGACATAATTGAATTTAATGTAAATATTAAGATATTATTAAGTAAAATAATGTCTGTTCAAAATTCGAATTAAATTGTATATAATTTAAAGTAATTTGATCTACTAGTTTTCTAGTTGTGAGATACTCTTTAGAAACATTCAAGATCAATTTAAATAACCCCATTTGAAGGCAATATTGCCGGTTATAATGCTAGAGCTACCCTCTGGTCTGGATTTTCAATTTTTAATGATGTTCTTCTTCAAATTCATTAATATATTAAAGCACATTTTTAATCTTGTAACTAAATTTGAAATTAACCAAGTATATAAAATTTGCTTATAAAATATTATCCTCTTCAGTTTTTGTATATTTTCGTACTTTATACACAGTTCGCCTTCTTGTCTTGTAATAAGATAAATTGCCTTTGGGATATTTTTAATTTACTGCTGTCCTATAATTATTCATGGGATTATCAAAAGATGTACGGGGTAATATGGCAAACGATACAATGTACACATGCAAACATACATACATACATACTTATTCCTAGTGTAAATAGACTTTGGGTTATAATGGTCATATATACACACACACACACACACATGCATATAGTATATTGTTTGTATAGTATAGTTAGTCATATATAATACACATAAATTAACACTTGTATTTAATTTAGTTAATATATATTTGTATAGAAGATGGTATATGGTCAATTTAGTTTATTGTCAAGTTCGTTTAAATGAAAATTTTAATAAAATTTATACTTGTGGATTATTAAATTGTATCTATGTGCATAAATAAATTGAATTGAATTTATTAAATTTATATTAAAACAACAAAATGAATAGTTTAATAAATTATAATTTTTATTGATGGTGGCTGTTTTGCTACCACACTTTTTGCCCATTTTATATGCTGTGTTAGAAATAGAAAAAATGATACAAAAGTTTTGCTATAAAAGTTTTTGATATTAAAAAAAAAAAATAATAATAAAAATGGTTAACAAAATGTGTTGAAAAAGTGTAAATATTTGCAAACTGCAGCAATTGACACATCTGTGTGTTAAAGTTATTGTTGGTTTTTTGCTGACTTAAAAAGATACAAAAAATTTTACTCAGAGAGAGAGGAAAAATAAAAAAGAAAATCAGAAAAGTTTATTCGTTTATTTATATTGTTTGTAATTGTGTGAAAATTTTACTTTATTTTAGAATTAATATAATTTAATAAAATGTTTAGAACAATATGATTTATGATGTTGCTATATTTTATTGGGGCTTTTTAAAAGACAATTTAGTTGTGTGACCAACCAAAACCATTAAAAAATGGAGTTATAAGTATAAAGACAATCAAACAAGAAACAAACTTTGTGAAGAAATCAGTGGTTTCAGAGCTATACACAGAAAAAAGTAGCACAAAATTTTAAGTAATTAAAAATATTTGTTAAAATTTAAATTCGATGTCTAACAATTTATTGTTTAAAATGTTTGTAAGTTGTTATTTTTCATATAAAAATTCTTTGAAATTAAAAATTGAAGTTACAAAAAAATAACAAAAAAAGTTTTTTGTATTTACAAATTCCATTATTGGTGTTTTTTTTTAAATTTTTTTATTTGTATTTACAATTTAATTCTATGAAAGAACTTCAATATTACAAACAGAATTTTGTAATTTTATTCTGCGTAGGTAAAAATATACAATATAAAAAATAAATCGGAATTTGCCAATATATTAAAATTGTGGTACTAGTCGTATGAGTGATATTAATTTAATACTAAAACGTATTACTCATACGCCTAGTGGCCTACATTAATAGCGCGAAAAAGCGATGGAAAATACGATTTTTTTCGGTATCAAAAAAAATATTCAAAAATCCTTTTTTGACTCTCAGAGTACTAAATTTTTTTTAACAAAAAATTACATAAAATTTATTAACATAAAAATACACCCAGAAAACAGTATCATTTGTGGCCACCGAATTTGTTGCCAATCGAATTATGGCGGTAACGACATATGAAATTATATTTATAGTTTGGAAAGTCAATATTTAAAGTTGTGAAAGCAAATATTCAGTTGTCTCATTTAATATATATATACACTTACGTTCCACAAACTTTTATTTTATAAAAAAAAAAATATTTTTAGATTTTTCAGTTATCGAACCTAGACATCCAGATCCAGATTTATAATTCACACTCTTACTTACTGCTCCATAATTTAATTTAATTTTCTTTGATATTTTTGTTATTTAAACATTTGAATATTTGTTTTAATTTAAAAAAAATAAATGTTTGCTTTTACCGAGATTTGAACTCGGAAATTAGGAGCACTAGACTAGCTCTCTACCCACTAGCTCACAAAAACTTATAAATTTTAATGACTAATTTTGAATTTAAACAACTTTTTCGAAAAATAAGTATATCGGAAAATTCGTTTACAAATACCAATCATTAGTGGCTCCTATTATCAATACAATCCACAATTCGGTTGGTTCAACTGAAACCTTAATTTAATGATATATCAGGATATCCAAATTTTTAGTTGCCACTTTCGAAAATCGACAATTTTCAAATAAATTTGATAGATTGTCCTAATTTGCTTATATATATATTCACTAAATAAATTGTTGCTTCTAAACGAATTTTATTCGTAAAGTTGATTGGAAGTATTAATAATTGTATAGTAGTATCCTTTTTGGTTCCTTTTCCCTCTTTTGAATGCCCAATGCCATATTTTTGGTATAATAATGGATTATAAGTTATTATTCCAAGTAAAATAAAATCCGTTCAAGTAAATGTTAATGGTTTTAATCGAATTGCAACGAATTTTTTTCCGGGTGTAAATATGAACACAAAACGTATATGAAATTCGTTTTAACATAAAATTAAAAATATATATATTTTTTTTTATATTAAACAAAAAAAAAAACACATTCTGTGAGAGACCAGATTAATAAATTTAAACTTTAGTTACCTAACAAAAAGAAAATTTAAACTAATCACTTGGTGAAGAATCTAATTGTATGTAGTTATATTGTTATGTATTAAGAAAAATATATTCGTGTATTGTAAACAATGTGCTACATATAAATATATTATATGAAAATTTATTAAATTAAATATATTTATAAATTGTTTATAAAATTTCATCCGAAAAATTGGAACATCATTTTCAAAATTATTACATATTAACCTGTCTTAACAACTTTTTTATAAAAAGTTGGTGATTAACAAAGAAATATTAGACGCAATAATACAACTACACTCACCAAAAAAAGTCTGTAATGGCAACTGAAAATTTTGCTGGTATTACGGGAAATTTTGCTAATTTGAACCCAGAGGTATTTTTTATTAATCTTAGCAACACATGTCTTCTGACGTGTAGTACAATGAAATTAGTAGAAAAAGTTAGTAGCCGCTACTAAATTTTAGTAAACTTTTTGTAAAGTGAAATTTAAAATCGGTTTGCTAAAATCAGCAAAAAATTACTAAATTTTATTCATATTAGTATAGCTAAATTAGTATAACAAATTGGTAAGCGCTAATTAATTTTAGTAAATAGCTTTAAATTCATTGAATTGTGAAATATAGAAAAATTTCAATTAATAAAAATAAATATTATTGAAATGCTCAAATTAACTCAATTATTTTAAGATACACTTGTTACACTTTAAAGCTACTCATTTCTTTTCAAATTGCCTTTCGAATTTGAATATACAAATTTATATGTTTTTTTATCGAGCAACATTTTTTTATTTTATTTATTTTTAAAAAAATATTTTAGACAAAATAAAAAAAAATCAAAGTCTAAAAAATAGTAAAAACATAAACGAATTTATCATTTTATTTTCATTTGAAAAATATTTTTAGTACATTTTTTTGATTTTAAGGTCAAATTTTAATTGTTTTAAGGGTTGATTTTTAAAACTAAAAAAGTTTTTAGTGCTATTTTAAGTAGATGTTCTATTTTTGGACATGAGTGGTTGTGAAAAGTAGCTTCACTTCTGATCCCTTTTTTCCCATTTTAAGGCAATTTATGTTTGTATCTATAAGCTTTAATTATTTGAAATAACATTTCTTTCAATATGCGCTGTTTTAAAATTAGTAAAATTTTTTTGCTAATTTTAGCAAATCGGTATTAAAAAATTTGTAAAATAATTTCTGAAATTAGCAACAAAATTTTGTAAATATAGGATTTGTAAAATGTAAATAGAAAAAAAAAAATTACTAAATAATATTTTTTTTACTAAAAATTAATGCAAAAATAGTGAAGTTGGATTGTAAAGCGTTTACAAATTTTTTAACTAACTTTTTTTTAGAGTGTACGGATTCATATTCAAAACAAATGTTTGGTATAAAAATACAATTTTTCATAAAAACACAATGTAGCGTTTATTGTGTTTAATAAAAGTAAAAACTCATAGGTATTGGAAAATACGAAAAGAAAAGAAATCAAGGAGTTGCCAGACTACATAAACATTGAATATAAATGGAGAAATGTTGAAATTAGTGAATATCAATTGTGACTCCGTAGTACAGGGTGGCGATCAAGTCGAGAATATGATGTAATGTAAATGGCCGCCGCCACAGTTGATTGTCATTTGAGCCCTTTTTATGGCATTTTCCATCACTTTGGCCAAAACTTCCGGCGATAGGTCCTCACATTCTTGACGGATATTGTCTTTAAGAGCTGCAAGAGTCTAAGGCTTGTTGGCATAAACCCGCGACTTCAAAAAGCCCCACAAAAAGAAGTCTGGAGCGGTCAAATCAGGCGATCTTGCTGGCCAGTGCAAATCGCCAAAACGGGAGATTAGGCGCCCGGTTGTGGCACGTGCAGTGTGTGGCGTTGCACCGTCCTGTTGGAACCAATCCCAATTCATCAAGTTGCGGCAAAAAGAACTCGTTGATCATTGCTCTGTAGCGCTCAGCATTCACAGTAACCGTTTGGCCCGCGACGTCTTCGAAGAAAAAAGGTCCGATGACTCCTCCAGCGAAAACAGCACACCATACAGTGACTTTGAGCGGATGTAATGACTCTTCGTGGGTTACACGCGGATTTTCAGTGCCCCAGAAGCGTAAATTTTGCTTATTTATGTACCCGCTAAGATGGAAATGGGCCTCATCACTCATGATTATTTTTGATGAAAAATCATCTCCATTATTGCTCAAATAAATAGTCACCAATATTCCGCGTTCTGGAGCAGTGTAGCGTAACATTGTTTATTAACGTGTATTTCGCATGTGTTTACTACACAAATGTCAAAACAGAACTGACATTAGGGGCCAATCGCAAAATTTATAGCATTTTCTGATAGGAGGATTACTTTTGCGCCACCTTGTATCACGGTACTTTCTTAACTCAAATAGTACCAATTGTGTCAACTTTTCCATCTCTGGCGCGGAGCTAAAAAAGTCAAACATTTTGTTTAACACAATTGGAATGCAGCCAGGGTGGGGCAAAAACCATCATCTTATTTTTTTTTGGCTATAACTGTTGTTCAAAACGAAAGCTTATTTGATTTTTAAATTACTATGTTTCTTCGCACTTATAAATTTTGTTTCAATTATTGGGAATTTGGGCTCTTTTGATTACATTTTGCATAACTGTACGTTTACAGTTTCAGCTCGAATGTTGTTCATTAATTCCCCGAAGGTGCGCACAGCAACGTCTTCAAATATCCCCAGAGAAAAAATTCCTTGACTGTCATATTGAGAGATCTGGCTGGACAAAGCCAAATCCCCGATAAAGGTGAACGCGAAAAAATTTCCCACCACCAATGGCCGTTAATTGTGTTATTATTTTGTTAACTAGTGTTGTGAAAGAAAAGTATCTAAATATTGAAAGTTTCTCTTTTAGTTTAATGTTGCAAAAAAAATGTATTTTTTACATTTTCCCAGGATACACAAAAAGTACATAAAAATCCAATCAAGTTTTTAGTTTACTTTTTGAACCATTTAAGTTTATTATGTGTAAAGTTACGCTCTGCGGGTTAAAATGTGTACGTATAAATAAACAAGACATTTTTACGTAAAACAATTTTATGTTAGAATACAAATAGAAAAAAAAACGAAAGTTAGTTTTAGCATTACAATCTCACGTGGCAGTTCAACAAATTAAAACTAACGAAAATATAGAACAGTACGAAAGTAGGGACAATAAGGTGTCACTTAATTAACAAGTTATTGAATTTTGAATTTAAAAGCAAACACCACCTACAAGGGCTTGCATATCATACATGGGCATATATGGTCATATACGTCCATGACTGTTTCTATATATGACCATTAAGGCTTTCAAAAAACAAAAATGTTCAAATTGACCAGCACCACAACCCTATAAATATGCCATTATGGAAAAAAATGGTCTGCCAAAAAATTAAAAAAAAAGGTTTTATTTAGATATAGCACATCAGCATTGAAGTTTTAAAATTGCACTTGTTCTATAATTTTTATATTATTTATATCTTGAAAAAAATAAATAAAATTATTACAATCGCGACTCATCATTATATGTATATATCATGAAATTAGGATTTCAGTTGAACCAACCGAATTGTGGATTGTATTGATTATAGAAGCCACTAACGATTGATATTTCTAAACGAATTTTATGCTATATTTATTTTCCTAAAAAATTATTTAAATTCAAAATTAGTAATTAAAATTAATAAGTGTTTGTACTAGGTACTTCTAATTTCCGAGTTCAAATGCCGGTAAAAAAATATTTTTTTTTTTAATAAATATAAAATATTGATATATTTAGATCTATATACAGTCCTCGCCACTTGAATAGGACACCCCTAATAGTTTTCCTAAAAAGTTGCTTAAGAATAAAAGCGTGTAATTTTTTGTAAGTTTGTTTTGTTCTCTCATTCAGTCAATTATACTTGTTTTTTCTGAGAGCCTTTTTTCAAGTTTTTTGGAAGTACCGTTGCTTTTTTTAGGTTTTCTTTTATAAATGATCGAAATTCTGGCAATTTATCGCGCCACTTGAATAGAACAGTCTCAGTTGATACGAGTTTTTTGTTTCTTTTTACAATTTAAGATTTTTAAAGTAAAAAAAAAATTAAAAATGGGTAGAGGAAAGTGTCTGCCGAAGCGGAAAAAATAAAAATACAAATTTTTAATGATTCCGGGAAATCTGTTAATCAAATCGCCAAAGAAATTGGTAGGAGTCGCCATGTAGTGTCTAATTTAATAAAAAATAATGAAAACTACGGAAAAAATATGAAAGACCGTACAAAAAGCCTGCTTTCACCTGCTATTAAGCGAGCAATTCTTAGATTAGTCTCTTATTTCCATGATACTGTATCCCAAATAGGACCAAAATCGGGTGTTTTTGCCAGTGTGAGAACTGTACAGCGTGTTATTTTCAAAGCGACTAAAATTAAAGAAAAAACCACCACTAACAGGGGTCCGGAAGGAAATACGCTTGTCATACTGTCCCAGTCATATGACATGGAGTTATGAGTGGTACCGTGTCATCTTTTCTGACGAAAAAAAGTTTAACCTGGAAAGTCCAGATGGATTTAATTATTATTTTCACGACTTGCGGAAAGACGAACATAATTTAAATCGCCTACATAGTCGGGAAGGGGGTGTTATGGTCTGGGGCAGTATCTCTTATTATGGTACCTGTAAGTTGCAATTTTTGATCACTAAAATTAATGCGAATTTCTACAAGGGTGTGCTCCAGCAGACTTTTCCATTCTTTAGCGTGCATTTTGGAAACTGCAGTAGACGTTTCAACATGACAACGCTCCTATTCACACCGCCAGAGCAGTGAAGTCATGAATTTGTGACCAGAATGTAAAAACGCTTGACTGGCCACCATACTCCCCAGACCTTAATATTATAGAAAATGTTTGGGGTTGGCTCGCTCGAAAGGTTTGAGCATCTGGTAAGCAGTACGATACCAAGGAGGAACTTATTGAATCGATCAAAGCTGCTTGGTCTTCAATTTCCCTCGATTATTTGAAATCCTTACACGACTCCATTCCTAATAGTTTTTACGAAGTAATCCTTAAAAATGGTGGCTCAACACATTGTTAGTATAGCTTTGTAACATTAAGAATTTACTAAAATGTAAATAAAAATATTTAAATTTGTTCAAAATTTGGAAAAAAATCTTTTTTTCTAGGGGGTGTTCTATTCAAGTGGCGCAAAATCTTAAGAATTTTTTCTTCATATTCAATAACAAAAATAATTTTTTTGGCTCGGTACGAGGCAAGCAAATAATTATGATTGATACATTTTACAGGGTATCAAATTTGCTTTCAATAATTAAAGTTCTATCTTTTTTAGTTTAGAAGTTATTAACGCATAAATTAATAGAAAAAGGGATGTCCTATTCATGTGGCGAGGAGTGTAAAAAATATTTGCAATGGTGTTGTGACTTTATAACTCATGAACGGCCAAACCGAACTCGATTAGGGTTTGTTCGTATGGTCGTGTAGATGGTTTATCTAAAGTTTGCACAAAATCGGTCGACGCGTTCGTGAGTTATGACTTTTCATGTCAACATGTGATTTGTCCATATAAAAAAAAACAACAACAAATACGTAGGCGCCCATGAGCGTGTGCGGTATGTATATTGTGTGCTGACTTTATACACACGTTAAATACACGTTGTAGCGCATACACATTAACAGCTGTCAGTGAGTGATCATTTTAAGGTTCTTTTTCATCGAACTCGCAATGTGGATTCATACGTAGCGAAGCACGTATGGTGCAGTAAGTAAGAGTGTGAATTATAAATCTGGATGCCTAGGTTCGATACCGGAAAAATAAGTAAAATATTTCTTAAAATAAAATTTTGTGGAACGTAATAATGAATTATTCAGTTTAATTTCTTCGACCTTTTTAATATAAATTCCAGGTAATAATAATTCAAGCTCAAGATCTATTTTATACAAAATTATTTATTTTTCATCCAATATTTCGCTATCTCACTGGATAGCTTCTTCAGGGATTTTTTGTTTTTTTTTTAATTTTAAACAATTTTTTTTTGTTTGAATTAAATTAAAATTTTGTTTTAAATTAAAAAAAAAAAACAAAAAATCCCTGAAGAAGCTATCCAGTGAGATAGCGAAATATTGGATAAAAAATAAATAATTTTGTATAAAAAAGACCGAGAGCTTGAATACTTTTTACCTGGAACGTAATAATGTTTATGTGGATTATAAATATTAAATTAGACAACTGAATTTTGGCTTTCACAACTAAAAATAAAATTTAACAAATTCGGTGGCCACAACTGATACTGTTATGTTCTGGGTGTAGAGTCCATAGTCACAACGATTTAATAAGTGTACCCCAGCGCCTACCCTTACATCCCCCTTGGAGACATTCGTGTTAACCTGTAGAGCCTCCATAGGCAGATCGAGCTCCTTTGAGCAAATCCTGAAATCAAAATTTAACGAGGGTTGTGCGCTGCGATAATCAACACGTACCCTTCAATTGTCCCATTGAAGCCTTAGTAACTTGGCATGTCCAATTGGTCTGCAAATTCATGCAGCCATTTGCCTCGCGAAAATAATAATAATATTTCAATAGAGTTTTCGTTGAGTTGGTACAACTAGCGCCTGTAATGAATAACGCTATGGTTCCCAAGATCACCTCGAATCTCTTGCGATGAGTGCCTCTATCCAGCTCACACCACCAAATAGTACACCCAAGGCATTCCTTTAAAGATTAACTGGTACGACAACGACGATGATTTAAATGGATCAAAACTGCCGATTGGTCAGCGCAGTCTGCTGTCCTCTATAAGAATGGGTTTCAGCACTGGGAAAGTTTTCTCTATCAGTTACAATAATACAATCCGGAAAATGTATACGCTAGAGAATATTCATCCAGTAAATCTCGACCGCTTATGGTCCAACTGCCGTATTGCCTTTGAATATTCGACAGCGACTGGTCTCAGTTGTTAACATTTGTTTTGCTAAAATTTAACAAATAATTTTTAAATATTATGACCTGCTAACTAATCTCAGAATAACTAAAGCTTAATGCCTTACCCTAGTTATGAATGTCAAATTCATATAAAAATATCTGTGGATTCTTGGTTATTTATTAGATAAGTTACTCCCTCTAAGAGTTTCAACTTTAAGCTGCATAGAGAAAATAGATTCGGGCTGACAATGGTTCAGTTGTGGTAACCCAATTTGACTGTGATAACATAGTTTCGATTACCTTTATAATAATTCACTAGTCACAACCGATTGCTGCTACACCCAGAAAACAGTATCAGTTGTGGCCACCGAATTTGTTGTTAATCGAATTCTTTCGGTTACGACTACACTCAGACAAAAAAGTTAGTAGAAAAATTTGTAAACGGTTTTCAATCGCACTCTGCTATTTTTGTACTGATTTTTAGTAAAAAATTATTATTTAGCAAATCTTTTTGCTATTTACATTTTACAAATTACAGAATTTTTACAGAATATTTACAAATTTTTGTTGCTAATTTCAGAAATCATTTTACAAACTTTTGAAAACCGATTTGCTAAAATTAGCAAAAAATATTACTAATTTTTAAAAAGAGGATATTGAAGGAAATGTTATTTCTAATTAAAACTTACACCTACAAATTTAAATTTCCTGAAAATGTTACATATATTAAAAAAGGGATCGGAAGTGAAGATACCGACTGATGTCTAAAAAGAGGACATCCACTTAAAATAGCACTAAAAAGGTTTTTTAGTTCTAAAAATCCACCCTAAAAACAAAAATTAACCTTAAAAGTAACAAAAAAAAAAATTGACCAAAATATTTTTCAAAACAAAAATTACCAAATTAAAACAAAATGATTAATTCGTTTTTTAAAAAATATAATCACAATTTTTGATGCTCGATAAGAAAAATAAATTCAAAGCTTTTTATTTATATTAATAATATTTAGTAATTTTTTTTGCAGATTTTAGCAAACAGATTTTAGATTCCACTTTACAAAAAGTCTACTAAAATTTAGTAGCGACTACTAATTTTTCTACTAATTTCATTGTATTACACGTCAGCAGACATGTGTTGCTAAGATTAGCAAAAAATACCGCTGGGCTCAAATTAGCAGAATTTCCCGTAATAACAGCAAAATTTTCAGTTGCCATTACAGACTTCTTTTGGTGAGTGTACTGTCTTCATATTAAATTATATTTTTAGTTATGAAAGCCAATATTCAGTTGTACAATTTAATATTTATATATCACAGAAATATTATTACGTTCCACAAAATTTTATTTTAAGAAAACTTTTATTTTTAGATTTTTCCGGTATCGAACCTGGGCAATCAGATTCATAGTTCAAACTCCTGCTTACTGCACCACAACTAATTAAAATTTTTTTTTTCGATATATTTGCTTTTTTAACATTTGAATATTTTATTATATTAAAAAAATTATTTTTTTTCCGGGATTTGAACTCGGAAATTTGCAGTACTGAGCTACCTCTCTACCCACCACACCACAAACACTTATAAACTTTGATGGCTAATTTTGAATTTAAACAATTTGTTAGGGAAAGAATTATTAGTTTGAAATTTGTTTTCAATACCAATCATTGGTGACGTCTATTATCAATACAATCCACAATTCGGTTGGTTCTACTGAAACCTGAATTTAATTGTATATTTTATCAGGATAACCGTACTTGTAGTTTTGAATATAGAAAATTTTTTAAGAAATTTGATAGATTGTACCAAATTTCTAATATAATAAAATGGTTGCTTCCACCGCACACAAATTCTAAACGAATTTTATTTTTAAAGATGATTGAAATTACCAATAATTGAATAATAGGATTGATTTTTAGTTTCCTTTCCCTTTTTTTTTAATTCCCAATACAACATTTTTGCTTTATAAATGGATTTTTGGTTATTTCAAATAAAATTAAATTCTCACAAATAAATGTTAATGGTTTTTATCGAATTGCAACCAATCATTTCTCTGGATATATTAAACCATTCAATTGGCAACATATTCGGCTATCAGCATGAATTAATTTTTTGGGTCTGGCTGAATTGTTTGTTCTTAATTAACTGATTTTCTAGAGGTTTCTGCTGATTTATAATTGTATTAAAATCCTTTTTAATTAAAACATTATGAACTTTCACTTAACAATTATTCCTAAAAAAAAAAATATTCATTGCACACAATTTACGACACTATGAATGCATTCAAATATGTGTGTATGTATGGGCAAAATGTATTTGTGTAATAAAGCAAAAAAGGGCAGTCAAGACTTATTGGAAAATTCATTGTTTTCACGCATTAAACCAGTCAGACATCATGAAATACATTCTCATGCATACAAAACAAACACAAGTCGATTCATTGAATTTACAACAAATTTGGGTAAACTTGACCATTTGTACACTTCCGCCAACTTGTCATGACGTATTGAACTTAAAGCTTTTACAGAATTGGACAAAAAAGAACACACACACACACATACAGTAAACAAAAAAAGAGTAGTGAATACAAAAATTGTTTGCGAAATAGTATTTCGTATTTCAAATAAAATAACAACCAAAAAAGCTGATCACAATAGGACGAGTACTATGTGCAACTGATGGTGATTATGGTGCAATATTCTTCTCTGTTTTTTTTTTGTAGCTGTATTGTTGTTTATTGTAAGCATTCATGTTGAAATCCTGTTGCAGTCATGCCACTATACATTTTTTGTGTACTTATGTATTTATATGTAGTACATACATACATATGTATGTGTGCTTTGCATATATACATATATATGCAAGTATGTTAATATTTGTTTGTGTGTGCGTATTTGTATAGTGAAATAAGCCAACTGACCCTGTTGTTTCCTGTTTACTTTTTTTTATTCTTTGATTTTACCAACAAAAAAAAAAAACAGAAGAAGCACCATTGCAAATACATGACAGTTCAATAGTATTTTAAATTCTCTCTGACACAATAAGCAATTGAATCCATAGATTTTGGACGCTTATATTTGTATTAAAGGAAACAAAAAAGTAAAGCAAAAATTTATAGTCAGTTGGTAAAAAATAAACATATGTGTACCATACAAAATACATAGGTTGAAAAAAAAAAATCAATGTTTTTTTGTTCAAATGGAAAAAATTTAAATAACTGATATTTCTTTTGTTTTTACTGGTTTTCCGTAAAATTTTTCGGTAGTCAATTTAAAATATATTAGAATTGTTTTTACTTCTATGTTAAAATTTGTATAGTTTGGTATCGACAAAGTTAAGCCAAATTCAGTAATTATGTTTATGTAAAAAACCAATTGCTCTCTTGTGCAAAAACTTTCTTACACTTAAATAACCCCACGGCCATTTGTAGGGTACAAGAAAACATAGCTGTTGTTATTTTTAGTGCCGTCTTTCCGTTCTGCATTATTGTTATTATTATTTTTTTTTTGTTTTCCAAAAAAGACATATGACATGAATTTTAAAGGATTAATCCAGTTGTAAGATAACTTGATGTGCGAGTGTGTTATATAAATTTCTCAGTATGTAAACATAATATAAAACACCAAATGACTTTTTAATAAAATTTCTTTTTGATATTTTACAAGGATTTACTGTTGTTTAAAAAGAAAATGCAAAAATAATTCATCTTATATTTCTTTTTTTGGGTAAATTAAAATATCTACCAACGTTTATATTTTGGTAGTGGCATAATGTCATCTCATTACATGTTGGAATTATGAAAAATAATACCTAAAATATTAGCACCAGTAAAGTAGTAAAATATGAATATGAAATTTTACATTTTTACTTATCAGGGCAGAGACTTTTAGGCGAACGCATATTTGTAATTTGTTGTACAAAAATTATATTGACTAAATACTTTTCCGATTAAAGTAATTTGCAAAAAAAATTTAATTTTTTGCCTTTAAAAATTAATCATGCCTGTGTTGACAATCACAAATGCTTTTTCATATATTTTTTTATAGGAATCAAAATGTTGATATGCCTTTCGATGATTTGTCGTCGTAATAGTAAAAAAGTTTATATATAATCATACAGGGTGGCGCAAAAATAACCTTCCGATGTTTTTTGGCTGTAATTAAAAAAAAAAAACTTTGATTCTTCTTGTGGATTATTTTTATTTGGTCTTTTAATTTTTTTTACATCAAGTCGAGAATATGATGTCATGTAAATGGCCGCCGCCACAGTTGATTGTCATGTGAGCCCTTTTTATGGCATTTTCCATCACTTTGGCCAAAACTTTCGGCAATAGGTCCTCGCATTCTTGACGGATATTGTCTTTAAGAGCTGCAAGAGTCTGAGGCTTGTTGACATAAACCTGCGACTTCAAAAAGCCCCACAAAAAAAGTCTGGAGCGATTAAATAAGGCGATCTTGCTGGCCAGTGCAAATCGCCAAAACGGGAGATTAGGCGCCCGGGAAATGCATCCTTCAGCATATCGGTTGTGGCACGTGCAGTGTGTGGCGTTGCACCGGCCCGTTGGAACCACATGTTTTCCAATCCCAATTCATCAAGTTGCGGCAAAAGAACTCGTTGATCATTGCTCTGTAGCGCTCAACATTCACAGTAACCGTTTGGCCCGCGACGTCTTCGAAGAAAAAAGGTCCGATGACTCCTCCAGCGAAAACAGCACACCATACAGTGACTTTGAGCGGGTGTAATGGCTCTTCGTGGGTTACACGCGGATTTTCAGTGCCCCAGAAGCGTAAATTTTGCTTATTTACGTACCCGCTAAGATGGAAATGGGCCTCATCACTCATGATTATTTTTGATGAAAAGTCATCTTCATTATTGCTCAAATAAATAGTCACCAATATTCCGCGTTCTGGAGCAGTGTAGCGTAACATTGTTTATTAACGTGTATTTCGCATGTGTTTACTACACAAATGTCAAAACAGAACTGACATTAGGGGCCAATCGCAAAATTTATAGCATTTTCTGATAGGAGGATTACTTTTGCGCCACCTTGTATGTATCTTTATCTAATAAATACATTACACAGTGCAACAAGAAAAAATTCCCTCAATGGTTTGAACGCAGTATGAAAGTATACCATTAGAAGAACAAAATCCCCAAAGGGTTTGGTAAAGTTGGTTCGAAAAAAAAAATATGGCTACTTGAAGTTTGTCATTTTTTACCATTTTTTCTATGAGTTATTTAAAATGAGTATATTAAAAATTAAATTTTTTTCTTTATTGATATCTTTTTCAATTTATTTTTTGTGTTTTATTTTAAAAAAGACCACAATATAATATTTTTTTTTAATTATACACTCAAAAAAAATTTAGTTAAAATATTAAAATTTTTACTTGCTTTGTTTTTTTGAAATTTTTACCAACAATTTATTTTGAGTGTAAATTTGTTTTTACTTAAGTGATTATTTGTATGTAGGTATATTTTAGAGAAATTTTTAAAATTCTTAAGCCAATTCTTATAAAGGAATCATTCAAAGACCTTCTGAATATTTTATTTTTTATAAAATTAATGCCAACCTTTTGTTTCTTTTAAAAAAAAATTAATGCATGTTCATTAATTTTAGTAAAATTTCAGGGTTAATAGGCAAATTTTTTTACTTAATACTTGTTTTTTCTTGCCTTAAAGTTACAATATTCTTTTAATGTGTTTCCTTGTTTCGGTTTTATACACTCAGAATATTATGTAGTTAACTGTTTGTAGTTTATGAAAAAAACATTTATTTTTAAGGATTGGTAAAATTTTGACATTTATTTTAACTGATTATATCATTTGTTTCTTACGGATGTGTCAGTTGATTAATCAACATTTAAAAATAAATAACATATGGCATTTAATTTAAATGAAAATTAAGTAGACCGGTTTTTAAATGAAATATCATTTCTTTTAAATGGTATTTTCAGTTATTTTAACTTTAAGTTAACTAAGTATATTTTATATGTATTTTTCTTAAATTCGGTGGAAAAAACTATATATTTTTGAACTTTAGAAAAATTTGTTATTGTATCTAAGTAATCGAGTCCTTTTTTATTTGTCTCTTTGACTTTTAAAAAAGTCTAGAAAAATATGTATTTCAATTCTTTTTTTATTTTAGTTTTTTCTTTAACAATATGCCAACAACAAAAGTTCAGCTCAATAGAATCCAAATCTTAAAAACTTAAGAAGTACTTTAACTTCAATATTATTACAAAATTAATCTAATTCAAAATCGTCTCTAAAACTTTTAGTATTTATTTTATTTTAATTTAACTTTAAACTTTTTTTTATAAGATTTCTTGTTTTTCATCGGAAAACGAGTTTTTGTATAACAACGAAAAAAATAAAAATTTAAATTTTTTTTACTAAAATTGTTTTAATTGTGTTATTTTGTAAAAAAAAACCAAAAATATAATTGGAAGCAATGGAAGCAAAAAAAAAATAATTTTTAATATTAACTCATGGTGAAAAATTGGTCAAAAATGCCCAAATTCAAGAAGCCATAACTTTTTTTTTTCGAACCAACTTTGACAAACCCCTTGGAAATTTTGTCTTTCTTATGATCTACTTTCATCCTGTGTTCAAGTCATAGAGGCAATTTTCAATGACCCAAAATTTGTTGCATAGTGTTATCATAAAGGGTGATTTTTAACCGTTTGGGTTTTAAAAATTGAGGAAAACACAGAACCTTTGCAAAAGTAAATGAATTATTTATTTATTAATTCAATATTATTATTAATTTTTTCAATAATATTCTGAATTTATTGTTTTATCTTTAACGATAGTTGATCAATAAAATAGCTTTGTAATGCCAGAAAACCAACCGATTCCTTTTTTTTTAGCTTTCAAAATAAAAGTTAACATTTGTTTATATGACAGATGTAAGCTTCCCATACACTTATCTTTTTGCTGTTTATACCGCCATGTCTGTGTTAGGCTAAGAACATTTCCAATATCCGTTGTATATAATCCCATCTAGTTATATACGAAGGCGGATCAATAAGTCCGTGACTTTTTGAATGAAACACAGTTTTTTTTTTTTGCAAAAAAAAAAAAAAAATATTTTTCAACATAATCTGCTTTTAGCTCAATACACTTAGTCCAACGTTTCTACAATTTTTGTATCCTTTCCAAAAAGTAGGATTTTTCGAGGTCCATAAAATAGGCATTTGTTTGATCAATAATTTCATCTTTGGAGCTAAATCTTTTTCCACCGAGCCATTTCTTTAGGTTTGGAAATAGGAAATTGTTACAGGAGTCTAAATCCGGAGAATATGGCAGATGAGGTACCAATTCGTAGCCCAATTCATTAAATTTAGTCATTGAGTCTACATAAGTTTGCACCCGTGCATTTTCTTGATGAAAAAGAACTTTTTTCTTGGCCATATGGGGTAGTTTTTTTTTAATCCTCGTTAAATCAGTCCAATAAGTTGGCATAATATTCGCCGTTTATTGTTTATCCCTTTTGAAGTTAATCGATGTGGATTATCCCGCGTGCATCCCAAAAAACTGTTACCATCACCTAATTGGCCGACAAACTTACCTTGGCCTTCTTCGAAACCGGTTCACCCGGAAAAATCCATTGTTTAGACTGCTGCTTTGTCTCCGCAGTGTAGTAATGGATCCATGTTTCATCCACGGTTACAAAACGCCGCAATAACTCATTCGAATGGCGGTTAAACAACTCCAAACAATCCTTTGAAGTTGCCACACGATTACGTTTATGGTTATTAGGGAGCAAATGCGACATCCATCTTGCAGACATCTTCTTAAATCCAACCGATCATTTAAAATCGATACCACACTGCCATATGAAATGCCTATGGCATCAACAATCTTAAGCACTTTTACTCTTCGGTCGGTCAACACCATATCGTGGATTTTTTCGACATTTTCGTTTGTATTGACCTTAATTTGCCTTTCAGAACGTTCAGCGTCATTTGTACTTGTGCGACCACAACGAAAGTCACTTTTTTACCATTGAAATCTATGGTACAGACTCTCCATAGTATTTATCAAGCTTTTCCTTGGTTTGATTGACGGTTTTTTTTTCGCAAAAAATAATGTTTAATGAGCACTCGAAATTCAATTTTATTCCATTTTTAAAAAAATCCAAGTAAATGACGTCACTTGCTCAAAATTTGACAGTAGTCCATTAAAAGGTGGTACTTGATGGAAGCAGTGTTTCATGTCATATAACTACGAGGGAAGTTCGAAAAGTATTGATATTTATTAAAATAAGTATGCTTCATATGATATATAAAGGGTGATTAAATATTAAGGGTCGATGTCGAATGTGAACCACACCTAAACGTCAAGATTTTTTCTGCATTTCATTTGACATTTCTCAATTTCAGACAAACTCAATTTGAAACATGGAAAGATACACAATCGATTAACGCGTTAAAGTTATTTAGACTTATTATGAAAATGGGCGTTCAAATCAAAATGCATTTCGTGCACTTCGTGATTTTTTCGGTCAATTTAATCGTCCAAATGTGAGTACAATCTGAAAAATCGTGCAAAAGTTTGAGCAAACCGGGTCTGTAGGTGATGAGATAACAGAAAATATTGCTGTTGTTCGCGATAGTTTGGCTGAAGAGCCGTTTACCTCAACTCGTCGTCATGCCCAACAATTGCACCTCTCAAGGTCGTCGTTGATGAACATTATGAATAAAGACTTGCATTTACACGCTTACAAAGTGCAATTGGCTCAAGAACTAAGGCCTCTTGGCCATTCAAAACGTCGTCAATGGTCAGAATGGTGGCAAGAAATGGCAACAGTGAATGTTCAATTTTCGAAGAAACTCATCTTCAGTGATGAGGCACATTTTCACCTCAGTGGACTCGTCAATAAGCAGAACTTGGGCGAATGATAATCCAAGAGTGATTGTCGAAAAACCAATGCACCCACAAAGAGTGCGGTTATGGGCTGGCGGCATCATCGGGCCGTATTTTTTCCAAAATGAGGCCGGTCAGGCAGTTACTGTGAATGGTGTTCGCTATCGTGAGATGATAACGAACTTTTTATGGCCCGAATCGGAAGATATGGATGTGCACGATATGTAGTTTCAACAGGACGGTGCCACTTGCCACACAGCTAACGAAACAATGGCTCTTTTGTGCGACAAATTCAATGGCCGTGTTATATCACGTGGTGGCGATGTCAATTGGCCGCCAAGATCATGTGATTTGACGCTGTTGGAATTCTTTCTTTGGGGTTATTTGAAAAAAAAAAAGGTTTACGTCGATAAGCCAGCAATAATTCAAGAGCTAAAGGATGAGATAATTCGGCACATTAACGGCATAGAACCTCAATTATGCCTCAGCGTCAGCGAAAATTGAAACATACCATATTATCATAATAAAAAGAAATGACAATAATTTCCTAAATAATTTGTGTTTTATTCAAAATCAACATCGGCCCTTAAAATTTAACCACCCTTTACATAAAAAAATAATAAATTCCATAATTTTGTATATAATTTTATCGAGAAATATGAAGACAATTTATTAATATTTATACAGTAAAAAAAATATTTCTCATTGTGGTTGCATTTAAAAGATTGTTATATTAACAAAAACCATTAATTGTATTTACAGATTGGGAAAAATCCAATTAATTTTTTTGTTTATATTGAAATTTTTTTTTATAGAAATGTCATCATTTATTACAAATTATTTTTTCTATGTATAAACCGTATTTTTTTTTTGTATTTTTTTTTTTTTTTTATTTATAATCATAAAAATCTTGTTAAGCGTTTAAGAATTTGCACAATAAAAACAAACACACCCGCATCAAACATTTAATGAAAACAAGATGAGGCCTTAACATCAATTTGAAGAAAACCCCAAATAATAATAAAAAAAAAAGAATTTTAATTTATCATCATAAAAAAGCAGACTGTTGATAACTAAATTTTTGGCTATTACAATTTTGGCTGTTAAGAATAAAACAAAATTACAAAAAATGAACACAAATTTGTCAGAGAAAAAATTACAAACAATAAACCCTAAAAAAATGGTTGATAATGATGAATGATGGCATCAACAATTCGATTGAAATGTAATTTGTGTTTTTTTGTTTGCTGTTTTTATTCATTTTTTTTTTTGTTACTTCTATGTTATATTTTTTTTCTCAATGTATGTGTATGTTCATGGAATAAGGAATATTTTTCATTTGTTCCAATTTTTTTATTTGTATTTCTACCCATCACTATGACATGTCACTTCCGTTTCACGCATTCATTGTCACTTATTTGGATTTTTTCTTTATTTGATGGTTTATGTGCACACAGAGAAAAATTTGGTCACTTTCTAACTGAAATTGATTTTTACAATTGAAAATTGGTGTCCACAACAAACTTTGGTTAATACAACTGAATTTTGGTTGCAACACCCAAAATATTAAGCAATCCAATTTGAATTTGGTTCTTCAAACCGAATTAATTAGTTATCGCAATCAAAATACATTTTTCAATTCGGTTGGCACTTTATATTTTTTTTGTGTGTAGGTTGTCTTGTGTTTGCTAATGTCCTTTTTTCATATTACACAGACAACTGTGTGTACCCAGCAAAAAAAAAAAAAACATTTATGGGGATAATTCACAAAATAAATGGTATTTTACCAGCTACCAAACTTGCTTACTCTCTTCTGACAAAACTTCATTTTTGCAATAGAAAAAGTTTACTTGTGTGTAAACCAGTGGTCGGCAGAAAGAGAGAATATGAATGTATTGGTGTTTTACACCGTAAGAAATTATTATCTTTACAGATAAATAAATGAATGAATAAATTAATAAAAGAATTAATCGATAAGAGAATATCCGTATTCATTGAATTAAAATAGTTCATGTTTTTGTTTTCTCTATTATTAAAAATAAAAATAATTCATAATAATGATAATAATATTTTTTTTATTGCATACAAGGCACTCTGCCTCATTTAATATGTATATTTTAAAAAAATAAAAAAATTCTTCCCATTTGACGTTCCGCATTTTTAATTTAAAATGCAAACGAAAAAGAAAATAAATACCTACAATAAAAAAATACCTATAATAAAAAATAAACAAATTTTAAGAGTGCACTTTATTTCTTCAACAAAGCGGCATATACTTGCTCTGTTGAAAGTTAGCGTAGTACTGAATGAAATAATTGTATTTTTTCGTGTAGTGTACGTGTAGTGTATGGTGTGGCGGAATCTTTATTTATTGAGGTGAATTTTAATAACAAGAAAATTTTAGTTGGTGTTGTTTACCTTCCTCATGGGAACATAAGTGGTTTTAGTGATTCGATAGGTAACTTAATTGAGGAGTACCAGGATATCGTAATTATGGGTGATATGAACAATATATGTTTGATACGCGAACTGCAGAGATTGTTCGTCGTGTTTGTGGCAGATTAAATTTGTTTACTTTTCATAATTCACTGCCTACACACTTTGATGTGAGAACAAGAACTACATCATTGTTTTATTATTTTTTAATAATCGATCCAAATATGGTTGAGAGATCTGGTCAGTTACAATGTCCTGGTATTTCACATCATTCACTTATATATATTTCTATGTATGCGCCTGTTGTAAGAGTAGATAGAATAATTGAATACTATGATTATAATTCTGTTGATGTTTTGTCTTTAGAGAGTATTGCCTTGTCTGCTGATTTTTCAGCCCTCTATACTACGACTGATGTAAATGATCAATTGAGTGTCTTGTATCAAAATGTAGATACAGCACATTCAGTTGTTCCTTTTATCAGACGTAAAATTGAACCTAAGCGTGATTCTTGGTTTAATTCGAGAGATATAACATATGCAGTTTCAATAAGAGATTTAGCTTATGCAACTTTTAAGGGTAGCAGGACTGATGACAATTGGAAAAAATATTGTAGATTAAGAAACAAGGCAAAATCGTTAATAAGGAAAAAAAAACGTATGGCTCATGCCCAGTTATTTGAGAATCTTGATGTATGTGGGGAGTGTTGAGAAATAATGGTATTATAGAAGTGATGGCGATCACCCTGATGCTACGGCTTTAAATGAGATGTTTGCGTCTAATCAAAGTAATGAGGTGATACCTTTTGATCTTAACCTAACTTCATGCTCTAGCAACGGATTTTCATTTAGATGTGTATTGCTGAGTGAAATATTTGATCAGTTTTTTGCTATTGAGTCTAATGTGATGGATATACGTTAAAATTCTTGAAATTAATTTTACCATTTTATGGTAGGCATATTCTTCATTTAATTAACACGATTTTAACTACTTCTGCATTTCCGAATATTTGGAAAATAGCACGTATAAGACCAATTAGAAAACATGGTTTGTCTAATAATGTGGAAAATTTGAGACCAATTTCTATCCTACCTGTATTGTCCAAGGTTGTGGAGAGACTGATGAAGGCTCAGATAACTGAATATTTGGACCAAAATAATCTTTTGAGTAGCTGTCAGTTTGGTTTTCGTGAGAAACGTAGTACTACTTCGCTTTTGGTGGGACTCACAGATACTATAAGGACTCATGTGAATACTGAACATTTATGTGTACTGCTGTCACTTGACCTTACTAAGGCATTTGATAGAATATGTCATAAGTTACTTTTAAAGAAACTTATTGAAGTTTATAATTTTTCAAGGACAGCAGCTTCATTAATCTGTTCATATCTCACAGATCGTGGTCAGTTTGTATCCTCGGGTGTTGATGTTTCAGATGTTATACCAGTCATAAGTGGTGTCCCACAGGGATCTGTTATTGGTCCCCTTCTGTTTACTATGTTCGTAAATGATTTTTTTAATATATTGGATGTTGGAAGATGTTATCTCTTTGAGTATGCGGATGATATTCAAGTTTTCTGTTTTAAATTATTCTACGAACTGTATTTCAAATTGGATGATTAATAATTACTTATCAATTAATACAATGAAGACAAAGGCAATGTTATTTTCGACCTCACACTCAGAAAAAAAAGTTAGTAGAAAAATTTGTAAGCGGTTTTCAATCCCACTCTACTATTTTTGTACTGATTTTTAGTAAAAAATTATTATTTAGCAAATATTTTTGCTATATTACATTTTACAAATTACAGAATTTTTACAGAATATTAACAAATTTTTGTTGCTAATTTCAGAAATCATTTTACAAATTTTTGAAAACCGATTTGCTACAATTAGCAAAAAATATTACTAATTTAAAAAAAAGTGGTTATTGAAGAAAATGTTATTTCTAATTAAAACTTACACCTACAAACTTAAATTTCCTTAAAATGTTACATATATTAAAAAAGGGATTGGAAGTGAAGATACCGACTGATGTCTAAAAAAAAGGACATCCACTTAAAATAGCACTAAAAAGGTTTTTTTAGTTCTAAAAATCCGCCCTAAAAACAATTAAAATTTAACCTTAAAAGTAAAAAAAAAAAAAAATGACCAAAATATTTTTCAAACAGAAATTACCAAATTAAAACAAAATGATTCGTTTTTTAAAAAATATATTAAAAACTTTTGATGCTCTATGAGAAAAAAAATCAAAGCCTTTTACTAATATTAATAAAATTTAGTAATTTTTTTTGCTGATTTTAGCAAACAGATTTTAAATTTCACTTTATAAAAAGTCTACTAAAATTTAGTAGCGGCTACTAATTTTTCTACTAATTTTATTGTACTACACGTCATTGTACTACAGACATGTGTTGCTAAGATTAGCAAAAATACCGCTGGGCTCAAATTAGCAGAATTTCCCGTAATAACAATAAAATTTTCAGTTGCCATTACAGACTTTTTTTGGTGAGTGCACATAATTATGTACAGGATGTTTATTTATCTATTAATGGAACTAATATTGAATTTGTACACCATTTATCTATCTTAGGTATAGTTATTGACTGCAATTTGACATTTGAATATCATATTAGATATCTTACGTCAAGGGTATTTTTTATTTTGAGGAGATTATATAATACAAATCTTATTATTCCTGTTTATGTCAAGGAAAGAATTGTTCACAGTACTATAATGCCTCTTTTTCTATATTGTTTGGAGGTATTTTCTGGTACTTGGCGTTATAATATTAGGGACATTCAGTTGCTATTTAACAGAGTTATAAGATATTTATATTCAGTACGAATTCGTGAACATATTACAGAACATGTTATTCGTTTTGTTGGAACATCGTTTCGTGATTTTATTAAAATACGTCTCCTATTATATTTCTATCGAGTTTTTAGTATAAATTGTCCTTTGTTTATATCAATTTTTTTTAGATTTACTAGATCTACTAGATCTCATAGTCTTATTGCACCTTTCAATACTCCTTGGGTAAGTCGGTCTTTTCATAGGCGTGTGGTTTTATTATTTAATGCGCTGCCAGCATCTTTAAGGCAATTCAATTATAGCGTTCAAGTTTATAAAAGAAAACTTTTAAATAACTTTCAATAATTACAACAATTTTCTTTTCTTTTTGTTAATTTTTTATTACAACATAATTCTTTTTCTCGTTTCAATTTGGGATAGCAAAATGTTATATATTTTATTTATACAGTATCAAATAAATAGTTATCAGGGTTTTAATTTCTAAATTTTATGGTAACCTTAAGTGAGTGGATTTATTGTAATTTATTAATTGGCCTCTAGGCTTTGAAATTACAAAATGTTGAATAAAAAAAAAACAATTGTCGATTATGTTCGGCTCCTGAGTGCTATGAGTGCCTTTGTTTGAAATCAAATGAACAACTTATTTTAAAAGTTGTATTCTCTCTTTTTGCTGGGTATGTATTTAACTTAATATGTATTTATGTTTGTCTGCATAAATCGTTAAATTTTTTTTTTGTTTTTTTTTGGATTTCTTTACATTTGTTTAAATGTCTGTGTATTCATTTTATATTTGCTTATTGGCATTTTACCATCATCTTTTCTAGAGTTTTTTTTTGCAATTCGATTGGATTTTTATTTTTTTTGCTGGTTTGTTGTTACTATTGTCATTTCTAAATTAGCATTTATCATCAAATTGACAAACTTTATTGCCATTTTTCAATAATAAAAATTTCTTCCTTTTGTGTCACTACTTCCTTTTTATATCCTTCACCATAGGTGGAAGGGTATATATAAGTTTGTCATTCCGTTTGTAATTTCTACAATATTGATCTTAGACCCTATAAAGTATATATATTCTGGGTCCATATGAAGAGCGAAGTTGATTTAACGATGTCCGTCTGTCCGTCTGTCCGTCTGTCCGTCTGTCCGTCTGTCCGTCTGTGTGTTGAAATGGGTTTTCCGAAGAACCCAGACATGATGAGGACTTGATTCTTTTTTATTTCTGTTACATGTGATCCATTTCTGTTTGCTATTAAAAATCAGACAGATCGGTTAATAAATGGCTGAGATATTAGCAAAAAACCAGGACTACCTCTAATTTTTCCAGTAAAATCCCTTTGTTTAATAAGAGTGTGAAGATAAATACGTAGGTTAAATACGTTTCACAACTATTGTGAATGATATAAATAAAAAATAAATAGTAATGTCGCCAACTTTTTTTTGCCTAGAAAATGCCAAATTTGACAAGAAAAGCGCTGAAACATATGGAAAAATATAAATTTGAGATTTTACATGACATATTATTTTGGATTAAAATTTTTGGACATTTAAGAAAAAATAAATGGGGATACCGCTTGTTTGTGGAGAGCTATGAGGTAGTAGATTCCAACGATGTATTCATCTCCTTCAGAATACCATGGTGAAGGGTATATAAGATTCGGCATAGCCGAATTTAGCCGCTCTTACTTGTTTTTGTCTATGTTTGTTTCCGTTTTTCATGTCTTTTGTTGAATTTTTCTGTAGTTGTATTGACATCTTTATCATCATTTGTCAATCAGTGGTTATTTATCATTATCGTTTAATCATTTTGTATCACATTTCAGTTGAATAAATTAAAAGAAAAAAAAAAAAAAACTGGAGGAGAAAAGGGGCGAACTAAAAAAATTTCAAATGATAAAAAACGTGGCAAAATGCTATAAAATCTCAAAAGGATATAAAATCTTAAAAGGATATAAAATCTTAAAAGGATAATCTTAAAAGGCTCATTAATAAACAGACCGTTATATTTATTTATTTTCCATATGTCAACCATTAGCATGCACCCAGCCCTTTTTTTACCAGGCAAAAAATACTATAGGCCAAGTACTGACAAATCGTCGCTAAGGGGCGTTAACGCTTTCGACTTGGATTCTTTTTGAAGAAAATATTCGTTTCATATTAATCTTCGTAAATACTCAGCAAAAGTTATTACTTTTGTTATACATGTTAGGGACAACAGAACGTATGATCTATATTATGTTGATTATACGTACTGCAGTTCTAATTGATTGTAAAGCAAATCTTTGAATTTTAATTAAAATTTTATTTATATCAAAGAATAGTGTCTTCAAAATTAACCCGAGTTACACGATCAAACTTTTTGAATCTCCAGAAAGACATCTGGATCCTTTTAATTAATAAAAAAATTTAGGAAAAAAAAACTTTAGAACTAGATTAGAATTTTTATATATTTTATTATTTTTTTTTTTCAAATTGCCCATAAAAGCTACCTACATAGACTTACCTAGTAAAATTTCTAGCACTTTCCAAATTTCATTAAATTATAATAAATAATAAATTAAAAAGCAGAGCCTTTACCCAAATTTTTGGAAAATGTCCCACCTTTGACTATCGGCTGGAAACTTGAAATTAAATTAAATATTCCCTGTAGTCAGTGGCGTACCCAGGGGCCGACATATGTAGTTTATTGTTTTTTAATTATGTATTTTGTGTGGATGTAAGCTGGCTAAATAAGATCTAAACTAAATTTAGGTATCCAGATTTTTATGAAATTTTAAAAAATGATCAAATATTTTTCAAAGAAATTTTAAAAACTTTTGTCGATTTGTATTTAGTTTAGAATTGATTTAGCTACCTCGCACAAGTCCTAAGAGGAATTATTTAATTTCTATATTTCCTTTTAAAACAAAAAAAAAATATTGTGTTTCCAATTGTATTACTTTTTTTTTAATTAAAAATTTGAGGTTCAAATACCACATTAAGTCTTAACTGGAATCCCCAAAATTTGAGATTAATGAGTTTATTTTTATATCAAAACATATGTATTTAAAATTTATTTTATTACGAATTTAACTTATATAGTATTTTTAAGTAGTTATAATAGTCTTAGTTATAGTTGTTTAAAAGTAAGAATTTATAAAAATGCTACCAAGTCTTGGCAATTCTTGACTTTTATCTTTTAAATGTAAATAAAAATACTTGTCATAAAAATATTTAAAATTTACCTATTTGTAATCTGACAAAATACAATATAATTACAGTATTTCGTGTTACGTTAAAATCCATATATGAAAACAAGTAGTTAGTAGATATGGAGATATATAAATAAAGGTTTTTTTATAAAAAAAAAAAGTTGGAGAAAATTGCCCAAAAACTGACAATTGAAATTAAGAAAAAATAACACAATTTAAATTAAAAAAATTACAAATAAAATTAAAAAATTCGCAATCGATACTTAAAAAGATTGATTAAAATTAAAAATACTAAACGCAATTAAAAAATTATTAAAATTCAATAAATATTAATTTAA
This sequence comes from Eustalomyia histrio, assembly GCA_949748255.1. Taxonomy (NCBI): domain Eukaryota; kingdom Metazoa; phylum Arthropoda; class Insecta; order Diptera; family Anthomyiidae; genus Eustalomyia; species Eustalomyia histrio. Next base: position 52,194,652 of record OX456525.1, read on the forward strand.
TTTAATGTGTTGTTTTTGAATTTTAATTTATGCTGTATATATTACATTTGGAGTCATTCCAAAAGTTATTGAAACAATTTAATCGTTTTTGAAATGGTCTTTGAATTTGAGTAAAAATGTCCGTCCACGTTTTCATTATATTTGTGCTATTTTTTATTTTTAAAAATTCGATGTAGTTCATGGTGGCGTTGTATTTTAGAGCGAATGGTTGTCTATGACATAGCGTCTTAGAGCTTGGCAAATTTTGAAACCTTTTAAGAATTATGTGTGTTCATAATGTATGAAAAACAAAATTTTCGCTTGCGACGAAAAACAAAATGAATATTTTTTATAAAAATCGTACGATTTTTGGTAAAAATTTTCGCCTGACAAAAAGATTTTCCGATCACGATAATGTGGTAAATAATTTATAATATATTGCACCAAGCCGAGTCTTTTCGTCAAAATAATTTTATAGCATAATAGATTTCTTTCAAAATGATCTAAAAGCGAAGAGAAGCTTTACAACACAAAAACAATCAAAATGTACTTAATATTAAACGTATACGAAGTTCATTAGATCTCAGTCAATGTAATAAATAAGGTTTAAATAAAAATTGTTACTGAATTAAAAAGCTGTAAATGCTTTAAAAAATAAAAAAAATATATTTAGAAATTGGCAACTTCAAAAAAAAAAAAAGGATAAACATCCTTCCCTTGACGGCCTGCCCAAACCGCTTCTGCTAGAAACGTGATATTTGAAATTTGTGTCCCTGGCGATTGGAATAATTCACTAAGATACCTTATATACATTATCTGCAGAAACGTTGTCAAATAGGGATTCAAAAGAGAAAAATGCCTACCTTAAGGGCCTGACCAGACCAATATGGCAAGAAACCTGAAATTTAAAGAACGAGTGGAATTGAAACATAAAAAATTGGGATGCGATATAAAATGGTGATTGGAATGGGTGAAATTGATAACCTACCTACCCATAACGGCCTGTTTAAAATATGTGTTCCCAGAAGCATGGGCTAATGCAGTATAGTAGTTCTTTTTGAAAAAAACATTTGGAAAAATGAGATCGCCCTAAACGGGCTGCCCTAACCAACCATCATCTGAAAATTACTTGCATCTCCGATAAATGATAACCTTTGGCTTTGATGCATATTTAAGCACTTTTCATTCCATTTTGCATAACTGTGCTCAGCATTTGTGGTGCGACGTTATCAATTTCAGCTCAAATGTGACTCTTTATCTCCTCCGAGGTAAGGGGCTTGTTCGCGAACACCAAAAACTTCAAATATTCTTAAAGAAAGATGTCCGCGAATCACCAAATCACCACATCGCGTGATTACACGCACCTTGAAATCATCCTTAAAAATATGCAAAATTGTACAACACACGGTGGATTTTTCGTCCTCCAGAATCGAAAATTATGATATTTAGGTGCCCGCTAATATAAGAATGAGACTCGTTGCTCATAGTTAATTTTGATAATAAATCATTAACTTCAACATTGTCGCGAGATCTTGAGGCATATAGCGATTCATTTTTATTCACTATAAATTTCATACGTGTCTACTCATGAATGTCAAAAGCAAACTAACAGGCGATGTCATCTGCAGCACTTTCCAAAAGGATGATATTTATTTCCCCATATTGTATGCATTACTTGAACGCTAATTTAGTGAAAATATAACACTTGGGATTTCCAATAACTAAAGGGTGGTCCAACCATAATATACGATGTGAATTGTGAGTCACAACCTTAACTTCAAGTTTTTTGCCCAACTTAATTTGACATTTCTTTGTGACAGTGTTTAAAAAATTCAACCGTGGTGAGGTATGCAATTGAACACCGCATTAAGATTGTTGAAGCCTTTTACGAAAATGGGCGGTCAAATAAAAATGCACATCGTAATTTTTTTGGTCAGCATAATCGACCAAATGTGTCCTCAATTGGAAGAATTGCGCTCAAATTTCAGCAAACTGGGTCTGTAGAAAATGTGAAAACAAATGTGCATGTTCGCCCAGTTCGTTCTGCGGAAAACATTGCTGTTGTTCGCGATAGTGTGACAAAAGAGCCGTCAACCTCGACTCGTCGTCGGTGTTCGCTATCGCGAGATGATAATGGACTTCTTGTGGCCAGAAATTGAGGATATGGACCTGGACGACATGAAACAATAGCTCTTTTGCGCGAGATATTCAATGGCTGTGTTATTTCACATCTTGGCAATGTTAATTTACCGCCATGATTATGTGATTTGACACTGCTGGACTTCTTTCTTTGGGGATATTTAAAAGCAAAAGTGGACGTTAATAAGCCAAGAACAATTTGGCACATTAACGACATTGAATCTCAATTATATCTCAGAGTCATTGAAAATGTATGCCACCGAAGCCGTGGCGAGCATTTGGCCGATATTTTGTTCACACATAATTGTCATAGATCCTTCTATTATAATAAAAAAAAAATTAAGATAATTCTCTGAAAACTTTTTGTTTTATTTACAATAAACATCGTGCATTATAGTTGGACCACCATTTAGGTAGAAAAGCATTCAGAATTGTAGAAATTTTAGTTCAAATATGAATTATTTAATTTTGCAAACAAAATTAAGGCATATTTATTAATTTAAAAATTTCCAAAAAATCGTGACTCTTATGGTATTAGGGATGTATTTTTATGTTAATAAGAAAACAAAAAAGAGACAAACAAAATAATAAAATCAAAATGAAATAGATCACAGCTGGTTAGGCTTTTATTTTTATCAACAACACTTTTCATAACATGCAACGGTGTGAACAAACAATGTAACATTCCTTCAGATATTTGGGATACGAATGAAATTTCATAATATTTGTTTATCTGGGGCAAAATTATTCGACACAATATTACAATGCAGAAACACTCTTGAGAAGTATTACAATCTTGTGTTCAGGAAATCTACAAATTATATGTATGTTGTTGATTTATATTTAAATATTTATTCTTTTTTTATTTCTCTTTTTTTAATAACAAACAATAAATAGAATGTCTTGTTAGTGATACTTATAAATGATTATCATTTTTATTATTGTTTTATATCATAACTGCAACTAATTGTATAAATTTAATATAAAACCCACCTTATTTTCTGATAAAAAAATAATATTGCACTAAACAAAAAAGAACCAGAAAACGTAAAACTAAACTAAATATTTTTTTTCTACTGTCACCACCAGCTAACAACCATAAAAAATAATGTCACAATAAATAATTCTTATTACAGAAAAAAAACACACACAAAACAACAGCAACATTATTAAAAGTAAATTAGAAAATAAAACAACAAAAAATATCCACCAAACTCACAATAAAGCAACAATAAGGACAATATTGTTGCCACTGCCACACTATATATCGAAACGTTGCAAATTCTATTTAAGAAAGGAACCCTTAAAAGTTATGAGAGAAAAAAGGTAATGGTCAAAACAATATAAATGCTAATAAGGCTTTAACTTGCAAAAATTATAGTCTAAATGTGGAAGGTGGTGGTTGGTTGGTTGGTGGTGATGATGTTGAAAACAGTATTCAAAAGTCAACTTTATACGGTCTAATGCTTGTATAGGTGGCATGGGTTGGCTTGGAAAAGCTTGCTGTTGTATGCTTCTGGTAAAATAAAGTTGTTGCTGTTGTACAAAAAAAAAAAGGAAGATATTTTGCTATAGCTGCTGTTGATGCTGTTAAACCAAAGTTGTAGTATGCAGTTTTATGACCAAAAAATTTACAAGAATAAAAAGAGTTTATTTTGTATTTGCTATAAGGATCAGGATATAAGCAGATGTTGTAGATGAGGTGTTTATAAAGAAACAATTGTGGATGTACTTGCGGCAACAGGTTGTTTTAATTTGCTGACTTTATTTTTTTTTTCTCACATCATATTAAAATTTATTCAAAAGGAGGATTAGTGACTTACATACAAATTTTGTTGTGTTATTTAAAATAATAAAATTTAAAAAAAAATTTTTAAATTTAAATATTCCAAAGTTATGAACAACAATAAACAAATTTATTAATAAATAATTAAATGACATACTGGTGTTATAATGGGCATACAAGACCTGCAGATCTGCAGACCAGCCAAATGACTCCACGGGTTAGACCTAAGTTTTTATGTAAAGTTAATTATAAAAAAAAAAACTTCAGAATTTATCTATGGGATTTCTTAATGTTTTCAAGGTGGGGAAATAAGTATCACCTTATTGGAAAGTATCGCCAGTTTTACAAATGGCATCGCAAGTTTGTTTGGTTCTGACATTATTCAAGTAGACATATGCGAAATTTATAGTGAATAAGAATGAATAGATTTTTTTGAATCGCGATTTTGAAACGCTACAACGAAGAGGATGATTTTCCATTAAATTTATCCTAGGCTCATTTTTATCTCAGTGGCGACGCTGGTTCTACGTCTGAAAAAGTGATTGGACCTCATTTTTCCAAAAAAAAGCAACCCACATTAACACTATTACGATGAACGGCGACCACTAGAGAGCAATGCTGACCGATTTTTTTTCTAACGGAAGTTTACCGTTCGAAGAAAGGAGCCACTTGTCATACTGCACGGGATGCAAAGCGTAATTGAAAAGATGATTTGTCCAGGCCCGTCAAATCTCCCAATTAGACTGTACATTTTGTAATGCAGTTTAGTTTTCCAGCCAGGAAAAACTCAGGGAAGGTTGGGTCTATTAAAGGTCTGCTTCCTTTAATGATTAGTATAATCGCTTCCGCAGGTGACGAGAACGGAAAGCGGTTTATGGCATAGACAAGTCGCTTTTAGGGTATAGCAAAACTATTCCCTAGGTCAGAGTACGACAAGGGTCTGAAGTAACCCTGAAGGAGGTTCTCGCTATGAGTCATTACTCTACGTAAATCACGGGAATAATCGGCAGGGGAGTCGGGTTAAATCGGTTCTAACTACGTTTATTATGTCGACGTGACTCACGAGAATAATCGGCAGGTGAGATTGGGGAAAGGTTCTTGGTTAATAAATAACTCTAAGGAACTCACGAGAATAATCGGCAGGGGAGTCGGGTTAAATCGGTTCTAGCTACGGTGTACGTGACTCACGAGAATGATCGGCAGGTGAGTCGGGTTAAATCGGTTATAACTACGTTTACTGTGTTTACTTGACTCACGAGAATAATCGACAGGTGAGTCGGGTTAGATCGGGCAAAGGTTTCTACGGTTAGTTAGTAACTCTAAGTAACTCACGAGAATAATAGGCAGCGAGTCGGGTTAAATCGGTATACTGTGTTTACTTGACTCACGAGAATAATCTGCAGGTGAGTCGGGTTAGATCGGGCAAGGGTTTCTACGGTTAGTTAATAACTCTAAGTAACTCACGAGAATAATAGGCAGGCGAGTCGGGGTAAATCGGTTTACTGTGTTTACGTGACTCACGAGAATAATCGGCAGGTGTGTCGGGTTAGATCGGGCAAGGGTTTCTACAGCAGGCGAGTCGGGTTAAATCTGTTATAACTACGGTTACTGTGTTTACGTGACGAGAATAATCGGCAGGTGAGTCAGGTAAGGTCCGGAAAGGAGTATCTAGTTGGCTCACAAGTTATACTTCGGCTGTTAGCCGAAGTATACTCGAACTCCAGCTGGATCCTAGTTCGCCCCTTTTTGCCTCTAAACTTTGACACTATCTGTAATAAATTTTACTAACATAATGAGAATTACTAGAATAGAATATTGTTTATGGGCATCAGTAACTGTATTAGGTATATGAATAAGTAGGTTCTTTGTAAAGTCACGTTACAACTTAAAATACTTTGCATGTTAAAATAACAATAAATACCATTTTAAATGAAATGATATTTCATTTAAAATGATATTTCATTTAAAAACCAGTCTACTTACTTTTCATTTAAATTAAATGGTTTTTATTATTTACTTGTAAATACTGTTTAATCAACTGACACATCCGTAAGAAACAAATGATTAATCAGTTAAAAATAAATGTTAAAATTTTATATACCAACTCCGTAAAACCAACTGATTATTCATTTATTTGAAATTGTTTCCATCTTTTTGCATTTCCGTTTGTTTTTTAGTCTGCAAAATGTATTCTTACACAGTCTTTAGACAAATTTTGTGTGAATGACCATAAGTGTGTGTTTATGAAGTTCTTTTAATTTGAATTGAAATAATTTTGTATGTATATAAATAAAAAATTTAAATAAAAAACAAGTAAAAAGGGCTAAATTCGGCTGTGCCGAATCTTTGAATACCCTCCACCAAAGGGGATGAAGATGATATACGTATATACTAAATTTTGCATGAACTGTAATATGAATATGTTTTGTCAATTTATGTAACGAACTTTTGTTATTTAGTTTTAGCAATGTTATTTACAGAGGTCTGCTCTGTTAGCGACTTTAACATTGTTCATTTTTACGTTAACTTAGTTATCATAGTATGTAAGACAATAAATGTAATCGAACAATAAGAAGACTTAATAACATTTTTACTTTCTTAACAGAAAAAAAAAAAATAGATACAGAAAAATTGTACAAATTTGTATGGAAAATTTAGAGGTACCTTCACATTTTCACTCATAACTTTTGAACCGCTTGACCGATTTTGCTCATTTTAAATACCAAACTGCTCGGGAGGATGTTCAATAATCTGGGTAAAAATAGGCACCCCCGCTTGCGTCTTCGCGTCGTGATCGTGATTTCAACAGACAGACGGACAGACAGACGGACATCGCTAAATCGACTTAAAACTGCATAAGGATCACGAATATATATACTTTATGGGGTCTTAAACCTATATTTCGACATATTACAAACGGAATGACAAACTGATATATACCCTCACCATATATGGTGGAGGGTATAACAAAATGGGAAATGTTTAAATATATATATATTTTTTTGAAACATACAGTAAACAAAATTTAAATTTAAAATAGCTGTAGTGGAAACAAATAAACCACAAATTTACATTTTGTGGGTAAATTTTTTTTAAGTTTCAAAGAAATACAAAAAATAAATGAAACTGAAAAAAATCGGTAAATGACAGTAAATCATTTTGAACAAATTTATATACCATTTAAAACAAGTATTTCTTGGAAAAACAAATGTATGTTTCTCTTTTTAACTACAAACCATAAACTATACACCGAACTTCTTTCTCTGGGGATATTTGAAGTTGGTGGTGCAGGCAAACAAGCCCCGTACCTTGAACGGGTTAAAAAATAACCTTTGAGCCGAAATTCACAGCATAACACCACAAATGCTGCGCAAAATGTAATCAAAACAGCTCAAGCTTGTATCAACGCATTTGTAAAACATAATATTTCACAATTAACTGAAATAGGGTAAAAAGTGGTATAGACATAATAATCAGTTAAAAACTCAATGATTTTTCACTTTTAACAAAACTTATAGCGAAAGAAAATCAGATGATGATTTTTGCTCCACCCGGAACAAGAATAAAATTCTACTGCCGTTATTTCAATGTCAATACTACTTATTCTTATATGACAGGATAATTTTTGCAAGTATGAATTTTTGCTGTATGAATTGGCATGCAAGATATGTGCTGCTGCTTACCCAATGCATTACAAAAATATACCAAATAAGTAGTTACCAAAATAAATTTAGTAAAGAATAGTTTAGTTTCATTTTATAACCACCCAGGCAGAAAGGTAAGTGCTAACAAAGTGTCGACAACGATCGGTTAAACATTGACATAACGCGACGTCAACAATCTTGACAGTATTGTCGTGTTTGATGGATGGATAAATTATTTAACATTTTAAAACTCACGTTGACGTTTGTTCCCAGTTTTTGGGTCACCTCGGAATTTTCAAGAGTCAAAACGGAATTGAGTAATGTGCATTTTTTGGTTTTTAGCTTTTTAAGGAACCATATCTTCGTTGTTCTATCTTCCTATGTATTTTTTTTAGCTAGTGAACAGGAGAGCAAAAAGAACTCTTTTGTTTTGTCAATTCGCGACATTTTTTTTTTTAAAGATTTTTATATTTTTCCTTAACAAATTTAATAAGATTTTTTGCCGGCATTTATAGAATGTTTTACTCTAGCGCTAAAGATATTTAGAAAAATTTACAAAGGTAACCCCTACGTTTGGCAACAAAAACAGTAAGAATAAATTCCAATAGTTTTGGTGGAATTGTCAAAATACTTCCTTAGAATAAGTGTAATAATTTTTTACGAACTTTTATTTCCTGATATAAGGGTCGTACATTAGAGTTGTAGGAACTTAGATCTGGAGGGTAAATATTAGAAGGGGATAATTGAGGTCAATGGCCCTAAAGAAAAACTTTGGTCCCCCTTAGATAAAAATCATCTATATATCACACTTTAAGATACGACTGTAAATGCCAAAGATATAAAAATAACTTTAAAAACTTTACTCGGTTGTACCAAGCCCATAATACAATTTGTTTGACCTCCAATGAGGGTAAATTCTAAAAACATTTAAAGCAATTTTTTCGATAATCCTCATCATCCGGGCGAAATGAAGACATTACAAGCGCTTTACTTTCCTGGCTCTTGTTGCTCAATATTTTCCCATAATCCGTAGCTTATTGTTTCAAATTTACTTCTGCTTTAAAAACTCCCGTTTCCTCATTCAAAAAAAATTAACACCTTTGTCTTCCATGGCTAGTATAAGTGTTTATGTCAAAAATAATTAATATTAAAATATTTCGTAAATAAAAAAGGAAAAGGATTTTACCTCTGTATTCAAATTCTAATACGTATTTTGCAATGAAGTATCAAAAATATTACTAAAAACTTTTAAGAAAACTCGTACACAGAAAAAAACATCACAAAATTTTAAGTAATTAAAAATATTTTTTAAAACTCAAATTCAATTTCTAAAAATTTTTTGTTTGAAGTATTTGTAAATTGTTATTTTTCATATAACAATTCTTTGAAAATAAAAATTTAAGTTACAAAATAAAAACAAAAAGTTTTTTGTATTTACAAATTCCATTGTTGATGCCTTTTTAAATTTTTTTTTTGTATTTACAAAAATATTCTATGAAAGATGTTCAATATTACAAACATAATTTTGTAATTTTATTCTGTGTACAATTTAATTTTTATACAAAATCATAGAAAAATATATAGTTATTAAATTTAATCAAACTACAGTTCGCAAGTAAAAAGATATTTGGAAGAAATTTGGTACATAAGTATTCACTGGCCCATAGTGTTCGAATTTTGTTAGAACCCAAAGATCCTTTGCGAGTTGGCATCAAATGGTATTAAAACATCTGCTTGAAATTTGGGTTGTGAATGTTTTATGAGACCATAAATCCCCAAATTTAATAAAAATCGGAGCATATTTGGATTTATTTCCTATATTAATCCACCTTCTTAACAATTCGTTAAAGTAACTGTTTCTACACTCACCAAAAAATGTCTGTAATGGCAATTGAAAATTTTGCTGTTATTACGGAAAATTTTGCTAATTTGAGCCCAGCGGTTTTTTTTTTTTGCAATGGAATTAGTAGCCAATACTAAATTTAAGTAAACTTTTTGTTAAGTGGAATTTAAAATTGGTTTGATAAAATCAGCAAAAAAAATTACTAAATATTATAAATATTAGTACAATCAAATTTGTATAAAAAATTAGCTACTAAATTTAAGTAAATTGTAAAAAATTTCAAAATTTTCATTTATAAAAAAAAATTTATTAATATGCACAAATTAACTGAATTATTATACCCTTCACCATAGGTGGAAGGGTATATATAAGTTTGTCATTCCGTTTGTAATTTCTACAATATTGATCTTAGACCCTATAAAGTATATATATTCTGGGTCCATATGAAGAGCGAAGTTGATTTAACGATGTCCGTCTGTCCGTCTGTCCGTCTGTCCGTCTGTGTGTTGAAATGGGTTTTCCGAAGAACCCAGACATGATGAGGACTTGATTCTTTTTTATTTCTGTTACATGTGATCCATTTCTGTTTGCTATTAAAAATCAGACAGATCGGTTAATAAATGGCTGAGATATTAGCAAAAAACCAGGACTACCTCTAATTTTTCCAGTAAAATCCCTTTGTTTAATAAGAGTGTGAAGATAAATACGTAGGTTAAATACGTTTCACAACTATTGTGAATGATATAAATAAAAAATAAATAGTAGTGTCGCCATCTTTTTTTTGCCTAGAAAATGCCAAATTTGACAAGAAAAGCGCTGAAACATATGGAAAAATATAAATTTGAGATTTTACATGACATATTATTTTGGATTAAAATTTTTGGACATTTAAGAAAAAATAAATGGGGATACCGCTTGTTTGTGGAGAGCTATGAGGTAGTAGATTCCAACGATGTATTCATCTCCTTCAGAATACCATGGTGAAGGGTATATAAGATTCGGCATAGCCGAATTTAGCCGCTCTTACTTGTTTTTAGATACACTTGTTACACCTTAAAGCTGCTAATTTGGTTAGAAATTGCTTTAGGAATTCGAATATACAAATTTATATTTTTTTATCGAACATTTTTTTATTTATTTTTTTTTTTTCAAATAGGGTCAATTGACAGTATTTTGTATGTTGTATTGAAATACACAAACAGCCAGTTGTATTTTCATGTTGTAAAACGTCAAATAGTAAAAAAGAAGACTACAAATATTTATAAATTTATAGAAACAAGGAGAGGAAAATAAAATGAAAAATTATGGTGAAAATGAAAAAATGGCATTCACTTGAGACTAATATGTTATGACATACAATACAGCATTTAATGAAGTTGTAAAGTTGTATCAGATTTTTAAGTGTAAATTGCCATCAATAATTTTACACCTTTTTAAAGTAATACACGATGCAATAGATACACGTTGTGAATTGAAAAAAAAAAAAAAAATTGTAAACAAAAATTAAAACAAAAAATCAAAGGCTAAAAAAATTGTATATTTTTTATTTTTATTTTATTTATATTAATCATATAATTACAAATTATATCCTAATATCCTAACCGAGCACTAGCAACAAAGGCCTTCGGCTCGTTGTAGCGAAAACAGACCAGAGCCTCTGGTGGGAATTGAACCCATAACACCCGTACTGATAAGCTAGAACGCTACCAACTAGCTTACCGGGACGCTCAATAGTTTTTTTTTTGTTTTAATTTGCTAATTTTGGTTTTGAAAAATATTGTTAGTACATTTTTTTTTGATTCCAAGGTCAAATTTTAATTGCTTTTTTAGAACTAAAAAAATTTTTGGTGGAAGTCCTATTTTTGGACATGAGTCGGTTGTGAAAAGTATCTTGCCTTTTTTCAACCTATGTAGCATTTTAACGCAATTTAACTTTGTATGTACACTCAGAATATTATGTAGTTAACTGTTTGTAGTTTAATAAAAAAGTTTTCCGTTCCATTTAAAAATAAAGGAAGATACATTTATTTTTCAAAGAAACATCTATATTAACTTTTTTATACATTTATTCGAAATAATTTACTATTATTTACTGATTTTTTTCAGTTTCATTTGTTTGAAATTTAATAAAAATTTACCCACAAAACGGAAACTTGTGGTTTATTTGTGTCCGTAACAGTTATTACAAATTTAAATTTTGTTTGCTGTCTGTTTCAAAAAAAAATATTCAAAAAATTTCAATTTGTTTTTTTATTTAAATTGGTTGTATATATACAAAATTTTTCAATACAAATTACAAGAACTTCATAAGCACACATACATATAAAAACATATTTATACAAAAATTGTTTAAAGCTTCATATGAATACATACATACATTTTGTATTGTACAAGTATATTAAAAAAAACAAAAAATACAAAAACGGAAATAATTTCAAATAAATGAAAAAAACAATTATTTTTTAAAGATTGGTAGGTAAAATTTTGACATTTATTTTAACTGATTATATCATTTGTTTCTTACGGATGTGTCAGTTGATTAATCAACATTTAAAAATAAATAACAAATGGCATTTAATTTAAATGAAAATTAAGTAGACCGGTTTTTAAATGAAATATCATTTCTTTTAAATGATATTTTCAGTTATTTTAATTTACAAACTTTTTTAAGTGTATAAGTTTAAATTATTAGAAATAAAATTTTCTTTAATATTCACTTTTTTAAAATTAGTATTTTTTTTTTTTTTGCTTATTTTAGCCCATCAGTTTTCAAAAATATGTAAAATGATTTCTGAAGTTAGCAACAAAAATTTGTTAATATTCTTTAAAGGCTCTGTAAATTGTTAAATGTAAATAGCAAAAAAGTTTACCAAATAATATATTTTTTACTAAAACTAAGTACAAAAATAGTAAAGTGGGATTGAAAACTGTTTAGAAATTTTTCTACTAACTTGTTTCTGAGTGTATATTTCACAACCTGTTCATAAAAAAAAGTATCAGGACGAATGATGTTTCTTCGTATTCAGTGTAAGGTATCATACAGTTGGCATGCCCTCCTTTTGAGTGCGTATGAGTGTTAAACATAATTCATATAAATCATACGTCACCTGCACGATTTTAATTGTGCGTCTTCGCTAAATGAACAATTTACCTATTTTGCTTTATTTTACCCACAAATAACTATTTTTAATGGATTTAAAAGCTGAAATAAAGAATTTAAGTTTTAAAAATTTCACCTCAAGTCTTCTACATAAGTTATAATTTTTATAATTATGTTTTTGCTTATAGCTTTAAAGTACAATAAGTTCCATGAAAGTTAAGATAATTAAAATTTTAAAATCAACACATATTTCCTTAAATTTTTAAATTAAATTTTTACCATTCTTTTTAAATTAATTATTTTATTAATATTTTATAAAATTCCATTAAGCGAACATTCACGTACATTGTTTCAAATGAAAGGTACTTAAAAATGAAAACGAAAAAAAAATGGTTTATTAGTTGGTAGTAACTAACTGTAGTGTTTGGTAGTAAAACTGTGTCAGCCTGTTTGAAAATGCAACGTTAATTGACAGATATTGGCTGTGGGCAAACTGCACGCACTCAGACTTACACTCACACACACACACACACACACACCTAGGCCACAATGTGTCATAACTAAAGTAGAGCAAAGTAGAGTAGATTTAATGGATAATTAATTGGAATACTGAAAATTTAGTAGAGTTTTAAATTTAATAATACACATATGAATAACTAGTAAAAGTAAAGCAATTAAAAAAACCGACATACACATTTAATGGGTATTAGGGTTCAACTTATTACAGTGCAAGAAGTTTTCATCCATTTTCGGCAATAGGAAATGTTTGTAACAGTCATCTAGACAATTTGTAATTAATATTAAAATTAATTACTAAAAATTTTTTATAGAAAGAAAAAAATGTTTAATAGATATATTTATCAGACCCAAAGGAGTTATCAGACTGTCGCAATTTCGTGCCATTTAGTTGAACATCAAATGAAAATATTTTTCAATCCAAAATTAAATAAAAGAGTACCCTCCTATTAACATTTGGCTATTTGTATAAATGTCAGTATTATGTCCAGTGTTTTTTTTTTCAAATATGTGCTATAAATTCAGTATTTTTGTTGTTATTTTGTTTTTGTTTGTTGTATATTGTTATTTTTTCATTAACGTACTTGAATTTTTTATAATAAAATCATATTTGTATAACTTTTGTTATGTAAATTGGTAAAGAATTAAAAAAAAAATTGAATTTATATATATATTTTAGTGAGGGTAGTTTTATAAGTTAAGTGATAAGTACGCAAACGGAAAATTTGTAAGAATAAGAAGGATAGCTAAAACAGCTGATTATAAATACCAAACGCAAAAAAATCCAAGAGTTAATATTAAAAATATAAATAAAAACGCAAGTAGGAGCCAATTTAGACGGTGACTTTCTTGCTTGCAATTATTGCGTGCAATTTTTGTTTGTTGGCGAACGGGGTAGAGAAGCAAGCGGGGTAACAAAAAGGGCACGGTTTTTGTTTTTCATGAATGTTTCTGTTATCTCTCTTTCACACTTATAGACTTAAAAAAGTTTGTAAGTTAAAATAACTGAAAATATCATTTAGAAGAAATGATATTTCATTTAAAAACCGGTCTACCTAATTTTCGTTTAAACCAAATGGATTTTGGTATTTATTTTTAAATGTTGATTAATCAACTGACACGTCCGTAAGAAACAAATGATATAATCAGTTAAAATAAATGTCAAAATTTTACCAACCAATCCTTAAAAAATAATTTTTTTTTTCATTTATTTGAAATTATTTCCGTATGAATGTGTTTGTGTATGTGTGTTTATGAAGTTCTTGTAATTTGAATTGAAATAATTTTGTATATATACAACCAATTTAAATAAAGAAACAAATTGAAATTATTTGAATATTTTTATTTTGAAACGACAGCAAACAAAATTTAAATTTGTAATAACTGTTACGGACACAAATAAACCACAAGTTTCCGTTTTGTGGGTAAATTTGTATTAAATTTAAAACAAATTAAAAAAAAATAAATGAAACTGAAAAAAATGGTTAATGATAGTAAATGTATAAAAAAATTAATATAGATATTTCTTTGAAAAATAAATGTATGTTCCTTTATTTTTAAATGGAACGGAAAACTTTTTTATTAAACTACAAACAGTTAACTACATAATATTCTGAGTGTATATATTCTTCTTTTGTTGCTTCATTCACACTCAGTTTTCGTGCAATTAAAGTCACCGTTTAAATAGATATAACTTTAGAAGCAACTTTAAAAAGCAAATTAACAAAATAGCGTGCAATCAATTGCATCGTATAAATTGGCTCTTAGATGTAAATTGTGTTCCAGGAACATGCCTGACTTCCATCTTATGTACTTCTTCCATCGTAAATAAGCTGAAATTTACATTTTTTTTTTTTACTTTTTTAAAGAAATATTTAATGTGTTTGGACAAATTCTTTATTTTTCAAAAAGCTGTATCTCCTTAGAAAATCTTACTGGCAAAAATTTATCCAGTAAAAAACAGTTAGTTCTCTTAGATCAAACTGTCACTTTACTCTCTTTTTTGCTCTCTCCATACTGATTATTTGTTTAAACAAACGCCTTCTAGTGAAAACTTTTACAAATTTGAACGGATTTGTACAAATATTTGAGTTCCTTAACACACTTATCATTTATAACGTATATGCGGCAGTTACACTCAGGGAAAAAGCGTCATTATATTTATTTTTGTTTGAATTTTTTTTATCAATATAAAGTAAAACTTCATAGACTTTTTTCCACTGTAACACTTCACAAATATGATAAAGCTGTTTCATAAAAACTCAGCTTAAAATTATCATATATGTTCATATATGTATGAGCATATATGGTTTCGTGTATGAGCAGATATATGTCATGTATGTAAGCATATATGGGCAAATAGATCCAAAGAAAAAGTGCATATATGGTAATATATGATACCATATATGCAAAAAAAAATATATTTTTCAACATAATCTCCTTTTAGCTCAATACACTTAGTCCAACGTTTCTCCAATTTTTCTATCCCTTCCAAAAAATAGGATTTTTCGGGGTCCATAAAATAGGCATTTGTTTGATCAATAATTTCATCGTTGGAGCTAAATCTCTTTCCACCGAGCCATTTATTTAGGTTTGGAAATAGGAAATAGTCATTGGGGTATAAACCCGGATAATAAGGCGAATGTCGGGGCAATTCGTAGTCTACTTCATGGATTTTTGCCATGGATTCTGATCAAACGCGGCAGCTATCTTGCGGAAAGATTCCTCATAACCAAGTGATCGTTCGAAATTGAAACCACTGTGAGATGCCTATGTCTTCCACCATCAATCGCACATTCAATCTCCGATCGGCCAACACCATATCGTAAATTTTTTCAATTCTTTTGTGCATAGAGATCTCAACTGGGCGTCCAGAGCATTCGGCTTCTTCCGTGCTGGTAAGGCCACTACGAAAGTCAATAAACCACGTTATTACCACTAAAATCGTCAAAGAACAGGCGGTACTTGATGGGAGCAGTGTTGCATTTCATGTAACTACGATGAAAGTTCGAAAAGTTACGGACTTATTGATCCGCCCTCGTATGATAATATATTGCATATATTGGTGAATATATTAATTCGTATATGCCATATATGTTCATATATGAATGCACATATTATTCCATATACACGGAGAAAAAAAAGTTAGTAAAAATATTTGTAAACGGTTTTCAATCCTACTTTACTATTTTTGTACTGATTAGTAGTAAAAAAAAATATTATTTAGCAAATCTTTTTGCTATTTACATTTTACAAATTACAAAGTTTTTACAGAATATTTACAAATTTTTGTTGCTAATTTTAGAAATCATTTTACAAATTTTTGAAAACCGATTCGCTAAAATTAGCAAAAAAATTACTAATTTAAAAAAAAAGTGGATATTGAAGGAAATGATTAATTCGTTTACGTTTTAACAATTTTTAAGATTTTTATGCCTTTGATTTTGTTTTTAATTTTGTATAAACTATTTTTATAATTTTTATATAAATTAAATAAAAAAATTTTGATGCTCGATAAAAAAAATAAATTTAAAGTTTTGTACTAATATTAATAATATTTAGTAATTTTTTTTTGCTGATTTTTGCAAATAGATATTAAATTTCACTTTACAAAAAGTATACTAAAATTTAGTAGCGGCTACTAATTTTTCTACTAATTTCATTGTACTATACGTCAGCAGACATGTGTTGCTAAGATTAGCAAAAAATACCGCTGGGCTCAAATTTGCAGAATTTCCCGTAATAACAGCAAAATTTTCAGTTGCCATTACAGACTTTTTTTGGTGAGTGTAGTGTTCCACACTACTACACTATAAATTGGACAATACAATTTTAATTAATATAGGGAAACGTAAGAAGTTTTGGTTAAAATTAGAATTCAAAAAAATTTCAAAAATATTTCTTCCACAAGCAGGTGGTAAATAACTGTCAAGGTAACATACATATATTTTCTTTTATCAAAGTAGGTCTTATTCTAATTGAATTTTTACTCGGTTGTACCAAGCCCATAATACCATTTGTTTAACACCCCATTAGGGTAAATTCTAAAAATATTTAAAGCAATCTTTTCGATAATCCTCATAAGCAGCCCGAGAATTTTCTAGTTTTCATATGTGATTTTCGTAATATGTAGTGTAAAATATTTTACCTTTTTTATATAAAAATTAAGGAAAAATCTGTCTAAACTTTTCTTTTGTTAAGCAAAGTTTCTTTTATAAAATTTTAATTTAATAATAATACCAAAATGCTAAACATATTTTTATTAAGTAATAAGGAAAATATATATATTTGCAAAAGGAAAAAAAAATAAATAAATGTAAATTGCAAGAATGTTAAGAATGTTTATTCAGCAGTTTTTGTTGTTTTATAAAAAAAAAAATAATAAAATTTTATAAAGTTACCCCACAAGTATAAAAACACACCAACACACAAATATTTTCTTATATATACTATTTAGAAAAATTTGTTTTTCATTAAAATTCCAATGTTTGTTGTATTAAAAAAAAAAAGAAAATTATTATAATACCCAACTATCATTATCATGTTTAACATTTTTATCATTATCGGCATTTAAATTATCATTATTATTTATTATTTTCTGTTTTAATACAACACAGCCGTTTGCAGTAAATGTTAATTTTATAACCGGAAGTCTTTTTTAATACAAGTTTCTATACAATTTTATTATTATTTTTATATTGGTCTTCTTTATCTTCAATGTACTTTTAGAAAACCATAATGTTCTTTTTCTTTACCTGGAAGCAATAAATGCAAATAGTAAAAGGACACTCGGATGGAGTAAATTATAAACTACAGCACCACCACACTTTATCGTCTAACAACAATCCAATTAAAATGACACAACTTTACTAATGAACATCTATGATGACAGGAAATTTAATTGTTGATCTTTTTTTTTTTTTTTGTTTTTTGTTTGATATTTCTAATAGAAAATGTGTCTTTTTTGTTTTGTGTTTTTTGTTGTTATTTGTAATAAGAAATTTTTCCTTAAGCATAATTATAACATTTAAAGATAGTCATTTTTTAATTCAGTTTTTTAATTGTTCAAGTTTCTTAGAAAATTAAGTATTTTATAAATCGAGATAAGAAAATATTTAAACAAAAATATTTGATTTTCAATATTTTTTAAATTAAAAGTGCTGCATACAAGAATCAAAAAGGACATAATTTATTTTTAAATTTGGGTATTCACAATCTATTTTGTTAATAAAGTAGTTGGACTTTTTCAAAAAATATTGAATATCTCGCTCAGCAAATATCATAAAATCCATTTAGATAATGTGAAAAGAGGCTTTGCTAATAAATAATTCTGAATTATCAGATAAATTAACAAAATCATTTAAGAAATATTTTTTTGTTAAATTTAAGACAAAATTACATAAGAAAATTTCTATTAATTGAATAAGATGGCATTTTATATGTAGATAGTTAAATATATAGGTATTTGGTAACAAAAAAAACAAGTAGACAGGAAATTTTGAAAAAATTTTCCCTAATTCAGTTGTGATTTTTTGTCTCTTTTTAATGGGTGAATCAAAAACATCAGTATTGTTCTTTACATCAATCACCCGCTAAAGACGTTTCGCAAAATATATTAAATTAAATTTCACAATATTTATAAATTGGCGTTGATCGATGATAAACGCTTTGACAATTTAATAATTTTTATTTAATAACTTTATTATTCTGACATATGCATCTCGTTTTTTTTTATTTGACACATTTTAGGTACTTTGAACTTTGAAGGTTGCTTAAACAAATCACAACTGAGTTTTTGGAAGTATGATTGTTATATTATATTATAATAAAAAAAAACATAATTTTTCAATAATATGGTCCCTGCAGTTATATAATGATTGGAAACTATAAAAAAGATTTTTAGAAATTGTGTTACCTAAACAAATGTAATTAAACACTTAAAAAAAAAACTTTTGTGATTCTATGAACTTTTTAAAGGAGAATATTAAAAAAAATCAAATTCTAAGAAAGTTTTTAATAAAGAAAAAACATTTCTTTTCACTTTTTCTAATAGAAAAATTCTTAGATTCTTAGAACATCAGTAAGATTTTTTTAGAAAAAGTCCTTAGAATCTAAGAATATTTCTACTAGAATCCTTAGAATCTAAGATTTTGTTTAAAGAATATATCAATTTACATATATATAAGAAACAGTTTGAAAAATCTGAAAATTTTACTTTAATGAAAACTCTATAAAATGTAAAAATGTTTTTATCAAAAAAATGTCTAAATATCAAACATTTTGTATAAGAACCTTTTCGCACAAAAAAACTTTTGGGTTCTACAGACTTTTTCTTATAAAAAATTTTTTTATCAATATTCTGAGTAACTTTTCCACAAGAAAGTAGTTATTTTACAAGAAATCAATTCATAAATATATTTTTATAAAAAACTAGCAGATCCTGGCTTGCTTCGCTACGCATGAATACGTATTTATTGTTGTTTTTCTTATATGGACAAAATCACATGTTGACATGAAAATTCATAACTCACGAACGCATCGATAAACCATCTACACGACCATACGAACAAACGCTAAAAATTTAATCGAATTCGGTTTGACCGTTCGTGAGTTATAAGGATTTTATAGTTCCATAATTATCATTTTTTTATAGTCACAAGTTTTGTTACCACAGTTTACAGCCAATCATGTTATAAAAGAGAAAGTGACAATCATCAAAATATTTAATATTTTCTATAATATTGAAGGTAGCGACCATATTGATGGTTAGAACCAACCTATTTATAAACCAATGACTTGATTGTTACAACCATAGCGGAATGCAGCAAGCATAATATCCGTTAATCGAGCTTTGTATCAAAAATGATACATTTCGTTTTTTATGTTAGCATAACTTTATTTCAAAAAATGTTGAATGCCACATTTATTGAGACTTTGTTAACATTGTTATTGTCATTATTTTAAGCAACATTTTCAAAAAAAATTCTAAGTAGGCTATGAGAAATTGAAAAAATTCATAATTCAGGCTATGTATCATTTTTGATACATACGGCATTTCAATTGTGTCTCTACTGTTGTGCGTGTAATTCGAAACGAAGTTTACTGATTTTCGCAACATTTTTTCTTGTTATTTCATTGCGCGATATTATTAATTGAAAATTTAAACCTAAAAATAATTTAACGAAAAGTGTACTATGTCTTATCCGCGGTATTTGACCTTGGAAGAACTTGTGAATGAAGTGATGGATGAGAGTGAAGAGGATCGAGATGTTTCTGATCATGAAGTTTCTGATTGTGAAGAAGAAGAGGAAAGCAGCTCGTGCTCAGATAATGAGGACAGTACTAGCAATAGCATACAAAGTGACCCGTTGTTTATTGCCAAAGATGGCACTACTTGGCGTAGCAATCCTTACCCCATTGGTCGGCTGGAAAGTGAAAATATTATCAATTTGCGCCCAGATTACTAGTGATTGTTTATTGAAATGTCGTAGAAATAAGATTATTGTCTATTAGGTGTTACAAGATTTGCATCAAGCCGCGTAAATAGCATTAGAGAACAATTCTTACTACTTTTCTCACCACAACTAACGAAAATTATAATTGATAACTCCAACAAATACGGAAAGCATTTACATGGTACCAATCATATTGAAATTGATGAGGAATTACTTTATGCTTATTTGGCAGTATTATTATTGGCCGGAGTGTACAAGTAAGTAGCAATACAGACAAAATTTTTGAAAAATATATGTATATTTTTACGCTTGCCAGATGAGACTTTGCATGATTTGTTCGATGAATATTACGGACGGCCAATATTTCGGTCAATCATGTCTGAAAGAAGATTTTTATATATCCACAAAATCATTTGCTTTGATGATGTGCCAACAAGACGTGCCCAGAGAAGTAATGACAAATTCGCTCCTATTAGAAACCTCTGGGATAAATGGTCTGAAACACTTTCAACTTTCTATAATCCTAACGACTGTGTCACTGTTGATGAACAATTACTGGGATTTCATGGTCGTTGTAAATTTCGTCAATATATTCCATCGAAACCGAAGAGATATGGTTTGAAGTTTTGGCTGCTTGTTGATGCACGTAGTTGCTATGTATGGAAAATACAGCCATATTTGGGCAATGATGTATTCGGAAATCTAGAGCGGAATCAGGGAGAACGGGTTGTTCTTGATTTAGTCGATGGACTAAAAGGGCATAATGTCACCATGGATAACTTTTTTTTCATCTCACGGCCTTGGTCCTCCAAAGCTGTTAGAATGCAAGAAAATTCCACGGTTCGAATCAACTTTCGCCTTTACCCCTGAAACTACTCTCGTTTCATACATAAGTCAAAAAGACAAATGCACAATTGTTATAAGCACAATGCATCACGAACCTAATGTTGCGGAAGGTTTGAAAAAGTTACCAGAAATAATTTCCTTTTATAATTCTACAAAAGGAGGAGTTGATACTGTTGACAAAATGCTGAGTTGCTATAGTTGCAAACGTAAAAATAATCGATGGACTATGGCTGTATTTTCCAACATTATCGACATATCTGCATTAAATGCTTATATAATATACAATGAAATCGATCCCAATTGGATGCAAACTAGAAAACACACAAAACGTAAATGTTTCCTTCATGAGCTGGCAATATTATTGGCAAGGCCCTATATGGAAAAACGGAAAAAAACGTCCCAGAAATGAACTATCTTTGGCATTTCTTTCAAAATTATCAACTCAGAATATTGCCGACCCAAGTGATAATGAAGCTGGCCCATCTAAAAAACAGAAAGTCGATAAGTCTCCGAAAAAGAACCGTGCTAGATGTCAAAAATGCTACCATTTGGGAGAAAACAAGAATAAATGGACATCGTCATTCTGTTTCTTATGTAAAAAGCCATGCTGTAATGAAAAACATGCCAAAAATATTTGTATAGATTGCATAAACAGCACTTAGAAATGTAAGAACTTATCAACATAAATAAATATATTAAAACTTTTGAAAAAATTGTCTTAATTAGTCCACTATTTCACTGAACTGTAGTATGTATCAAAAATGATACATAGCCTGAATTATGAAGTTTTTTTAAAGCTTGATCTGCGGATATAGTAGCAGGAAGCATGTTGCAACCATGGTTTTCTTTGCGTCCATTGATATTATCATGGGAATTCTTCTGTCGAGGTAAGTTGGCCTACCTACCTACACGCTTATCTAATATAGCACATCCATTTGTAGTCGATTGTCCAGTGGGTCGAACAAAGGATTTTTTTTGTTGAACAAGCCTTAAATAAAATAAACTCCCAAAAGAGGTCTTCGCTGTCACCTACAATATCCGCAAAAACTGCTACCTCTTGCTTCCTTCCCATAACCTATTTTTCTAATTCCCACACAATGCACTACATTAGTGGGGGCATCCTCTGAGTGTTGGTCTATCGCAAAAAAAAATGATGTTAATCTTAGATTTTTATTAAAATTTTTGACACCTAAATTTCATCCAAATCGCTTAGCAAGTGTTGGAACTTTTATATATATATTTTTTTGAGAGAATTCTCCACATTAATATAAATGAATATTTTCATAAAATCGGCGAATATACATCGGAGTTGGAGTCAATGTAAAGTTTCATTATATTAATTATTTTTTTTTTATAATTTTTTAAACAATTAAAAGAATTGACAAACTTTTTGAAACATTTCATATATATTAATAAATTTTTTCTTAGTTTTGCAAAAAAAAAAAAATATATATGTACATACATTCCCAATATTATTTCGTTAAAAATAATCTAAAATGCATATTCAATTAATCGAGAATACTTTAAAAATGAGGAATAATGATTTTCATCCCATTTTGTTGTTTATTTTCAATCATTGTTTAATAATCGACAAAAAGTAGTAGCAGCAATTGAAAGTCGTTTAAAATAACCATCAATTTTTAACTGACAAAACTTAGAAAAAATTTTTTTTTATTTACAAAACACAACACACACAAATGTATATATTTTTATTTTCTATGTGTGTATCTATATTTAAATAATTTCTTGTAATTTTTATTGAAATAATTTTGTATATAGAGCAATTCCATATAAAAGCGATCACCTTTTGGACGACCCCTCTCCGATTTTAAAATAAATAGTCTCAATCAATTGCCCAGCAAAAAATAATGTACCTACATATTTTTTTTTTTTTTTTATAGTGACTGGTTTAGTGGTGGTGTACACCACTGTCATGTGACAAAATTAAAGAATTCTTCATAAGGGACCTCATTGAAAGTTGTTTAAAAATCAGCAATAAAAAAATGGGCCCCGACTCCTTGTTTGGACAGGAGAAGAGCATTTAAGAGACCACCTTGTTCTAATTGTTTTTATATTTTTTATAGTTGAATTATTTTTAATTATTTAACATTATTTTATTTTATTATTAAAAATACATTTTAAAAATTATTTTACAGTTAAAAATACATTTATGAAGAAAAAATCAATTTTTTTTAAGAGCCCCAAGTTGAGTGTGTAGTGAATATGGTCTGCCTGCCTTCACAAGATCGGCCATAAATCCATGGATAATAGCAGCAGTGGCATGTAATCGCACACCAAACCCGACTGAGGCTACAGGTCATAAAATGTTTTGTAAATTTTTTAAATTACCAGAGGGTCAATTCTCGTTCTGTGAAAAGGTGAAATGAAAAGTTTTTTCACGTTTTCATAGCACTTTTGATTCGCGTTCTGTGAAAAAATGAAAAGAAATATCAAAACGTTTTCATATGAAAAAAAAAGTGGAACGAAACAAGATTTTTTCACGATTGCACAGCACTGGCGATTCTTGTTTTGTGTAACAGTGCAAACAACTGTCAATATATTTTCATATGAAAAAATTGTTTACACAGACTATTTATAAGTGAAATAAACATGGAGAAGATTGTAAGAGAAAAGCATGCCAGCGAAAGCCAAAAGGAGTATTTTATTAATTATTAAGAAAAGCATGTGGACATTGCAAACGAGAAGTAAGTAGCTTAATAACCATAATCACACTTTTATTAATCCCATATTTACAGATTTGTAACTGCAGAGCCTTAACAGTTTTAGTGGGACCCAAAAGGACAGTGAAAAATGGCAAAATTATGGCATATTTATTTATAGTTTATTTATATTCTTTATGAATTTTTTTTTCTTTAAGTAATATTAGACTTCATACGCGCACCAAATATAGTTCACTGAAAGTAAGCCGATATAAATCCATGAAGTGCTTGTCGGTTGTCATCTCGAATGGATTGTGGTCAGCACGAAGTATGCGTCTCTCTCAAAAAATTCCTATAAATTATTAAATTATTTACTGCAATGAAATGCTTGTAACATCATTGTCTTACCTTTGTTCATCCGGAATTCTTTGAATAATATCTAATAATACAATTAATCCAGATATTTTTATATAATTATTTAAAATAAATTTTACGAACTTAATTCACTTTTGTTTACGTTTTTCTCTGTTTTGACATTTGCTTTAAATTTTGGACAACACAGTTACAAAATTTTCATGGGTACAGTGCGAATGAAACATTTTTTTCATAATACATACGAGAATCGCAATTTATGTATTTGTGAAAAGTTCGAGTGAAAAGTGCTTATGAAAACGAAAATGAAAAGTTTTTTTTCACTTCACATTATCACAGAACGAGAATTGACCCTCAGGTAATAAATATTTCGCCTAAAATGACACGTGCAGAAACAAGTCATAAAACAGGGATTTTCCATAAATATGGCGAAATATTTATTACCTGGTAATTAAAAAAATTTACAAAACATTTTATGAAAATTTAATTTTCATGGGAAAATTTAATTTTCATGCGAAAAAAGGTAAATTTCTGAGAAAAATTAGGAAAATTTTATTTTTCAATTAATTAATTCAATACCTTTCCAACGAGCTATCACTCGTTGCGATCGCTTTAGTAGTATTTTTTTTTAAAACAACTTTCAATGAGGTCCCTTATGAAGAATTCTTCAATTTTGTCACATGACAGTGGTGTACACCACCACTAAACCAGTCACTATAAAAAAAAAAAAAAAATATGTAGGTACATTATTTTTTGCTGGGCAATCGATTGAGACTATTTATTTTAAAATCGGAGAGGGGTCGTCCAAAAATTTGCCAATTTTGATCGTTTTCATATGGAATTGCTCTATAAACAAACTATTTTGGTAGAAAAAAAAAACAAAAAGGAATGATATGAATTTATATTTTTAGAAACAGAAAATATAAAATTTCACGTTTTACAGAAAATATCAATTCCTACTGAATGTCTGTAAATTTTTTTAGTGTGTTTTTTTGAATGACTGATTCAAATAGTTAAAAAATATATATCTAGGAGTTTCAATTGATTCTTTATTTAAAAACAAACTCTACATATTACTATTTAAATTTATTGTGAGTGTATATATTTGTTAATTTTGCATATAAAAATATGTAAAATTTTGCATCATTAAGTAATTATAATTCCTGCTACATAATTTGCTTTACAAATTGTCTTGTTGAGAAGGTGTGGCGTATGAGTAATATTAATATGATACGAGTATTACTTATAAAGTGTGGTTAAATTTTAAGTGCCGATGTTGATATTGAATAAAACACAAATTATTTAGAAAATTATTGTTATTTTCTTTTATTATTATAATATGGTATGGTTTGAAACAAAATATGTATGAAACAAAATATCGACCAAGTGGCCGCTGCGACCTCGGCGGCACACCTCCATCCGATGTTCCAAATTTTCGATGACGCTGAGGCATAATTGAGGTTCTATGCCGTTAATGTGCTGAATTATCTCATCCTTAAGCTCTTGAATTTTTGCTAGCTTATCGTCGTACACCTTTTCTTTCAAATAACCCCAAAGAAAGAAGTCCAACGGTGCCAAATCACATGATCTTGGCGGCCAATTGACATCGCCACCACGTGAGATAACACGGCCGTTAAATTTGTCGCTTAAAAGAGCCATTGTTTCGTTAGCTTTGTAGCAAGTGGCACCAACCTGTTGAAACCACATATCGTGCACATCCATATCCTAAATTTCTGGCTTCAAGAATTCCGTTATGATCTCGCGATAGCGAACACCTACGGCGAGTCGAGATTGACGGCTATTCTGCAACACTATCGCGAACAACAGCAATGTTCTCCGCAGAACGAACTTGGCGAGCATGCACAGGTGCTTTCTCATTTCCTACAGACCCGATTTGCAGAAATATGTGCTCAATTATCCCGATTGTGGACACATTTGATTGGTTATGCTGACCAAAAAAATTACAAAGTGCATTTTGATTTGAACGCCCATTTCATAATAAGCCTGAATAACTTTAACATCGGCCCTTAAAATTTAACTACCCTTTATGATTTACAACATTCCAGTACTTAATTTAGACAACTTAAATTTTTTGCGTATATTGTACAAAGCATTATCATGTTAATTTTTTATACCAAAAATTAATTGTGTTGTAAAAAATCCCTTTTAAATTTGGCCAAAATCATTTGCAATAAACGTAAATTGTTGTCGTTCGTTATACAAAACAAAAAAATAAAAGCGCCAAAAAATCAGAATAACAACAAATAATAATAAAAAAAAAACAAAAATTTAAAGTTACAACCACAGAGTATTTGCGCCAAATAAACGATTCTGGTTGCCATGATATATTATAGCAACCCTGTACCTGAGTGTTTGGCTAAATTTGTTTATAGCGTTTAAAATCTATAGATAACTCTTGTTTATAAATGTATTTTTTTAGAGTTTTATTTTCGTTTTTTTTTGTGGGATATAAAAATACAAACGTCATTGCTCTGAATAGGAATATATAAGAACCTGAAGAAGAAAAAAAAAATTGTACAATATAAAAAGTATGGTAATGAAAACCACTTTAACAAACGACAAAAGCCAAGCGTTAAATGAGCGACAGACACTATTTTATCCTTGTTGTGGCTGGCTAGCTGGCTGGCAGGCTGGCTTGGCTTGGCTTGCTGTTGTTTTTACCTTTTACGAGGTTCTTTGGTTTCGAGTAACTTCTGGTAGTAATGGTGATATACGAGGATTTTTTTTGCAAAACAACAGCTTCCAATGATGATTTGTTTGTATATATTTTTTTTTCTTTAACAAAGATTGTAGGTATACATATACACTTTAAACCCACATACATGTATTTGCTTCAGGGTTGTTGTCGTTTATATTAGTGTTGGTATTGAGCCAAAGGTAAAGTTAAAAATTTAAAACCAACTACGTTAAATGGCTAACTCGACAGGTTTAGTTAAATTGTTCACAGCTTTTTTTTGTGTATTTTTTTGCCACAATTAACTTTGGTTTATTTTTGTTAGTAACTTAATTGGAATACTGTTATTTATATACGATATTTAGTTTGAGCTGATGCTGGAGGCAATCAAATATATCAGACATATACCCAGACCATAGTATATTGATCGATTGGGAAAAACTTTCTGGAATCGCTCCATGTTTAGACATAATGTACACCCAAAATTTGATATTAAGATAACTCATATGCTTATCATTTGCTATACACTCGGGGAAAAAGCTTTCATAAAATTTATGTTAAATTAAAATTTATGTCAATGGTTTCATAAATCTTAATCAATTTCATAAATTAAATTAATAAAAAAAAACTCTTACAAATTATTTATTTTGGTAACAAAACATTGGTGTTTGTAATTCTCATTAAGTTTATAAATGTATTTACTTATATTATAAAAACAAAATAAAGAAATTAATATTAAAACACAGTAAAAGTATTTAACTGGACATAAACGAATTTTTGTTATAAAATAAAATAATTTAAATTGAGAAAACATTACGAGGTGAAAAAATGTTTGTGATGAAAAATATTTTTGGTGAAGTGAAAATAGTTTTTGGTTGTAAAAACTTTGTTGAGTTGAAAAAAAAAAATTTTTTTGTGGAAAAAAATGTTTGTCAATTTTCCTCCAAAGTAACAATTTAATAACAATACCAATATTAATGGCAATAATGTCTATATGATCTTCATTCTCAATAAAAATTATGAATTTCTTTCTTATAAAATCTTAATTTCATTTATATAAACACTAGCGGGCAAAGCCCGCTACGTTGTTAGCATTGCCGGGCTAAAGCCCGGGATTGACGGGAATATACGGAGTTACCAGGTAATTACCCGGAGCCCCTTATTTCTGCTATGCCCCAGACTAAAATTCTAAGATGTACCTCAATAATAAGTTAGCCCATAATCTAGGTAGCAAATATTTAAAATTTCAGGGTTTTCCCTTTGAACCATAATTTTTACCATGTACCTGGCTAAAATTCTAAAATGAAGCTGATCAGTTCACTACAGTTCACATATTTAAAATTTTATATTTTTGTCTTAATCGATGTGGGCAGCCCGTTAAGGAGGAGACTTTTCACCTTTTTCCCCCTTCCCGTACACATTTCCAAAAATCCAACCTAAGTGAATGTCTACACTGGGAGGAACCTTTGCACCAAATTTCAACTTACCAGCTCCAGCGGTTTTGGAAAGACGTAAAGAGTGAGAATTTTTTACTTTTCTGTCCCTCCCGGTTGACTTTTCCAAAAATTACGTCCTAACAGTTATCTACACTGGTGCTGGAGCCTGCATACTAAATTTTAACTTCCTAGGTTCAGCGGTTTGTGCAGGCTGTTAAGGAGAAGACTTCATCGATGAGTTAGCACATACTCCAAGAATAGCATATTTAAAATTTTAGGTTTCTAGCTACAGGGGTTTGAGCAGGCCGTGAAAGGAGTTTTTACCCGTTTTGCTCTTCTCCGTTTTATCGAATGTCTACGCAGTAGGGGAACCTACATACCACATTTTAGTGTCCTACTCCCTGCGGTTTGGGCTGGGGGATATTGAATGAAATTAATAAATATTTACATATTTACACATTTTCACATTTTCTTATTAACACATTTGCACATGTGCATATTTACACATTTGCACATTTACATTACCATCAAATCATTGATCCATCAAACCATCTTTCTATCAAACCATCAAATAATTAAATGTTCACTTTTGCAAATTTGCATATTTTCACATTTGACTTTTGCACTTTTGCATTTTTGCACATTTGGAGGAGGAATCTATGCACCAAATTTTAACTTCCCAGCTCAAGCGGTTTTGGCAGGCCTTCAAGAGAGAGTATTTTCGATTTTTTGCCCTCCCCATTTGATTTTTCAAAAATAACATCTTATCTGTTATCTACACTGGAGAAGGAGCCTGCATACCAAATATCACCTTCCCATCTCGAACGGTTTGGGAAGGTCGTCGAGGGAGAGAACTTCACCCTATGCTGTCCCTCCCTGATGGATTTTTCAAGAATCAGGTCTTGGCTGTTATCTACAGTGAATAAGGAGCCTGCATACCAAATTTGAAGCTCCCCCTTTAAACCCTCCTGTTTACAACCTATACTGGCCAAAAATCAAAAATATACCTTATCAAAGAGTTAGCACAAACTACCAGGAACGCATATTTCAAATTTCAGGGTTCTAACTAAAAGGGTTTGGGCAGGCCGTAAAAGGGGATCTTTCCCCCTTTTTGCCCCTCCCCAAAGGGATTCGCAAAACCTCGTCTTAGCGGAACCTGCATACCAAATTTCAGCCTCCTACCTCTTGCGGTTTGGGCTGGGCGATGTTGAATGGGTGAGTCATAGATATGATGAAGATTTTTATCTGACTGTACTTAAATTTATATGGAAAATCAAGATCTACACGCAGGGAAAAAACATGTTTGAGGCAATCATATTCGAAGAACATCATACATTTGTTGGGATTATGATTGAGCCAACCATAGTCGTACTATAATATAGTTAGCATATTATGATAATACCATAAAATTTTCCCTAGAGTTACATTATGATTAGAAAATATGAAAGTTTTTTAAATTTAAGACTATTTCTTAAAGACATGTTTTTTCTAAAGGAAAACTTTAATATTACTGCGTTTTTCAAGAAAATTTCTTTGTTTCTATGGACTCCCTAGAATTTAAGTATTTTTCATGATAAAAGGTCCTCCGCATCTAAGAATTTTTTATTCCAATAAGGGCATTAGTATCTAAGCCTTTTTAAGAACATATGCATTTTTATTTAAGAAGCAGTTTGCAGAATTTGAGAGGAAGTTCCTAGAATCTAAAAATGTTTCTATCAGAACAATTTCTAAAATTCTAATGTTTTGTATAAGAAAATTTTCGTAGAAAATCGGTCTTGGTTTATGTATAAGAAATTTTTTTATGAATATTCTGAAATGATATTTAAAAAACAAAAATTATTATTGTTTTTCTTGAAAAGAATTAAAAAATTATAAAATCTTTATATAAAACCTTTTTGACAATAAATTTTTTTGACAATGAATTGATTAGTGTAAATTACAATGTTATATATAAAAAGCATTTTCGAAAATAAAACCCCACAGGTGAAAATTATCATATATTATTATTTTTACATGGACAAAATCTTGGTTTTTAAGTTACTTGATTGTTTTCAGCATTTCATTGTTCCATAATTATCATATTTTATGCAATCATAATTTTTGTTACCACAGTATGTTTACAACCAATTATATTATAAATCTGGCAACATTCGAAGTGTCATTGTTTGACATTTGAACAATTGTTATTGTTTGCTAGTAGAAGGTACGAGGTTAGTAAAAATGGAGCGCTACACGAATGAACAACGCATTCTCATTGTGAAATTGTTTTACCAAAATGGTGAAAGTTTTGCGGCTACAGTTCGCAAATTGCGATCAATTTGGGGTCACAATAATGCTCCAAAAGAGTCAACTGTAAAGAGATTAATGGATAAATTTGCCGAAACTGGGTCTGTTAGTGATGTAAAGACAACAACGCGCCATCGACCAGGTCGATCGGCCGAAAATGTCGCAGCTGTACGTGATGATGTCGCTCAAACTCCATCCACCTCAATTCGACACCGAGCTCAGCAACTTGGTGTCTCCAAATCCACTTTGCAGCGAATTTTGACGAAAGATTTGCATCTTCATGCATACAAAGTTCAATTGACTCAGGAACTGAAGCCAGCTGACCACGGACAGCGAAGGGAGTTCGTTAATTGGGTATATTGCCGATAAAATCATCTTCAGTGACGCGGCCCATTTTCATCTTGATGGCTTCGTCAATAGGCAGAATTGTCGCATTTGGGGTGAGGAAAATCCTCGAGTGATTCACGAGAAGCAAATGCATCCTAAACGTGTCACTGTGTGGTGTGGTTTTTGGGCTGGAAGAATCATTGGACCTTTTTTTTATGAAAATGAGGCAGGTCAAGCGCAAACAGTCAATGGTGTTCGGTATCGTGAAATGATAACCAGTTTTTTCTTGCCTAGAATTGAAGAAATGAATGTGGAGGGCATGTGGTTCCAACAAGACGGAGCCACATGTCATACAGCCAGAGAAACAATTCAATTGCTGCATCAGTCATTTCCCGGTCGTGTTATTTCGCGTTTTGGAGATCAGAATTGGCCGCCTAGATCGTGCGATTTAACACCATTAGATTTTTTTCTTTGGGGTTTTTTGAAGTCGATGGTTTACGCGAATAAGCCGACGACGACTCAAGCCTTAAAAGAGGAAATTGGACGCTGCATTAATGAAATACCGCAGCATTCATGCAAAACGTTCATTGAAAATTTCATTAAAAGATCGCGTGCATGCCAGCAAAGCCGCGGCGGCCATCTGCACGATATATTGTTCCATACATAACCTCATTCTGTCTACTTTACGATATAATAAAGTTTCACGATTTTTTTTTTTAATATCTGTGTTTTATTTAAAATTTAAAAATTGCGTTCTTCTTGGGACACCCTTTACAACATTTTTTTTTTATTGAACATTTTTTTATTTTATTTAATTTTTTTTCCAAAAAATATAAAAAAAAAATTAGTCTTAAAAAATTGTTAAAACATAAAAAAATTTATCATTTTGTTTTAATTTGCCAATTTTTCTTTTGAAAAATATTTTTATTTAAGTTTTTGGATTTCAAGGTCAAATTTTAATTGTTTTAAGGGCTGATTTTTAGAACTAAAAAAGTTTTTAGTGCTATTTTATGTGGATGTCCTCTTTTTGGACATGAGTCGGTTGTGAAAAGTATCTTCACTTCTGATCCCTTTTTTCAACCTATGTAACATTTTAAGGCAATTTAATTTTGTAGGTTTAAATTAGAAATAATATTTCCTTCAATATCCACTTTTTTAAAATTAGTAATTTTTTTTTTTTGCTAATTTTAGCATATTAGTTTTCAAAATTTTGTAAAATGATTTCAGAATTTAGCGACAAAAATTTGTAAATATTCTCTAAAAATTCTGTAATTTGTAAAATGTAAATAGCAAAAAAGTTTGCTAAATAATAATTTTTGTACTAAAAATCAGTACAAAAATATTAGAGTGGAATTGTAAACTGTACCATACACGAAGGCAGCAGGCATAATATTGTAACGTATATACCTTCACATTTTCATTCATAATATCAAATTTTATAGTAAAATTGTTCAATAGTTTTTACGAAATCGTTTGGAATTTCCAGTTGTTATGAACAGTTAAAGTGGCTGAATTTATAGTTACTTTAAATATAAATACTTTTGTACTTTGTAGGACATTTTTTTCGGTAAATTTTTTTGTGAGCAGACTTATTTAACATTTTTGAACACAAGTCCTTTTCGACCAATTACAAATTCGGATACAAACTTTTGTAGAATTTTTGCGTATTTTTATTTAATTTTTTGAATTAATTTATTATTCTTTCTTTCCTCTGTAATTAATCTTCTTCTATAAAAAATTTAAAGTTTGTTATTTGTTATTACGCTTACCAAGTTTCGAACCAGAAACCTTCTGTTTGTTAGTTCATCTTATCCATTCACCTAAAATATAATAATAAAAAAGTTTTATTTAGTTACTTATAATTCATTTTCCAAATTCAAATATTTAATTTTTTGGAATCTACATTTAATCAAATTATATTAACTTTATTTGATTTAAAAATAAAAATATTTAAAAAAATATAAATTAAATAAGTTTTAAAATAATTTAAGATATTTAAATTAATATTTAGTAGATACAAGTATTAAATTGATTATGCTGCATGTGTCTGGATGCTCAAACATCTTTATGTGTTTAATCGACGGCAAAACTTTATTAAGAAAACTTATGCGATATAGACAAAGAGGCAACAAAAACGGGGATTTTTAAAAAAATTATTGTAAGTCAGCACCACTTTAAAAAAGCTTCTTGTTATGCTGACAACTATGAAATTTGACGGCGTCATTTTAGAAAAAGACAAAAATAGCAGGCATCTTTAATAAATATCTACACCTGCTGGCTTGTCCTCAAAGAGCAACAGCTCATATTGTCTTCAATACACAATTTTCAGCTACGGAATACAACAAAAAAATTTAAATTTTTAACTTAAAAAATAATTGCTCTGAATAGTGATAAGTAAATTAGCAAAAAGGTTTAACTAGTTTTAGCAATCGGATTTTAAAAATTATTAAAGTATTTTGAACTTCTTAAATTTTTTGAGCTTAAGGTTGGTTTTAAGAAGTTAAAAAAAAGGTTAAATAAAAGTTTAAAATAATTAAATGGGATATAAATCGTTTTACTAATTTTTGAAAATTAAATGAGGCTAAATCTTTAAAAATCCAAAATCTTAATTTGGCTTTCAAAATAATGGACAACATATAGACACAACAGTATGATAATCATAACTAATTGGTTGTTTATCTTTGGCAATAATTTCAATATTTGTAAGATTTTTCTATTAAAAAGGAAGTTTAGTTTAAAAATCTTTAATTTCCTTTTAAATCGCAAAGTTTATCGTGAACTATATTCCAAGTTAATATTACTAAAATTATAAATTAAATAATGCTATTTTTAGCATATTGCTAAAAAAAACTACATTTGAATTCAATATAAAATCCTAACAAAAAAAAACTATATGAAATTGTAAAAATCTTTAAAAGATTTTATATAAAAAAGTTACAGTTTTATTAAAAAAAACTTGTATAATATAAAAAAAATTATTTAAAAACTTCAAAAGAAAAAACTTCGATAACATGAAGACAACAAGACCTCTAGCAGCATAAACAAATTGTAAATTTCCAGTAAATGTTTTGGTCAGAATTTATTATGAAAATTGAAATAAATCAGGTAAAAAAGTTCTTTTAAACACACAAACAAGATAAAAAAAAGCAACAGAAGAAGAAAGGTAACAAAAAAAAAAAAACAAATAGAGCAGTAAAAAAGAAAAATTTTCCATGCAACAAGAAATCATAAAAAAAATTGTTCTACCAAATGATATTTCTAACTTCTACTGCTGCAACACCGTGAGACAAAAATCTAATTATTATCTGAATCTAAATATGTTGATATACACGTGAAACTAGAGACCATATATAGTAAAACTGGGTACCCAGTTTTCTGTTTTTTTAAGGACATTCAATTTAAGTCTATGTCCGTGAATTTTTTATTTTTTTTTAATTTGTATACCAAATTTTAATGCACAAAGCAAAAATGTTAATTCTTATGAAACTTGACATAATAAAACTGCGTTATCGCAAGAAAAGTACAAACTAAAATTTAATAACTTATCTCACTTTTTCGACCTCCTCGGGGATGTTGGGGAAATAAATTCAAAAATTTTTGCGTACTTTTTTGTTTGGCAGCATATTGGAAACGTTGGGAATTCTATATAAAAATTGCAATAAAATAATGTATTCGTCAAATGAAGAGGCCTATATTTTAGCATAGAGTTGCCAAGTTGTCATGGAAAACTATACCAGTAAAAAGCCCTCAAAAAATCAGTTTCCAATCATACCACACTTGCATATTGTTCCTTTGATTTAAATACTTTAAATATCTTAAATTGGAAAAAATATCTATTTAAAATTCTGAGATGGCCAAAAATCCGAAACAGTTCAGTTTTACATTTTTTTCTAAGGTCTTTAAACTTCCAAGGTTGGGTATCCCTTGAAAGTGGGAATATTTTGTTAAAAACTTGCACCCATTCTGTAAGGCAAATATGCGTATAAAATGCAATAAAAAATTTGTTTTAATCCCCTCCCAGATTTTTTAAATTTTCAAGGATATTAAATTTTACATTTTCAAAAGGACATTACCCAGCAAAATAAAATGGTAGTCATTCTGTGGCTATAACTTCTTTTATTGCTTCCAAAATTTCAGTTAATATTCTATCATATTTTTTTGGTGTTATTCTAAGGAACTTCCAAACGAATTAATATGTTCATATATCAATGGTAATGATTTGGATATAAATCACTCTTTTCATTGCTTCTACATCATAAGTTATCAAATATTGTATTTTTTCTGAGTCTAAAGCCTATATTCAAAATATTGTTACGGTTTTAACCTTTATAAAATCGTTGATTTAATTACCTTTTAAATAAATCAAGTTCTTTCTATACTGCAAATAATAAACACTGTTAGAAATTATTTATAGATCTATTTATTTATGACAGACCCTAAAAATTACAGAAAAACACTTTAATACCACACTTTATTCACACGATATAAATAGACTAAACGTTAGCCACACTTTAGTTCTTAGCACTCCAGCGTTTTACTTATCAACTGAACTACTATGCCACCTTGTTGGCGTTTTTATATATGCGGGTTAGAATACTTAGAATATGGCAGCACCGTCTGGAAGCTGCATACTGGCAACTTTGAGAATGTCCTTTTACAGTTTGACATAAGAAACATTAGTTATGGTGAAGGGTTGCCGTTTAATTGTTTTATATTTCAGGGCTAACATATGGGGATATGTATTTCTACGAGTAAACGGAATTTATGTAACAATATTGTTTTTTGATAATTCAAAATCAAAAATTTCAATGAGAAAATGGTTTCTGATGAACTTTTAATTTTTTAATCAAATCATTATTTTATTATTTTTTAATTGAATCATTATTTATATTTTTGTTTAAAATATCATGCAGGTTAAAATTTTTGCATTTATGCAAATAAAGTAAAACAAATTTTTTTAACCTTTAATTGGAACTAAACTCTAAAACAGTTGGTAAAAAAATTTGTAAACTGTTTTCAATCCCTTTTTACTATTATTTTTGTACTGATTTTTAAGTAAAAAAATTATTATTTAGCAAATAATTTTGCTACTTACATTTTAGAAATTCTAGAATTTTCACAGAATATATTTACAAATTTTTGTTGCTTATATCAGAAATCAGTTTACAAATTTTTGAAAACCGATTTGCTAAAATTAGCAAAAAAAAAATTACTATTTTTCAAAAAAGTGTATATTGGAGACAATATTGTTCATAATTAAAACTTACACTTACAGACATAAATTGCTTTAAAATGTTACATAGATTAAAAAAAGGATCGGAAGTGAAGATACCGACTCATGTCTAAAAATAGGACAGGACATCCACTTAAGATAGCACTAAAAAGTTTTTTTATTTCTAAAAATCAGCCCTAAAAACAATTAAAATTTTAACTTAAAAGTAAAAAAAAAATTTACTAAAATATTTTTCAAAACAGAAATTATCAAATAAAAACAAAATGTTTTTACATTTTTTAGCCTTTGATTTTGTCTAAAATATTTGTTGAAAAAAAAATAAATAAAATAAAAAAATTTTCATGCTCGATAAAAAGAAAAATAAATTTGAAATTTTGTACTAATTTTAAAAATATTTAGTATTTTTTTTTTGCTAATTTTAGCAAACACATTTTAAATTCAACTTCAACAAAAAGTTTACTAAAATTTAGTAGCGGCAACAAATTTTTTCTACATATTTAATTGTACTACGCGTCAGTAGACATGTGTTGCTAACATTAGCAATCTGTGCAATTTTGCATTGTATTTTGCATTTTATTCAACACTACACCATTTCCAGTTTTAATTTAGAATTTTCCGAAATAATTTTCCAATTATGTAAAATGTATTTCATATTGTTCAAAAAGATTTTAATATTATCCAAAAATTATTTCAAATTATTCAGAAATATTTTAAAAATGTCTAAAATGTTTCAAAACCAGTTTCTAAATTATCCAAAAATGTTGCAAATTTGTCCACAAATTCATTAAAATTTTTGAAAAATGTTTCCATATTTCTTTTTAATGAATTTTTGAACAAATTTAACAGTTTTGTATAATTTAAAAACTGGTTGGACAATTTCGAAACATTTTAATTATTTAAACACTAACATTTAACCTCTTTAGACAATTTTACAATATTTTGCATAATATTAAGGCACTTCTGGATTCCTTCATATACATATAAATAACCAGTCCCGAGGATATACATTACATTTTGTAATTATCAACTCGGCTTAACACTAAACTATATTTTATTACGTCACTTTGGTGGACTTGAATGTTTCTTCAGAAAATTTCCAATATTTAACATATGTTATTTTTGTCATAAAAACTAAAAATATCAAAAAAAAAAAAAAAATTTAGTAAATCATTTAAAGGGGAATTAATCGGTTTGTAACTACAACAAATGCAGAAGTATTTATTTGTTCTAATAAAAAGTATTTCTATATTACCGAATAAAGTTCGCTTCTTTAAACTTATAAGCATTTTTATGAATTACATTTTTATCAAAACTTAAATTCTACAAAGTATATCATATAAACATTTCTCACTCATGCAACAGAAAATCTAATCATTGTATTTTCATGGCTTCCTTAGAGTACAGCATGAGTAATGGTAGTTTCTATATTTGAATACTTCCATCATAAGACACGCCAATGTTAAATTTATCGACAAAACCATCAGGAAAGAAGTGATGTGATGCCTTTGCCATAGTAGTGATGCTTTTAGTGCTTCTTTGGCAGCTTCAGTTTTGCTGGGTTAATGAGATAATTTTTTTCCTACAGGTCAACATAAAAATTTTTCTCGAAAAGCGAAGATTCTATGCTTTCATTTCATACTCATATCGAAATCATATAATGGTAAGAACTCATGTTAGTAAAATATGTTATTTTTGCAACATTTGACCCATTATTATTCTTTTCAAAAGGATAAAGGATCAGAAGATAAAAACTGATTACTACAGCATGGTGGTGGTATACAAGGTAGCCCAAAACCTATTACCTTTCCGACAATATGTAGTTAAAGGAACATACATTTATTTTTAAAGAAATATCTATATTATTTTTTTTTATACATTTGTTCAAAATAATTTACTATCATTTACCGATTTTTTTCAGTTTCATTTATTTTGTTCATTTGTTTGAAATTTAATAAAAATTTACCGACAAAACGGAAATTTGTGGTTTATTTGTGTCCGTTACAGTTATTACAAATTTCACTTTTGTTTGCTGTCTGTTTCAAAAAAAATATTAAAAAAAATTCAATTTGTTTTTTATTTAAATTGGTTGTATATATACAAAATTATTTCAGTTCAAATTACAATAACTTCATAAACACACATACATACACAAACACATTCACACAAAAAGTGTCTATAGCTATGCAAACATACATTTTGCATTATACAAAAAAAAAAAAAAAAATACGAAAAGGGAAGCAATTGCAAATAAATGATAAAAACATTTATTTTTTTAAGGAATTGGTAGGTAAAATTTTAATATTTATTTTAACTGATTATATCATTTGTATCTTACGGATGTGTCCGTTGTTTGCGAAGGCAACTGTCAGGTTTCTTTTAATATTTGTAAAGTAAACAGATTCAGAATACAGGTCTACAAGCCATGGAACGCGTAATGCTCTTGACAAATTTTAACGGAATCATACGTCAGTGATGTTGGCGCAGGTTTCCCGCTCGTGCTATGCCAACTAGACAAATACAAAGGCCTTTAGGCGATCGCCTCGAAAAGACTGAAATAACACGAAATAGAAGAGGAAAACCTGGCATTGTTCGTTTCGCACAGAATATCGCGCTGTAGCTGAAGATGTCTTACATAAGCCGTCAATGTCGTTCTACGCAATTGGCCATTACACGTTAGTCTCTGCTGCGAATTTTGGTAAAAGATTTGAAGGTGCAGGCAGTGCATTAGCTACTATTTGGAGACCGTCAATCGCTTCTAACTAGGCTCACGCTCTATTGAAATACAACACAATGGACAACTTTCTGTCTTAATCTATCATTAGCGACGATGCCCATTTTCATCTCCACAGACACGAAAACAAACTAAATAGAACAGGCATTACATTAACTCAAAGGCACTGCATGATTCGCCATTTATGTGGGAGGTGTCATCAGGTCTAATTTTTTCGAGAACGCTAGGGGGTAATACGGTAACTTTGGCTGGTGAGCGATACAGAATCATGATCAATGACTTTTAATTGCCTCAAATTTATAAATTCAGACTGGCGGACATGTGGTTCAAAAAAGGACCGAGCAATTACACACACAGCTCGCCAAACAATGGACACTTTAAAGAATGCGTTTCCGGGTCACCTTATGTGTCACTTTGGCGATTTGCAGGAGCCAAAAGATGCCCAATGTAACCATTCCAGACATTTTTTCTTTGGAGATTTTTTAAAGTCACGGGTCTATGTGAACATGTCACAGACTCTGGAAGCTCTCCAAGAGAATATCCGACAGGACTTCGAGAACTTATCGCTCAAAGTTCTCTACGGAACGACAGAAAATGCCGTAAATTGGCCCAAATGATCGTCAACAATGTCGGGGCTTACTTGAACGATATTATCTTCAAAAATTAATTTAAAAAAACTCAAAAGGTCATACAAAAAAAAAAAAACATTGGGTGAATGTTTTTCGCCCACCCTGTATATCTATTTCTTACTCCTTATTGCCAACTTGAATGAATCAGGATTCAAATAACTTAAAAAAAGTTCTTGTATCTTTAAAGTTAAGAAATGAAAGAAACTAAAGTTTTGAATGTTAGAAGGAAAGCAAGCAAAAGCAAAACAACGCTGAGTTTGTAACACGTAAAAAACTCAATATGTAGTAGAGGAAACAAAAAAATATCAACCATCTACCAAAGGATATACACTAATTCCAGAAATCAAATGAAATCATTGCAAAACTTTCTTTTCTATACAGTTTTTTTCCTTTATATTTTTATTATTTTGTTCATAGTTTTTTTATTTTCCTTTCTCTGGAAACGGGGTTTATAATATCGCAAACATGACAGTCATGAAAACCAAATTGAACAAAAAAAAAAAAAAAAACAAGAAATTTACATTTATACTGGACTTTTTCCAATGAGAAATCTAAAAAAAATATATCGTATTTATATGTTTTTCTTATATAACTGAACTTTGATTTTTATTTAGTTTTTATGATTTCTATTATAATAGTTTTTTTTTCAAATGATCAACATATTTGGTAGAGCAGTCATATATTTTTAATATTGAAAAAAATCCCATATTATTTAGTGGTAAATTAAATTTTATCCGAAATTACTGTGGCTCTAGAAAATAAACTTTCTTACGATATTACTTTTACTAGTTTACAATATATTGACCAGATTTCTACCATCAGTGTAATATATTGAAGGCCCCTATATACGAATATGGAGTCAAAAAGTTTCCTCACAATGAAAATCTCCAAACTGAGTATTCAGATTTCGCTTAAAATTTAATATCTCATAAAAGAAAAAAAATATTTTAACAGACGGGTATTCTACTTTACGCCCCAGCTCAGATTTATGGGATAAAGCAGCGGGGCAAAATAATAAAATATTAATCATTTTTTTCAGAGATTTTTCATGATCCCTTAAAGCAACAATAGAAAAAAAAGGTATCACATAGAAAGTATTTAAAAAAGTCATCTTACCCCAGCAAAAAAAAAAAAATGGAAGTGATTCTTAAGGAATCAATTTTTCATTGATTCCAAAATATTATTTAGTACCGATTTTCCTCTTCCAAAGCAGATCTTTTTCACAACATGAAAAATGTGATTTTGAATAAAATTAAATCTTTTTAAATTTATGACGGGTAAGTTATTTTAAAAACCAGCAAGTTTATACATTAACCACAGATATTTACATATAAATTTGACATTTCTAACTATAGTAAAGTGCTTAACTTTAGTTATTTTCAAACAAGTTCTGCGGGTTTCAGTTATTTTTAACTTACGATTTACGAGATTTTAAATTTTTAAAATCGTAGTTATCAATACAAAAAGTAAAAAGTTTATTGTAGTAAAAATTGAAAGAATTTCGAAGAAAGTAATTTAAAAAATAGAGCCCGATTACTGAATGTTCCGTTATAATTTATTCAACAGTCAAACTCAAACAACAGCAACAAAAAATGTGTCACTTTAATTCCCAGGTAGAAGCTACCAGTACATTTTGAAGGCCCGATTACTGATGTTCTGTGAAGATTTAAATTCAAAATTAAATATTTATTTGTAACATCAAAAGATGTAATTTTTCACTAAATCCTAAGAACTGCTTTAGATACAATGAGAAAGGATCATAATTTTCCGATAAAAATTTTCACAACACCGGAATCAAAACCACTGCATCTTTTTCTCTTCTTTTGCTACTTTTTTTTTTTTTTGCTGGGACGGTATACATAATATGAACTTTAATTCTAAAAAGCTTATTTAATTTTTTGAATCCTTAAATTTCAGAGGGTTTTGTTTGGGGTACTGCTAACCAATATATAGGTTTCTCCAATAATTTAATATAAGGGAGTGTTGGGTAAAGTGAACCATTACCTGGTTTTAGATATAT
Organism: Eustalomyia histrio; assembly: GCA_949748255.1. Taxonomy (NCBI): domain Eukaryota; kingdom Metazoa; phylum Arthropoda; class Insecta; order Diptera; family Anthomyiidae; genus Eustalomyia; species Eustalomyia histrio. Next base: position 52,236,348 of record OX456525.1, read on the forward strand.
TTAAAGCAAACAAAATGGAGTATCATAAATCCAAAGAGAAGTCAACATTTTGATCATATTTTGGATTATTTTCTTGTGGTAACTAAAATAAAAAAGTTGTATGGCAATTTTCATTACAATTCACCGAACAAGGTTTGTAAAAGTGAGCCTGTAAAAAAGAATTTAAAAGGGTATAGAAAAGTTAAAAAAACATTGCAGACAACCGAATTTCTTGCCAACCGAGCTTCTTGGTGACCGAGCTTCTCTAAATACAACAGAATTGCGGTTGAAATTACATATTTCAATTGTATTTATAATACATTTGGTTGCTGCAATTGGCAATAAGAAAAATTCTCAATTCTGGTGGATTGAAAGAAAATCCACGCATGATTAAATTCTCTCAAAGACATCGTGTGGTGTGTATGTACGTCGAAAAAGGTTATATTTTTTTCTAATACTTACTGAATTTTTCTTACCGAAACTTGACGATCTGGATTTGGAGGACATGTATTTCCAACACGACGGGGCCACTTGTCACACTACATGCGATAAAAAGCGTACATATGTAAAAAAAGGTTATTTACAGCGCGTGTAATCTCGTGTTTTGGCTGTCCTGGTTTTCTGAATCTGGGAACAGTTGAAGTCGAAATTTTCCGCAACGCCAACGTTGACCATCTAAATGAGTTTTCACTTCAAGCAAAAGTTTTTTTCCATACCCTGTATTTCACCCAAACGAAATATGCTATAGATTTTGCAAATGAAGTCAACTGCCAGTTTAGTTTTAATATTTGTGAAGCAAACAGAAACAGAATACTCAACGACAAGCCATGCAGAGCTTTACTCCTACGTAGTAAAAACATTGCATTAACTACTTACCAGGCTATTTACTTGCTTAATTACTTTTGTTCGCGTTGTCCAAAAAGTAATGGGTACTCATTATTTTTTGATTGTTTGTAAGCGAGAGGGTAATGGGTGCTCATTACTTTTGTGTTTTTGTAAGTGACCACTCATTACTTTCGGGACATCGCGAACAAAAGTAATTAAGCGAGTAAATAGGCTGGTAAGTAGTAGAAACAATGTTTTTGCTGGGTAAATGCATGATTTTCTGTTGAAATTTATCATGACTGATGAGAACCATTTTCATATAATTTGATATGTAATTAAAAAAAATTTCCCCTTTTAGATCACTGAGAATTCACGTATCATTCACAAAGAGGACGCCGTGTGTTATACGATTACTGTGAATGGTGAGCGATAAAGAACCATGTTCAACGACTTTTTATTGCCAAAAATTGTGAAACAATTTTTCGTTTCGGTTTGGAAGCAAGCAAGTGTTTAAATTAAAATTTCGTAAAATTTTACAAAATACAAATTTTGAAACTAAAACATTGATAATGATGGGCGTTGTGGTGTAATCGTTAGCGCATTGGAGTGTTACACAAAATTCAGAAAAAAAATTTGTGTACGAGTTTTTAACTCTCATACATAACACGACGTCCTCCCTATTGCATTTAACAAGTACAACCCTTTAATAGACTACTGTCAAATTTTGAGCAAGTTCCGTCATTTACTTTGCGTTTAACAGCAGGATTTTTCGAGGTCCATAAAATAGGCATTTGTGTTTGATCAATAATTTCATCGTTGGAGCTAAATCTCTTTCCACGGAGCCATTTCTTTAGGCTTGGAAATAGGAAATAGTCACTGGGGGCTAAATCCGGAGGATATGGCGGATAAGGTACTAATTCGAAGCCCAATTAATTGATATTTGCTGTCACACGATTCCGTTGGTGGTCGATTGTGAACAAACGCGGCATTCATCTTGCGGAAAGCTTTCTCATACCCAAGTGATCGTTCGAAGTTGAAACCACTGAGCCATGTGAGATACCTATGTCTTCCACCATCTATCGCACATTCAATCTCCGATAGGCGTCCACAGCGTTCGGCATCGTCCATGCTTGTAAGGCCACAACGAAAGTCAGTAAACCACTTTTTTTTACCATTGAAATGGATAGTGCAGAGTCCCCATTGTATTTATCAAGCATTTCCTTGGTTTGATTAACGGTTTTTTTTGCAAAAAATAATGCTTAATGAGCACTCGAAATTCCCTTTTTTCCATTTTAAAAAAAATCCACGAGGTTGTATATTTTGAACAGCTGTTAAACACAAAGTAAATCACGGAACTTGCTCAAAATTAGGCAGTAGTCTATTAACAAGTGGTACTTGATGGGAGCAGTGTTGCATTTCATATAACTACGAGGGATGTTTGAAAGTCACGCACTTATTGAACCGCCCTCGTATAATTAATAAAAGGTGAGTTTTCGCTCAATTTCGCATTTTCCGAAAAATAAAGTTCGCCATATCTTGTTACACGCAGAGAAAAAACATGGTTGCAACATGATCACTGCTACTATATTGTGCTTGCTGCAATCGGGTATGGTTGTCACAACCATGTTATTGGTTGTCTAACCATCAACATGGTTGCTACCATCATTATTATAGTAAAAATTTCACTATTTTATGACTACCACCTTCTACTTTATAACATGATTGGCTGTAACCATACTGTGATAACAAAAATTCTGGCTATGAAAAAAATATGATAATTATGCAACCATAAAATGCTGGCAACAATCAATGAATAATTATACATCAAATAAAACATGACTTTGACATTTACAGTCCGTATATTGTCTTGTTTTCATAAAAACAAAAATGTTTAAAAAAAAACAATCATATATTGTTTACTAAAACTGGACAAATACCTTTCATGTGGCATTAAAACATTTCATCAATTCACATATTAAGATCCAGTTTATTTTTTTTTTTTTTAAACTTTAGAAGATTTTTTTTGAGCATTTTTTTCGAAAATTCCTTATACATGTAATATTTTTTACAATAATCAATTCATTATCAAAAAGATTCTATATAAAGTTTATATATGGATCATATTATGATAATCCAGAAATCATAATTTAGTTATGGGGCAATAATGTAATAACATTTTGAGCATACTACCATTTATAATAGAATACAATATCATAATATATTTATTTAGAATCATAATATGATAATTTTTGGATCATAATATAACTGTGGGATCAATATTATGGTAAAATTATGGATATTTTATTATCATAATATGATAACTATAATATAGTACGACTATGGTTGGCACAACCATAAACCCAAAAATATATGATGCTCTTCGAATATGATTCTTCCAACCATGTTTTTTCTTTGCGTGTAGATAAAAGCACAGAAACTATTACCATTAGCTTACAAGATTCATTCTACACATATTTTGGTCAATAACGCCCTTATTAAGCAACGAAAAAAATTTTTTTTCAAGAACTTATTGTTTATCAAAAAAAAAAAAAAAAAAGAACCATCGGGCGAATGTTTTTGACTCACCCTGTACATTTTATGGGGATTATTTAAAAAAAAAAAATTGTTTCCATATATTTAAAATATTTTAGTTCTCTGCAAAAGTAGGTTAGTAAAGGTGGTGTTATAACATTGATATCAGATTTCATACATTAATACCTGTTCATATGCATGGCTCCTTTGTTCAAATGAAGTGAAAAGCACGAGACTTTAATTAAAAGTTTTCCGGTACTATGTTAATGTCAAAGATCACATGTACACACACACACACACACATCCACAGGAGGAGGAGCGCAAATATTTTACATACGATACTACATGTTTAAACATAGTTAAATGTGCCATGATACACTTTTACAACTGGCAACTGTTACAGCTGTTATAAATGTAGGATAATATTACTCTTAATGGTACTTTTGTTATAATATCTTACTAAATTATAATCCATGTTTGTTGTTTTACACTAATGAGGTTAAATAGTAAAATATGAAATTAATTTGAGATATGCTGATATGTAAATATTATAATAAAGATTTAAATTTAATTTTTATATACTTGATATCTTTTTTGTTCTTTTTCTTTTTTTATTAAATTTATATAAATTATTTATATTAAGGATGTTTTTTTTCATCAATTCCATTCATTCTTTTGGCTTGTCATCATATATCACATATGGTGTTTGTGATGTATTTTTATTATATTTATTAAAGAAAGAAGAGAAAAAAAAAAGATATTTTTTGTTATTAAAATAAAACTTTGTTTGATCATAACTATAAAAAAATATGTATGTTAAACTTTGTGTTGTGTCAATATTGAATGTAAAAGTTAAAAATTATTTTTTAAAAGCAGTTTTTATACGACATTAATAAACACCGTACTATCAAGCAAAATTTTAGAATTTAAAAACATTACACAATTTTTTGTGGACTTGCTTTATTTTAATACATTTTTTTTCTTAATTTATATTGATATCAGTTAATGCCTTTAACTTAAAATTTGTCATCCATCATATATTTAATTTTTTTTTAAATTGACAAATTTAAGCAAGGCATACCCGACCTTATTTATGATTAGTGTGCTAAATGTCTATGTAAACCTAGACTTTACTTTATAGTACAGTCAATAATATGACAAGTGATAGAAGAAAGAAATGAACTAAAAACAAATATTGACATTAATACAGTAGTTGTAGCATATATATATTAGGGTGACCGTAAAAAATCGATGTTGTATTTTTGACAACGGGAACCCCACAAAATTATAAGTCTTTGCAGATTTTACGCTAGCCAAAATTTGAGCACGATTGGAGTATGTTAACCCAAAGTTTCAGAAAATGGGTTTTTTGAGTTTAGTAGCCAGTAGCTACGTTTAGGCATCGTATCTGCGAAAATTTCTATTATTTTGTCATGATATATGTCTTAAGCGAAACGCAATATTATTGTGACTAATTTATATTCTTTATGTAATTATTAATTATCTATAATTATTGATACTTCTCGTCGAATTGAGCTATAACAGGCTCATCATAATTATATCATGATGAAATTGATGATATTTTAATATTTCGAGGATGTGATTCAAATGGACATTTTTACTTCTCAAGAAACCGAGGAACGTCTAGACCATTTCATAGCAAAAGGATGAAGCGTAGCGTTCGCGAAATATCTCTGTTGTTGGATCGGTGTAAGGTATCTGACAGAAGAAATGCCACACGAATACTCATAGGTACCATAGAAGCACTTGAGGAGAATCCTGACGAGTTCAAATTGTCAAAACCAATATCTATGAAAAGCGAAAAGTATTGGATACTTCTGAGAGAGCTCTGTAGGTATTTTAATGCAGAATTGGTAGCTCTCGTGTTCTATGATACCTCAATTTCAGACGAAGAGAAATCGTAAATGGCGAACAAAGTCCTAACTCTTAGTGAAACCAGAATAGAAGAATCAAGAATTGTAAACTCCAAATTTCGACGACACACGCAAAGAAAAAACATGGTTGGGTCAATCATATTCGAAGAGCGTCAAATATGGGTTTATGGTTATGCCAACCATAGTCGTACTATATTATGGTTATCATATTATGATAATAAAAAATAACCATATTATTACCATAATATGGTCCCTACAGTTATATTATGATTCAAAAATTACCATATTATTATCCTAAATAAACATGTTATAATGAATTTATTATAATCAAAGTATGCTCAATCATAGTATTTTCAAAATTTTATCATATTTTAGTCCCTAATAAATATATTATGATTCCTGGATTATCATTAAATGATCCATAATCTAAGCAAATTTCTTAAAGGAAATGTTCGTAGAAACTATGAAAAAGCTCTTTAAATTTAAGAATATTTTCTTTAGAAAAAAAATTAATATTAAGGACTTTTTGAAGAAAAATTTGTTAAGGAAAAAATCATAGACTTTAAGAACTTTTCTTTTAAGAAAACCATGATTCTGTGGACTTTTTTTTAAGAAAAATACTTAAAACTTTTTTTTTAAATTCTAATGACTTTTTTAATAAAAAAAATCTTTAGACATTTTTAGAAAGTTTTTAGAAATTTTTCTTTTAATAAAAGTCTATTAGAAAAAGTCCTTAGAATCTAAGTTTGTTTGGAATATATGAAATTTTATCTAAGAAACAGTTTGGAAAATCTGAGACTTTTAGTTTAAGGAAAAGTCCATAGAATCTAAAAATGTTTTTATCAGATAAATTTATAAATATCGATTATATTTTGTAAAAAACCTTTTCGTTTAAAAAAAAAATCATGGGTTCTAAAGAATTTTTCTTATAAAAAATAGTTTATTACTATTTTAAGAACTTTTTACAAGAAATGAATTAATAAACATATTTAAAAAAAATCTAATTGTTTTTATTGAAAAGAGTTAAAAAATATAAAATCTTTTTGACAATGAATTGATTAGTATAAATACAGGTTGGTTGAAAAGTTCCTGCGCTCACCAAGAGATGGCACTGCTAGCTCCAAACTTTTTTTTTCTCAAGTTGGTATAACTGTCCTGAGAACACATGCAAAGTTGCAAGTCATTCTGTCAATTCTTTCTTTGTTTACAAGCCATTTGAAGTTGACATGTCATTGATTTTTTTAAACGTGGTCGTACCAGCCTTAAAGACGATCCACGCGAAGGACGACCAACAACTGCAACCACAGCAGAAATCATTGAGCAGGTACATAATATGGTTAGTGAAGATCCAAGTTTGACTAAGCGTGAAATTGCTAGTGTCATAGGCATCTCAGACGAACGAGTACTCCATATTTTACATGAAGAACATATTTTACATGAAGAATTCAACAAAAACTGGATCAAAAACAAATTTCTCAGCGTAATTTGGAGCGTTTTAAGCCCAATAAAACCGACTTCTTGCGTCGTTTTATAACTATAGATGATCCTAAATTGAAACAAGAACGTTTACAGTGGACTGAATATGGTTGTTCAGCTCCAAAGCAGGTGAAGTCACAACGATCAGCAAAGAAGGTTATGGCATCAGTTTTTTGGGATGCAAAAGGAATTTTGTTGATTGATTATCTTCAGAAAGGTAAAACAATCAACTCTAAATATTATTGCAGCCTTTTGGATCAGCTGGATGAAAAAATTTGTGAGAAAAGGCCTGGTTTAAACAAGATAAAAATCATTTTTCATCAAGACAATGCACCTGCTCACAAAAGTGTTTTGATGATGGCTAAATTTAAAGAATTAAAGTAAGAATTGCTTGAACATCCACCGTATTCACCAGATTTGGCTCCCAGTGATTACTATCTCTTCAGAAATCTCAAACAATTCCTTCGTGGAAAGCATTTTTCGTCGAATGAAGAGGCCATAGCAGCCGTAGACGGTTATTTTGCAGAGCTTCCGGAAAACCATTATAAGGATCGAATAAAATTATTGGAAGATCATTGGAACAAGTGTATTGAGCTTCTAGGAGATTATATTGAATAAAAAAATATATTTCGTAACAAAAACAGTGAAATTAATTACAGACTTTAATAACCTTCTCACCAAAGATGAGGAGCAAAAACAATATGTGTTACAAGTAGTGCACAAATGCCGAAAGCTGTATCCTGATGTTTCTAAGCACACTTTGAGCAAACCTTTAGAATAAAGAATTCATTATTGTATCCTTCTGTTTTTTTATAACATATTTATTAGAAATATGTTATAAAAAAATTGGCATTTTATTCCATCATAATTCATATCATAATTTTCATAATAGAATTTCCTCGTCACGTTTTTTTATGGAAAAGTCTGTTGTAGCTCTGTTTAAGTAAAACCAAAAATATATATTAAGGTACATAGAACAATATTGCTTATGATTCGACTTATAGATTATGAGAAAATAATGAGAAGTTTCTCTAGGCAGTCAAAAATCGAGTTTTTATAAACCTTTTTTTTAAACAGCGGCACGGGTTAACATATTCCAACCGTACTCAAACTTTGGTCATCGTAAAATCTGCAAAGACTTATCATCTTGTGTGGTTCCCGTTGACAAAATTCTGTTTTTTTTCCCTCCATATCACTGTGGGCACTAGACCGTACCACCTTATAGGCAAAAAAAAAAGTTCACCGTACACCCTCAAATATAAAGTATTTTAACAAGAAAATTTCGCAAATGTTTTTTTTTTTTGGCCGAACGTATGGGTCGCCATTTTATATTTTTCGTTATATCTTCGCCATTTACCGTTGGATCTTAAAGTGTTGTATACCAATGTTTTTTGTGTAAAAGGGTGCTTGAGGTCAATGATTTTTGATGTAACAAATTGATATCATTGCGAGAAAAACATTGATATATAACCCTTTGAGACCCGACTGTAAATACAGAAGATATGACAAAAAAAAAATAAAAATGCCCTACATTCGGCAACAAAAAAAATTAAAAAAAAATAAAATAATAGTTCCGCTGGAGTTATTGGAATTTTAAAATATTAAGGTAGTACATTAAGGTGGTAGCAACTGAGATCTGGTGGGTTAATACTAGAACGGGTTACTTGTGGTCAATGGCTCCTTCGAGGAAAACATCGGTCTCCGCGAGACAAAAAACATTGATATACATAACTTTAAGATCCGACGGTAAATGGCGAAGATATAACGAAAAATATAAAATGGCGACCCCTACGTTCATCCAAAAAAAAAACATTTTCGAAATTTTCTTGTTAAAATACTTTATATTTGAGGGTGTACGGTGAACTTTTTTTTTGAGGTACGGTCTAGTGGGCACCCTAATATATATATAAATATCTTTTTTTGGTATTTGGAACTTTCGTTCCATTTTAGACAAAGAGCAAAACAAATATTATTGCATAAAAATCATGTGTATTAATCTTTATATATATATATATATCAACTGATTATTTTAAAAATGGCATAAGTTCCTTTCCAAAAAAAAAGAATGTAAATTTAATAAGTTTTCTTAAATATCTATGGGATTAACTGAATCAAAAGCGGAAATTAAATTAATAGAAGAAAATAGAGTTGGGCTTTATAATTTATTACGTTCATTTCCATTTATTGAAATAGTTCATTGTTTTACTTCATTTTTATTTTAAATTTTTTTTCCAATTAATCACATAATTGGTCAGTAGGTTGTTAGACAATTTTGCTCTTTATAGAATTTTCCTTATTTCAAAATTTACTAATTAAATGTTTTAAGAACTTCAAAATTATTAAAAATTAAACAGTCGAACACCGATTTGTAAGGATGATAAACTGAAAACAGAGTTTTTTAATTCAAAATATGTTTTTTGATTTTGAAATACATCGTTGTCCTACATTTTAGGGCTGTAAAACCTGATTTACTTCTATTTGAATGGCTGAGACATGAGGTTCGACAGTACTTCAGTTATGTTATTTTAAAAATAAACAGTTATAGGCTTTTTACACTGAACAACATCTATGTGAAACGCGTGGAAGATGTTGAAAACGTGAAACATGTATTTGCATTGGAAACATCTTTCATCTTTCATCTGGTATTTATTCAGCTGTCAAAAAAATAAAAGAAAAAAAACGCATAATTTTTGTTAAAAAAAAATGGATTTAGAGAAAGCATTAATCATTAAAGTAGTTGTTGTTTTGCAAGAACAAACCCGAATTTTAATGGAGTACATTTAAATATGAAAGGTCATTCTGGAAGATGATGATGAAGAAGAATTTTCGGTAGACATAAGAATGAAATTCTTACATGTGTCGCTCATTTTCCTTTCTTGAATAATTTTTTTGTGTTTTGTTTATTTTCTGCAATGTCAGTTTGCTAGTAATGGTACAAAGAAAATCGATTTTTTTTGTCATTTTATTAGTGATGACACTTAATATAACGAAAGATGTAAGATAGAACGAAATGAGAAAGGATCATCTTTTGTAACTAGAAAGATGTAGAATTTTTGGCCTGTTTAATTCTTATGGGAAGATGTTAACATCTTCGCAAATTGATGAAAGATGAAAGATGTAGCTCAGTGGAAAAAAGCTATTGGTAGTTTTAATTCCTTATAATAAATATAAATCATTATTATTATGTATATATTTATTTTTTCTTGAAACGAACTTACGCTGTTTTGAAAAAAAAACATAGTCTCTATATTACTTGAGATTTTATTTTTAATGGTAATTCTAGACATAAAAAGAATTATCGTTTTTTTTTTGTTTATGCCTTGTAAGTAGGGATTTCAATAAGGATTTTTAGAATAAGGTATTTATTTCAAATGTAGAACGAACTAGTAAAAAGATTAAAGTCGGTTATGCCGATTATATTGATATCCTAGATTAAGTGTAATTCGGGCCAATCCTTTTTTTATGAACAAGGCTGAAAATATGGAGATAATAATGAACGAATCCACACCAATCCGGAATGGGTTACCAAACCGGTGATGCCATATGGCATCACGCGGACTCCATAGAATTTTTTTAATTCGGTCTCGTGCTATAAACATACACTAATATGTTTGGATCCGGTTGCATGTCCAGGTTGTGAAGATAGAACTAAAAAATTATTAATTAACCTTCCCCCTTTACTCCCTCACGGGCGGGCACAAATACCCTAATCAAATTTTGGCACGAAATCTCTCATCTACCTCCTCCACCAATTTTCAGCATCAATGCTAAAATCAATGATTTCATCCGGTACTGGGCTAAGCGAATATTGGGTTTATATAAGAACAAGGTCCAGGTATAAACCGATTTTCTTTAAATTTCTAGGCATACACGTTCTTCTCAGCAGCGCATTTTGGTTTTACCACTTGAAGATCTTCCTATACAAAGTACGGGCGTTCTATCAGCAACTTCCTGCAGACCATCAATCGCGTCTAAAGTACGCTCTCCTAAACCTTAACAACTCACAATGAACGATTATTTGTCTAAATTTTTCATGAGCGACGAGGCCCTGAGTATGCCTGTCAGGCCGTTGTGGTGTAATTGTGAGCGCTTTTGGCCTATTACACGGAAGGTTGCGTGTTCGATCCCCAGCGACGGCAACATCAATTTAAAATAATGTTATGGAAGAGTTTTTTTATCCCACATAAATTTCGCAACGTCCTCCACTGCACTTAACCCCACCCAAGTCAAATAACATAACAGCGAAATAGTTTTTAGCTTTTTAGTTCATAAGCTTCAACTATTTCGCCAATTCTCCATCAGATAACGGGAAACAAATGTTCGGAGATTTAACATCTCGCGCAATTACACATAAATTTAATTAGTAGGAAGAATTTCCTGAGAGATGGTACTCTTAAAAATATAAATTGGGACTGGAGCACATGTGGTTCAACACATTTTGAAGGATGCGTTTCTGGGTCGAATTATTTTTTGATTTGGCGGTTTTCAATGGCCAGCAGGATGACCCGATTTAACCGCTTCGGACTTTTTTATTTTGGGGTTTTTGAACAAATAAAATGCTCTGAAGAGGAATAATGGAGGAGTAGTGTTCTGTCTTTTAAATTGTCAACACGCATTTTGTCCGCATATATCGTTTATGTTTTTAGTGTCGTTAAATCGAATTTAAACGCGCCGTTTTTATGTCCAGTGTTGATAAAATAATAATTACAATAAATTAATTAATAAAAAATAAAAAAAAAAACTGAAAGGGCCAAAGGGCTTTTTTGTCTCTATTTGCCTGTGTTATTGTTGCTAGATTTTTTCCCTTCCCTTTCCTCTCCCTTTTTTAATTTTTTGCTCTATTTTGCATGGTACAACCGCCTTGTATTCTTTTTGTTGTTGGGCCAATTAGTGATGAAGGCATAGCACTGATTACTGAGTAACAAATTCAGCAACAAAGTGTGTACCCGGTTGTTGTACTATTGCAGATATATTGCATATTGTCTGTACTCTTCAACAATACTCCTTCTTTCCTCCCTCTCAACATATTTTCCTCATTCTAACACAATGCACTGCATTAGTAGGGGACATCCCCTGAGTGTTAGTCTAACGTAAAAAAAAAAAAAAAAAAAAACCGACGATGCAAAATGCGGTAAAAAGAGCCCAGTGAATCAGCAACAAGGGGTACGCCCACTTGACCGATATAAACTTAAAAAATTAGAGGTAAAAAAATAAAAAAGTCAAAAAAAAAAAAATATTTAGTAAAAAAGCCATTCTCCTACGATGACCATGAGTGTTGCCCACTATTAAGATTTCTCTCAAGAACTGATTGCACAAACTTTCATGCGGCAGGTGCGGAGCGGTGGGTGCTTCTTTTCGGCCAATACTACTTTTCAACAAACGCACAGTTTGGACAACATAGCGCTCACTTTGGAAATAAGTTTGCAAACGCTGTTCAAGCGAAAAGCGCCTCATTTTTCTCCACGGAGTTATGATACAGGCTGATAGTCAATATTTCGAATACAAAAAATCTATCAGTATCAAAATAACATGCTACTACTAAAGCTTTAATGTAAAAATTATTGACGGCACACAATTTTGACATTTGATAAAATTACTTAAAAGTAAATTATCTGGAATAGTTTAAGCAAAAAGTTACTTTATTATTAATCTGTTGAAAGTGACAAGTTTTACAATTTGTATTGTATTTAAACCTGCCTGGTTTGAGACTTGTCTGATCCTTAAGTAAAACAAAAGTTTTCTTAAAAAACTTTGTCTTGATTTAAGGAGTGATCCGATCCTCAGAAAAATTCGAACCTATATGAGAGCGCACAACAACCCAAATTTTGGTCTCAGGTGTATGTCCTATTGTGAGACATCTGTTGGTTGTGAAGAGTATCTTTTTCATTCTGATTCCTCTTTTTCAACCAAACCTAGAATTTGGATTTCAATATACAGAAACCCATATTTGCTACATCTTCTTCTTCTTCTTCCTCTTAGTCTTTGTGTTATTACTGCTATTCCTTTTGAAAATATTTACCTTATTGTCAATTTTATATTTTGTGACTGTCTGTCTCTCTATCTCTTTATAGGTTTCTCCACATATACGACTGTTTGTATTTGGTATCACTTATGGTTCATATTTGCATGCTCAATATATATATTGAATCAATATTATTTTACTATTGTCGGTCGTTGTGAGTTGTTTTTTTTTGTGCATGTTGCTCGTTTGTTATATTCCATTCATAACAATTTCTATTGGCTGATTTTTTGTGTATGGGCGAGTATGTGTACATGTAGTTGTACAATTATTCGTGATATGAATGGTATTGTTGGTTATGACATTTAAATTGTTTTTGTTGTTACTATTGTCCATATGTAACTTTGATTGTCTGACAGTGTGAGTGTACAATATGTACGTACTTTTGTATGCATTGAAATCATGTTATTTTATTTGAGAATATAAACGAAAAAAAATAACCATATTGAAAGCATTTGAATTCATAGAAATTCATACATATGTATGTATGCTTGAATACATATTTGTACATATTCATATTCATTGTTATGGACAATTGTGATAGAGACCACATGGCGATATCCTATGTTTTTTTTTTGATATTAAATTTTTTATTTGATTAATTGAAATTTGGGCAACATATTTCGTGTAATATTAAAATTTAATATAAAACATTTATATTTTTTTTATTTGATATTTATAGACATATTTTTTTTTTGGTAAGAATTTAGTGTAAACAATAGCGATATGAGACACTCGATGCCTGAATACGTTTTATGAATAAAATTTTCAAATATCTGCTATTTTTGTGCCATTCTCAAGTGTAGGTTAATCACCTGTCGTGGTTTGGTGTATGCAGCATATCCATATGTTTACAAGTATTTGCTTACTTGAGTAAATAAATTTGAGCAATTTGTGTATTTTGCATATAACTGATGAATATTAAGAGTTTTTAACATTTTGACTTAGAAATATTAACATTTTCTTCACACATCCCACACCAACATTGTGGAACACATCGTTTTGTATCATCAACTCAATATCAACGAAATCAGTTGCTGGGCTGTATAAAACTACATTTAACAAAACAAGTAAAAAAAGAATACATTCGGCTGTGCCGAATCTTTGAATACCCTCCACCAATATCCTAAAAAGATGTTCTCTACTGTTTTTGATACAAATAATATAAAAAAAAATTTTGAAGAAAAATTATGCAGCTGAAAAAATTTTTTGAGGTGAAAAACTCTTTTAAATGTAAAAAGAACTTTTTTGGTGGAAAAAGAATTTAGAATTGAAAAACATTTTTAGAGAAAAAATTTTTTGTGGTGAAAAAAAATTTTAGTGGTGAAAAAATGTTTGAGGTGAATACAAAATATAATTCACTTCTAAGCGACTGGTGAAAAAAATATGAAAAAATATATTATGTAGCAGTCGCTACTATGAAATTGTACTAAATTTGTATGGGCAATTTAGAGGCACCTTTACATTTTCACTAGTTTTTTAACCATGTACTGCACAAAAAACACATTTTAAAGCATAGTTTTTGGCAAATACTCAATTTTGTTACAGGCCAATTGGAACTAGCTCTGCAGCAGAATATGGCTAATGGAGAGAATACATTTTCTGATGCGCCACGTATTGATAAATAGTTGCAACGAATCTTCTTTCTTTAAAAAGTTAAAGTGTGAGTTGCAACTATTTGTCAATAGATGGCCCATCAGAAGTTGCATTCTCTCCATTAGGCAAAGCTAGTCTTGATTAGCCATATTGTGCTACAATATGAAGTAGAGTATTATTGATTTTCTATTTTCTTCGTAACATAAATAAATATTTGCCAAAAACTATGAAAAATAATTGTTTTATGTGCATATTGTACCTTAATTTTTTAAATCAATATTCATTTAGATGTTTAAGAGCACAATATTGCACTTTATTTATGTGTATTTTTTTATAAAATAAAAAATTGACATAAATATAAAGGGTGTCCCAAGAAGAACGCAATTTTTAAATCTGGCAACATTCGAAGTGTCATTGTTTGACATTTGAACAATTGTTATTGTTTGCTAGTAGAAGGTACGAGGTTAGTAAAAATGGAGCGCTACACGAATGAACAACGCATTCTCATTGTGAAATTGTTTTACCAAAATGGTGAAAGTTTTGCGGCTACAGTTCGCAAATTGCGATCAATTTGGGGTCACAATAATGCTCCAAAAGAGTCAACTGTAAAGAGATTAATGGATAAATTTGCCGAAACTGGGTCTGTTAGTGATGTAAAGACAACAACGCGCCATCGACCAGGTCGATCGACCGAAAATATCGCAGCTGTACGTGATGATGTCACTCAAACTCCATCCACCTCAATTCCACACCGAGCTCAGCAAATTGGTGTCTCCAAATCCACTTTGCAGCGAATTTTGACGAAAGATTTGCATCTTCATGCATACAAAGTTCAATTGACTCAGGAACTGAAGCCAGCTGACCATGGACAGCGAAGGGAGTTCGTTAATTGGGTATTGGAGAGACAACATGAAAATGCTGATTTTGCCGATAAAATCATCTTCAGTGACGAGGCCCATTTTCATCTCGATGACTTCGTCAATAGGCAGAATTGTCGCATTTGGGGTGAGGAAAATCCTCGAGTGATTCACGAGAAGCAAATGCATCCTCAACGTGTCACTGTGTGGTGTGGTTTTTGGGCTGGAGGAATCATTGGACCTTTTTTTTTATGAAAATGAGGCAGGTCAAGCGCAAACAGTCAATGGTGTTCGGTATCGTGAAATGATAACCAGTTTTTTCTTGCCTAGAATTGAAGAAATGAATGTGGAGGGCATGTGGTTCCAAAAAGACGGCGCCACATGTCATACAGCCAGAGAAACAATTCAATTGCTGCATCAGTCATTTCCCGGTCGTGTTATTTCGCGTTTTGGAGATCAGAATTGGCCGCCTAGATCGTGCGATTTAACACCATTAGATTTTTTTCTTTGGGGTTTTTTGAAGTCGATGTTTTACGCGAATAAGCCGACGACGACTCAAGCCTTAAAAGAGGAAATTGGACGCTGCATTAATGAAATACCGCAGCATTCATGCAAAACGGTCATTGAAAATTTCATTAAAAGATCGCGTGCATGCCAGCAAACCCGGGGGGCCATCTGCACGATATATTGTTCCACACATAACCTCATTTACGATATAATAAAGTTTCACGATTTTTTTTTAAATATCTGTGTTTTATTTAAAATTTAAAAATTGCGTTCTTCTTGGGACACCCTTTACATTTACCAATCCATCAATTCCCAAAAATTATATACAAAAAAATACAATTTTTCTATATGAAAATTTCTTTTATTACGTCAAACATTTGAAAATTTGACTTTAAAATTATATAATAAGTCTACTAGTAACATCTGAATGCATTAGAATTTGAGGTTTGTAGTTAATTTAATATTTTTGGTAGATAAATTAATTGAAAGCCTAATCCAAGGCTATGGCGACCAAGCCATGTGGCAGGGTATTGTTTTAATGTAATTCTGTGCCACCTATTTAAAAGTAGCGGCACTAAAACAATTATGTATTTTGCTCTTTCTTTATATATAAATGTCTTTGGTGCAAAAACAAAAAATACATTTTATGAAATTATACGAAAAACCAACAAAGCTTAACAGAAAAAAACATGTAAAACATGTACCAATTTGTATGGAAAATTTAGAGGTACCTTAACATTTTCACTCGAAACTTTTGAACTGCAGGACCGATATTGCTCATTTTTAATACCAATCTACTCGGGAGGATGTTTAACAATCTTAGTAAAAATAGGCACTTGCGTCTTTGCATCGTGATCGCCATTTCAACAGACAGGCAGATGGACATCGTTAAATCGATGGGGTCTTAAACCTATATTTCGACATGTTACAAACGGAATGACAAACTGATATATACCCTCACCATATATGGTGGAGGGTATAAAAAGTTATAGCACAAACTTACCACAAAATTAAAAATTCTAATTACTAAAACTCATTAAATTTTATATTGAATTATGTGCTAGAAAGGACAAAATATTGCTGGTTAAAAAAAGAGCAAAAAAAAAAACAAATTTATCAAAGTATGCAAATTATGATTTTGTCGGTTTGGCACAAAAAATATCTGACCGCTTTATTTAACTAAATTATAAGTAACCATAAATTTGGTTGTACTATAAATTATTGTATGACTGTGTTTATAAGGGTGGATCGAAATCCAATAGGACTAATTTTTAATAATGCGGATATATAACATTAAAATCAATTACCGTCTTACGTTCGTAATAGATGTTTGGTATTATCGGAAATATTTAACGATCCTAAAATAACTTAAAAATAGTTCAAAACTTTTAACAAATTTCATTTAAGTGAAAAGAGGCGCCTCTTCCTCAAACCCGCGATTTCGCTGGGCTATTTTGACTTTAGATTCCTGCCAATTAACTTCAAAAACTCATAATATGTGTGATCTCAAAGTGAAATCCAAAAATGGTTTTATGTAAAAATATACTGTTTTTTTTTTGGCAAAATTGCAGCAAAACGGCTTTTAAAGTGTTTTAATATCTAAAAAATTAAACTTTAGTCAAAAATGCTCAACTCCGGTCAATTCGTTTTGTAAGTTTCACCCCTCATCGTCTAGTATCGGTAAGTCATGGTAGACATACGGCGACAAAGAAAAGTCGTCTTAGCTGTTAAGTTAAACTCATGGAGAGAGTTTCACCAACTGGATTTTGTCAAGGGACACTCGTAATACCCTTCATTTCAATGGAATTGCTAATGGAATTGCTCAATATTCTCTCTTATTAGAAAATTTGAATAATGGAAAAGAAATTATTACCGCGCAAGAACTTTCCTAGGCAATTAATACCCTTTTTCGTGCTTCTTGGTGATATTATGCCACAAATCCTTTAGAGTGGTTAACTCTTTCCGGGGCACTATAAGATATCAGTGAAAACTAAACAAAATTTTAATTTGCTTTCACTTGTTATTGAGTTTTATTGAAAAATATGTATTAAAAAAATTTTTATTCTTGTAGGGTTCTCAACAATCGCTCCACTTATACTGCTCTTCACGAGAAAATTTGGAGTGGGAGTTGAAAAGAGATATCTGGAATTCAATGAATTTACAATGAGTGCATTTTTGGATATCGAAAAAGCCTTTTACTACATCAGGTCTAGTGCAAACTACAAAAATTTAGTGAACCTGATTGTTGAGAGCTTCTTTTGGGCCTGGAAATTGACTATGTTGGGAACGAGAATTGTCATCGTATGTCTGAAGAGAAGATATATCAATGAGTGTTGGATGTGGAACATCTCATAAGCGGAAAATGGGCCTGAATGCGAACCAGCACACAACAGAAATGACACTTCTCAACTTCTTACTATGAATACCAATATTTCGGGCTTCAAACTTTCACTGTTACAGGGCTGCGAGCTCTTATCTTACAGTGCAAGGTATCTGGACATTATCCCAGATGATGTAAACTATCATGGCAACTTTTGACACTTATAAGAAGATGTTTCGTTCTAAATGGTGGTTGAGCCCAAAGATGGTCCTGTGGATGTAAATGACTTAAATACGTCTGATTGTGTGATAAAAGGCCACTGACAAGATGTACATATATTAGAACTCAGCACTTCTTAAAAGCCTTTCGGAGGTACCTAAACTATCATTCGCACTGTTGAAGGTCAAGAGCTTACACACATGCTGAAGGTCAACCCTTACTGACATGAGAAATGTTTGTTTATTTTGTCCCGCACCTGCGCGTGCCATTACGCCACTTCGAGTATGTATTTGGAGAAGCCATTTTAGGTTAAATTCCCCTTCAAAGGGAATACAATAGGGATAAAATAACAGGACACTTTGATATCGAGACTTACACTGATGGCTCTAAGAAAAGCTGCGGTATTTCATTCGGTATTTACTATGAAGAGTTGGAAAATGCAGACCACTATAAGCTGCAAAAGGACAAATTGGGGGTTTTGTCGGCTATAATGTCTTCGGACTCTTGATTGACAACGTGCACCCGTGTGAGTCATTGCAAGGATAAACAGTGTTTCCACCATTACTTTTATATGGGTTCCTGTACATACAGGCTGCTATGGGAATTACAGGCTTTTTACACTGAACAACATCTTTGTGAAACGAATGGAAGATGTTAAAAACGTGAAACATGTGTTTACGTTGGCAACATCTTTTATCTGTTATTTATTCAGCTGTCAAAAAAATAAAAGAAAAAGACGCATAATTTTTGTTAAAAATAAAAAAATGAATTTAGAGAAAGCATTAATCATTGGAGTAGTTCTTGCTATGCAAGAACAAACCCGAATTTTAATGCAGTACATTAAAATATCAAACGCCATTCTAGAAGAAGATGATGATGAAGAAGTATTTTTGGTAGACATAAGAATGAAATTCTTACATGTGTCGCTCATTTTCCTTTCTTGAATATTTTTTTGTTTTTTGTTTATTTTCTGCAATGTCAGTTTGCTAGTGACGGCACAAAGAAAATCGATTTTTTTTTAAATTTTTTTAGTGATGACACTTAAAATAACGAAAGATGTAAGATGGAACAAAATGAGAAAGGATCATCTTTTGTAGATGTAGAAAAATGTAGAATTTTTGGCCTGAATAATTCTTATGGGAAGATGTTAACATCTTTGCAAATTGATGAAAGAAAAAGGCTATTAACGAGCCGATGGGCTGCACGGTCATCAGCGGTCTTAATGAGAACCATAAAACGCGGAATATGCGAGCACTATATTGTGGGGGCAAGGTGTAGTTGGAGCAGCATAGGTAGCATTGATGCGAAGTTACAGGACTTACCGACTTGAAGTGCCAATGGAAGGCTCGGATAGGCTTGAACTGCAGTATATCACACAGTTACGCTGCTGGGGAATACATGGAAAGGTATCACTACCTTTGTGAGTGTGTGGCTCTTATCTGTTCCATTACAGGATTTTGGGGAAACATATGGTGGGTGAATTATCTGAAATATAAGGGATGATGCTGGTTGATCTGCGAAGATATATTCATACTTCGGGTTCGATCTAGCACTTTCCATATCAGGGCTTTGTGTGTACTCTAGTTTTTTAAAACGGAGTCATCAATCATTCTAATTTGCATGGTGTAAGCTAAGAACATACTTCTCTGCAATATTGATTGATAAAGTATTTAAAAATTAAATTCTCACAACTCAGAAATTCAACCAATTGATGTAAATATACCTCAAATTCGTTGGTAGTACTATTCTAACTAAATAATAAAATTTTTCTTACAAAAATTTCATAATTTGCAATATTCCTAACTGGCATGGCTTGATTTTTATCAAATCATTAAAAATATTAACAAAATTTAAGCTTGTTATCAAATAAATACACTGTTATGTGGTTTTTTTTATTGTATTTTGTATCCAAAAAACTAAATTTTGTGAAAACTACACAAATTAAAATTTAACAATTCAATTAAATTGTGGCGAATGCTTACATGTGTAATTGGCAACGTTATATGACAAGGTTTATATAAACGTTGCACAATTTTCAACTAAAATATAATGAAAATTTGTACACAAATTCATTTTATTATAACAATAGAAACCAAATGTTCACACTTTTGGAATTTCTTGGAACAATGAAAACATTTTGATTTAAATAAATGTGACGTGCTGTAAAACAAATGAATGAGTGGAATTTAAATAGATTTTATATGGAAAATGGTGTTTTAGTGTGGTTATGTTTTAGGTTTATTTTAGTTATTGAATTGCAGATAAATACCGATTGACAGAACTAAAAGGGACTGTTATGTCACCTAAACGGTTGCAATAAATCGAATTTTTTAAAATTTTCGGAAATTTACCGCAATATGGCTTGGTTTTCAGTAGTCAGATTTCAAAAAAAAAAAAAAAAAAATGGAATTTTTTAATGATTTAAATACTTGAGAACAGTTTAAGTTTTATTTTGATTTAAATACGTATACGTAAGATTTTATTTCAATACTTTTATTTTTAAGCACTGTATATTTTATTATACTTCTTACGGTTTATTAAAACTAATCACTGACATGTTATAAAATTCAAACTATTTCATATTATAAATAAACAAATACGATACTTTCATTCGAATATATTTTATTATATTGCG